>JBBBDQ010000436.1:3832500-4417500 GCA_037127315.1 Ascarosepion bandense
ACCCTAAACTAAATCACGTGTCTAAACGACACCTAATGAAAAAAACGTTACGAGCTTTTGTTCCAACCCAAAATTTATTTACTTACATCTTCCCACCAGTTAAGTTAGCTTTTACTGCCATATTAAATCATGGCGAGGTCACATACATACTCAGAGCACATTGTTTTGTAAATAAAAAAATAAAATTCGGATTATTTCAAATCTCTTGAGGAATTTTTAAATTGTAAATTATGGATCATTGGTTTTATACTCCTGCCCACATGAAAACTGTGATTAATTCGAATTTCCATTGACAATACGACATTTTGGTAATTGTCAAACGAAAGTGTCAGAATAAATGTGACGCGTTGAAAGAATAATGGAGATTATTAATAACAGAAAAATAGTGAAAACAAGCATTCGCTCTCCTCCTTTTGGTATTTTGTCTTCTTCCTCCCATTTTTGGTCTTTTGCTCTCCTCCTTCCATTTTTTTTTTTTTTTTATTTATTTTTGTCTTTTGCCCTATTCTTGTAATATAGAGTCGTAGAGTGTAGGGTTAATTCATGGTGTATAAGACGCTCCAAAAGAGATATATCAAGGGACCTGATAAGTTTTTAATCCTAGTCCTATGTTCGAGTGGGACTCCTATTTTAAACTTGGCCTTGTGCCATTTTTTGTCTTTTTTTTATCTGCCTAATTTTAAATTTTAAGCTTTTCATGTTTAATTGGTTTTCTTTAATTTTTAATTTTTGATTTTTAGCAGATATCTCTTGACGGGACTTTTACGAAGTTAAAACTTAGTAATCCACCACCATGTGTTTTTTTTTCTTTCAATTGGAGTAGATAGATCTATCGCCCCGTTCACACTCCACCCACGTCTATTGAACAGGTTAAGAGGCTCATCCCTTATTCCCTGTTTAGGATGTGGTTTCCGGCTTTATCTTTTCCTATCTTTTCACTATTACGTAGCCCCCTGCACATCAGTGGCGTTACCGCCTTGCTCGGGGTGATACGATTAAAAAAACAAACACAAAAAACAAAACAAACAAACATCCCGTCTGTGTAGGCGATCGGTTAAATGTAGTCCACTTTTAGTCTGCAGGCGAATCCTCGTTGCTGAATGTTGGATTGTTTTTTGTTTTTTATTTTGACTTTTAAAAATGACACTACACATCCTTCTGGATAATGAAGACATTTGAATATAGTTTCGAAATTAGAACCAAGATTATTCAATCCTACGAATCAGACTGGATAATGCTCTTGTTGCTAAATGTTTTTTTTTATTATTCCTAAGTCGACTACACAAAAACGCCATTATAAAGTTCAAGAGAAAAGAATACTGTTGTAAATAAACCTGGATGCGGTTGGAAGAAGAAACCGTTTTGCAAGAAAACTGTTGAAAATAATCCAAATATTACAACTAAAGTTCTAGGGGATAATTTAGCAGCCGATGGAGTAGAAAGTAAAAAAAATCAAAAAAATCATTAGAACTCTGCACAGAGAATGCCGACCTCGTAAGACACCTTTTAATTTGAAAACCCGTTTAACATTTGCAAATCAACATGTTAATTTTGAAAAATATACCACGATCAGATGAGACGAAACTAAAACTTTTGGAGCATAATGATAAGAAATTTGTTTGTGGACGTCAAGTTGAGGCGTTCAACAGAAAGAACACCGTACCTACAACAAAATATGGACAATATTATCATATTTTTTAAGTACTTCGCTGCAAAAGGAAACGAAAGCTTGGTAAGAATGTGACGATTAATCTCTACAGAATTTTTTTAAATAACTTAGTCATTCTCCCCGAAGCCTAGATCATTCTCAACTTCCACCACACATTTACTTACACTGTTCTCATTAACAGCGGCGCCACTCCCATCACACTTAGATAGCAGTAAAATAAACAAAAAATGTTTACCCTTCCTTAAAAAAAAAAAAAAACATAAATCCCAATATAAGAACTACCCAGACAAAATAAATAAGGAACCTGTCTTAAACTAAGCTACTTCTCCTAACCCAAGGCTATATTTTTAAGGCTACAATACAGCCGGCTAAATCAGAATAAGGTCCCACCCCACATTCACTTAAGCACCATTAATAAAACGTTTTCACCATTTAATTTTCATTTCAACTTATCACCCGATGAGAAGAGCACGCAGCAGCTTCGAAACGCGAAAAATTTTGTGTAGTGATACTATGAATTTATAAACCATTGTAACAACCATTACAATATAATGGTCTACATTGTATCGAGCACTCTTTATAAAAGTAAATGCATGAATAGGGGGTGTCCATTTAAGAGTCCTATCTAAAATTAGTGAGATTTGTAGGGCCTTGGTGATGCTTGGTAAAAGGACCTTGTGCCAAACATAACCGAAGTCTCCACAATTTAAATATCAGAAGGTTGGATGTTGAAATGTGGAAGGATAAAATATTTCGTTTGTAGATTAAAGTAAAGATTTAACAGAATAACAAAACTGTAAGAAGAAAAATATAAGTGAAATTTTATTTTTATTAGGAACGAGGCAACATAACATTAAACAATTATAGAAACAATCGATTCTAAAAAAGATTCACAATACATTTTTTTTTCAAATCAAGAAAGAAAAACAAAACCTTGAAGGGGAAACGAAAAAAGAGGAAATTAAGCTGAAGAAAGGTGGGCGTGGTTGCACAATGACGAGGAAACACGTGTGTCTATTTAGCAACAGAAAATAAGGAACTTATTTACAAAAAGATATTTCCGCACGAGACTCACTTTTCCGAGACGAGCCACTCTGATTAAACCAAGACAACCCAGCAACGATTTTATAGTTGTTACTTCACTGGAACACTTTAATACAAAAAAAAAAACAAAAAAAAAAACCGGAAGAGATAACACATGTTATTCAAGACGAAACAAAATAAAAATTTCTTATTACAAGGTTAAACATTTGAAGTCACTAGCGAGTTTCAGAAAAAGTAATCAAACATTAAAATAAAAAGGTTCGTAGTTTCAATGTTGAATACAGTTCTTTGAAATTCCACTGCTTTCATTAGAGGCTGATAATGTATCGGCGTATAATTTAACATCGGAGTTATGGTACTCTGATGTTAAATGAATAGTCAGGAAAGAAAATTCGGTGGTCGGACCCGAAGTAGTATTCAAAAAGCGTAAAGCAAATTGACAGTTGGTTTCACATCAAGTTATACGATTGTCTTCAAAATAGATAAAAAAAAGTATATTTTAAGGTTTCACGTGAAAGTATTACTTTGGAATTCAAGACAATATATTTTTACCTACTTAATAATTTCAATAGTAGAAAGAGTCTTTGCAATCATCGGTTGTCATTAAAGGCTAATAATGTATTAGCGTGAAATGGGCATCGGTGAAGAGTAATCTCTGCTTTCTTTCTGACGCCGACTGACTTTCTTACCGTGATTATTAAACTGGGTGAAATAAATAAACGAAGTTCGTAGCGCATAGATTCTGTTAGCAGCATTTAAGTTAGCGCCGCATGGCAAAAGTAGTGGGCGATTGTTGTTACATTACATAGCGGATGTACACGGGCATTTGCTTCCGGGTCGAACTGAAATCATTGCTGGGTTGTCTTGGTTAAATACTTTTCAGGGTGGCTCAGATCGCCTCGGAAAATTGAGTCTCGTGCGGGAATATTTTTTGTGAAGTGAATTAGCCAATCAGATTGCCAGCTTTAGAAAATTTAAAAAAAAGCTGTCTGGAGCCTGCTTTCAAGAAAAGTACACAAAACTTGCGTAGTAAAAATAAAGCGATAAATAAATAGTTGCCAAACTGCAATTAGTAAATTGTCCTATGATAATTAAGGAAGTATTTTTTATCCAATGATATTGCGAGATTGCAAATCGTGATACAAGAAAGTTATTATTTCGTTTTCACCACAAACCAAAGAACAAAAAGGAGTGCACCAACCTAAAAAAAAAAAGCGCAAAAAAAAATTCATGTAATTTTTCGACGTGAATTCAAGAAGGGAATAATGATCTTTTACATTTTTTTAAAGTTTCCCTTTTGTGAATGACCTAATGCTGTTTTTTGTTCTTTTTCGCCAGCTTATATATATTTCTGTGACTCTTGTTAGTCCATCTGTCCGTCACATATTATACATATGCATATTTACGAGTGCCCCACATGGAGTCCTCCTCCGTGGTTCCTATATAAAAAAATAATGAAGAACCCTCTACCCCGCTAATTATCGCCCTATCAGCCTCCTACAGATCTTTGGCAAAGTCTTCTAACCCATCATCAACGCCGAGGTGGTACAACATCTAACAGCCCACAGATTCTTCTCTGACAAACAGTATGGTTTCCGCTTCACAAGGTCTACTGCTGATATGCTCCCAACCATCACTGAGTGTATACAGCATGCCCTCGACAAGAACGGCGAAGCCCGAACTGTTGCCCTTGATATCTCGAAAGCATTTGACAGAGTCTGGCATGCTGGCTTTTTATGCAAGCTGTGTGGCTATGGTACAACTGGACAATTGTTTGACCTAATCCAGTCATTCCTTTCAAATCGCACAATGAAGGTAGTATTGAACGGACAAGCCTCCCAATACTATCACACGAACGAGGGTGTTCCTCAAAGCTCTATTCTAGGTTCTATGCTTTTCCTTATCTATATTAACGATCTCCCCGATGTAATAAGATCCTAAGTAGGCATATACGCTGACGACACTACAATTTAATCTCCCCTCGATCAAAAATCTGCCGAGGCTGACAAAGCAAACCTCGCTGCCGAGCTTGAAAAGGACCTCCAATCCGTGGTGGACTGGGGTAAAAAATGGCTCGTGAATTTTAATGCTTTCAAAACGAAGCTGCTATCTATTAACCATCACAGACAATCGCTCCTACCCCCATTAGCATGGATCAGGCTAGTCTCCCTGAAAGTAAAACATTGCGCCTCCTCGGGTTAACTCTCACATCAGACCTCGAGTGGGATGACTATATAAAATCCATAGCTAAATCTGCTGCTAATTTGACGCAGTCAGTCAGGGTTTAACCTGGTCACGGCAACCAGTTGTGACGCGATTAGTCAGGGTTTACGCTCTGAATACGGCACCAGATATGACGACGCTCACGGGTCGCTAGTCGTGATGGCCTCGTCACAGTAGCTGGTCTTCGAGTCGTCTATTACAACGGTGTTCCTCCTTGCCCACGCTGTGAATTTTCATCTCAAGGAAGGCACGTCGAAATCCCGCTAGCCGTATCTTTACCACATCGAACCAGGCCGGACGCGCGTGCACACTTGGGTTAATAAAAAACGGCACAAAAAAAAAAAATTCGATGATGCCTGAATAAGTTGCGGAAAAGTCTTTATATATAACAGCAAACAGAAATAGAATATAACAGTCGTCGAATTCTTATTCTTACAACGGAGCGAATGTTTTCTTTTGTGAGTAATGTCTGTTCACTCCAATCGGAGATTTCATTTTTTTTTTTTTCAAGTTCTTATCAGGGCTTTTCACCGAAGCCTTACGGAAACAGCCGAAGATGGATCTTTTGTGTGTTTGTGTGACGGCGGCAGTAAATTAGTCTTGTCTGCCTTAGCTCGGTGCAGCAACAACTCTGAACTTAACTTTAACTTTTTTCTCGGCTTTTTCTGTTTCTTTACATCTTCAGCCAGGACTCTATCGAAGTAACCGCTCTTTGTCTCTACGACTGACACCCAACGGCATGGCTCATGGTTGGGAAAACTCCCCACTCACACCATCTAGACTGGTCCCAAGGCTTAAGTCCAACTGGTTTTGACCTTCTGGGCTCTAATTTTTTATAGCTGTCCCAATTTCTCTTGGGGTGGGGGTGCATGATGGACACAGGCGTCCATGCCTTTAACCAATAAATTATTTCCGTCTCTGCACTTTTAGGTGGAGTCATTTTTATTCCCTTGGTTTAACCAATGAAACAACAATATTTCTGTTGAAGTCATTTCTTTTCGTCGTCTTCAAGTAATTGCACCATTTATTTCCCAAGTTAAATCCTTTCCCAGCAAATTCGGGAATTAAGGATTTGACCTTCCTTAACCTCATCAAAAGTTTTCGACAATCGTCGAAGCCATGTTTTGACTACCGTTATTTTTTCACTTCCACCAGCCGTAAAGCCCAACGTTTCCAGTGGTCTTTTTCTTAGTCATTTGTTTCCGTTTTGTCACATAATGGCTGCCAATGATGACCTCGTCTGACCTATTGCTTTACACCTGCAAAAATATATTTTTCCTTTTATTCTCTCCTATTCTCAGCTAGTTTTTTCAGATTTTTTAAAATTTTGTAGTAATTTTTTTCTACTTCACTCATATTGCGACTGTTATCTGCACAATTAATAATGCCACTAGTAATAATATATTTCGCTCCGTCGTACTAAAATAGTGTTATATTTTTTCACATGCAATGCAATTACGTGTTACACTAAGAAGGTCGATTCTCTGTGCAGGGCCAGGAAGTTTTTCCCGTCTGAAACAATCCTGTACATATATAAATCTACTGAATACTGCTGCCATATCTGGTCGGGTGCTCCTGGTATCCACCTAGGGGTCCTTGACAAGATGCAACGGAAAATCTGTAATATGATCGATCCCGACTTGGCAGCTAGGATACAGTTGCTTTCTCACCGACGCAATGTGGCTTCCCAGTGTCTCTTCTACAAATACTTTCACGGTTTCTGCTCCGATGAACTTAGCCCACTGGTACACCTTATATATGAATTTACTCGAGCCACAAGAATAGAAATTAGGTCCCACCCTTTTACTGTGAAACCAATATATTGTAAACGTAAATTCTACTCCGGCTGCTTTTTTCTCGTACTTCTCGCCTGTGGAATTCCCTTCCGTTTACTTGCTTTCCCGACAGCTACAATCTTCAAGAATTCAATTGTAAAGTCAGTAGTCATCTCCTCTCTAACTTGCATTCTCTCACTCATGCTCCTTTTTCCGTCCACCCTACTCTCATCAGTATTCTCATCCTTCTTTTATCCACTTCCTGACACCCCCTGTAACCTGTCACTTTTTCTCATAACTTTTCTCCTATGTAACCCTCCTGCACAACAGTGGCAATAATATATATATATATATATATATATATATATATATATATATATATATATATATATAAACGAAACTTGGTTACAAGCAACCGACAATTTGAAATGAATTATTTGAACATTATTTTTTATCGATACTCGTATTTAAGTAGATATTCTGTTTTTAATGAAACAGTATTATATATTTATATCTACCGGCCTGATTATTTACGATAAATTTTTATTACGAAAATGTGTGCCATTCGTCAGGATTCGAAACTGCGACCCCTATCTATCTGAAGGCTATTCGTGGTCGAGAGGTCTAAGACGTTACCAGATCAAATGGTAGCTTCCCTTATATAGATAGGGGTCGCAGGTTCGAATCCTGCCGAATGGCACACATTTTCGTAATAAAAATTTATCGTAAATAATCAGGCCGGTAGATATAAATATATAATACTGTTTCATTAAAAACAGAATATCTACTTAAATACGAGTATCGATAAAAAATAATGTTCAAACAATTCATTTCAAATTGTTGGTTGCTTATAACCAAGTTTCGTTAAAATTCGTTGATTTCCGTAACATGTTTACATTTGTTGACATTACGATACATTTCAGAGCAGATATGTTTGTTTACGATGGATCGAAAATTGTGTTATATAGGCTTGATAAAAAGCTCGTTTAGCCTGGAGGCTAATAAAAATTTATCGTAAATAATCAGGCCGGTAGATATAAATATATAATACTGTTTAATTAAAAACAGAATATCTACTTAAATACGAGTATCAATAAAAACTAATGTTCAAACAATTCACACACATATATATATATATAATCACATGTATCTGCAAATAAAAGTACATGGAGAAACAAAAGGAAAGGCCTTACATATAATTTGAGAGTACATTTTAAACCAACCGAATTCATCTATGTCTCAAAAAGAAACGGCACTAGGTTCTTGTAATCTTCTGAGGGTCACTGTATGGAATGACGTCACAAAAAGGCTGTCAAGTAACCCACGTGACTTATCTCCACCAACGTGAGATAAGCACCTTCTGTATCTTAACAATAAAAATGTAATTATTATTATTATTTTTTTTTTTTTTGCATATCTTTCTTTAAAATTTTATATAAATTTAATTCTGATAAAAGATAATGCACAATAGTAGCGCAATAAATATAAACGCAGTGGTGAGGGTTTCAAATGAGCAGAAGAAACGATAACTAAATAATGTGAGGATGTCAACACACGTTAGTGTGTTACAAAAAAAATTCTAGTTTTTAAAAATGTCGAGATTTTTAATGCCCTTTGCTCTGCTAGTAATTATCTCACGAGGAATCTTAAACCCTTGCCGCAGCCAGCTCTCATATCTGACGACCACGTCACGTGGGATTCTTTCTGACGTCGACTTTCCAACCACTATCTATGATCTCACACCGCCTTGTCCACCTTCTTTCTTTCTGATGCTATCCGCTAACCAATGTTCTTAAATAAATACCTTCAGGAGAGGTTCAATAGATCTCGATTTTAAAGGAAAACGGGGCGGTATGTTAAAACTTTTCATTTTGTGTGTGAAATTTTATTTAAAATTGGCTCTAAAAAGAATCTGCAGAAAATAACTGTAGTGGTAGACTGTAAGAAATTTACTTTTTAAATCCATTAACAGATTGCGTTCGTATTTATTATTTAATGAAAAGGGTGGATTTCGCTGTCGTAAATTTAACAAACTTCTTCTAAAAGTAAATGTTTAAGACAAATTCAGGCTATTTCACTTTTACACACACTTTTAAATATTTTACGACTGAGTTTGGGAGAATGTAGTGCTATATGCATGTATTTAAATATAGCAGCCGCTTGATTAAAATGTGGGAGAAAGGTATATGTAGTTTAATGTCAACGAAAGATTGTGTGGACGTCTAAGGTATGCGGTTGGTAGTATATGAATTTATACGAAACTCTGTGGATTGTGCATGTCGTATTTCAGCTCTGGATATGTTAGAATGGTCGCAGTATTGAAGAAGGGGCAATATTAATTCTTCAATTTTGATTTTATACATATTTAGATCCGCTTCGAAAGTGCCGATTCGCTTCTCATTGGCTTATATCTTTTTTGACAGCAACTCTTGTTTCTTATTCGTTCGTTCAACTAGGATGTTCGTATCCTGGTTGGGACGGTTTCTGATTGGTTGATCGAAATATAACTTCATGTCCGAGGGATTTTAAATATACATCAGTGTTTAAAGTTTTTCTTGCTCTCAACTGAAAATGTTAGTGAATAGTGATTTTCACCGACCTTGTTTATATTTAGATCGTCAGGTTCAGGGAATACAAGGCCCAAGAGCCATTCAAGGTAGAGGTTACTGTGTGGTGTTGTATGGGCGTAAGGAAAAGCAATAAGTTATGTCGATTGTGTTATGCTGAAAAAAATAAGTTAATAAGAGGTCAGGATTGTAGTGATTGGAAAAAATCCCACTGGGAGTCTATTTCACAAAGCAACTTTTCTTTGGAGCGAGCTATCCAAATGGAGTTTAATTCTGAAAGTAACGTTTGTAAAATTGTAGTTTCTTCATCTTGTAATCAATTCTCGTAATCCGTTTCCTCAAGTTAAACAGTCTGCCGACACTGACCGCAACACGTGTCTCTGTTCGCTACAGCGGTCACCATTTCTCGCCTCGTTATACACTTTCTATATCTTCATTGGCAACTAAATTTACATATGTAAGAAAGGGACTCTCGCCAATGTCTATCCAACTCTGAGATCTATTTTAAACTGGCAGTATAGCCCGGCGTTGCTCGAGTGTAATGAAAGCTTTAAAACTAATCCATGGTCCTGGAGCTCAGACTCTTTGGACGTTGGCAGGAAAGACTAAAAAGCAATACTTGTTTCCAGTTAAAGCGAAACCGTAGACCGAAAGAAAAATGAATGGATGTAAGTCAAATTTTGATTTCCTGGTATCGATATCAAATAAGTACTTTTTTTTTGCCGTAAACTGAATTTTGAAGGCTAAATAAGTCCTCTGAGTAAATGGTATCATGGCTGAGACTAAGAACTAGAATTATACCTACTTAGAGCCAAACTCGAAGCAAAACTAAAATAAAAAATACATACAGGCAGATAAACAGACACACACACAAACATCTTGCTTTATATATATAATCGATTTTCTGCACTATTGTAAGAACTGCAACCTTGAAACTCCTTAATATCGTTTCTTATGTCTTTGTCTATGAGTGTATCAAATTTGATTAAAATCGGGCCACTCTTTCTACAACCCGATTTTTTCGATTATCATCAGGGGTACCTCGACACAAAACCTAGCTAATAACACTTGCAGACGCTTATAGTACAACTGGGTAAATTTTCAAGAAAATCGGTTCAGCCGTTTCGGAGTCTATAGGTAACGGACACACACAAAGTTCTATTTATAAATAAGTTTAGATGTATGACCCGTGAAACCGCCATTTTTCCTGTTGGGATAGTTTACATGTAAGACACGTCTGTATCTGTTTTCGTCGTGGATGAAAGCCATGTTAGCTTTACAATGACTGTTGCAAACAATGCATGCAACTCTGGGCCTCTTGGACCTCTGCGTTCGTTCATTATAAATTTTTACTATAGCAATTGTTATAGACATTGCCTATCACCGTGACGAAAGAGGTACATAATTGCCTGTGCCATACACAGTCAAGTAAATTATCTAGGACTAATCTACATAACTGACTGAGGAACACTTACAAGCCAGAAGATTTTTTCTTTAGGGGAAGACAAGGATTATGAACCACATGAATAGGTTTTAACATGTCAATTGTGAGTTGGTAGGAGTCACTCACATCATGCAAGCCGGGATAGTTCAGTGTTCACAGAGATAAAAACATACCAAGCATGTTAAATTGTAAATTAAAATCATATAAGTTTATTTATTTTTGTGTAATGGTGTGAGTGTATTTTAGTTACAAATGATTTAAGGTTGCATGTGATAAAGAAAGAAAGTCACTTCGTATTAAAACAAGCAATGTACCGAGGAGATGATCAGTAGCGAAGAGAATGAGCTCGGCGTTTTTTGGCGCGAAGTCTTTTTTCAAGCAGGAAAAAGCTTTGTTGCATTCTGGGAGAACTTATTATTTTGGATTTATTCAATTTATTTTAAATACAGTTTTAATGTCATTTTATGCTATTTTTATTTATTAATAATAATAATGTTCATACATCACATCCCCACAAAATTAGCAGCGCTAATCGGTAGTGATGGATGTCTATTTAAAGTAGAAATAGTCATTGTTTTTTGAGAAATAGACTCTCCTTCCGGAGCGTGTAGTTGTGGTTTTTGATAATGATTGTTTGTCTGGTTGTTTTGAGTGTTCAGCACGTTGTTTAGGTTGTGATTGTGTAAGATATTTCTTGTGGTTTTGTATTGTCACTGGTTTTAATCTCTCAGTAGTGATTGTGATATGTTTACCTGAGGAATTTTCCATAATAAAGTATTTTTGATGTCCGGTAATTACTTTATAGGGTCCAGATTCCAGAGTAAGGAGTCTAAAGAGATTTCCTGACTCTGTTCTTAACCAGACATTGGTTGAAGTATACAAGTTTTCTGGCATGAAGAATGGTTTAGTTGAGTGTAACCGTCCTTCACAACGGGGTGATAAGTTCAGCCTAGTGATCTCTTCAGAAAATTGCTTAATGTCTTCTTTGGTAACAGTCGAACTGTTCTATTAATGGTTTTGGGAGTAATGATTGGATTCCAGTGACAGCTATGACAGGTGAAATGTTCTCTTCATTTGGTACATTTCCTATTTCAACAATAATTATTAGTAGGGCGTTTATACAGTTTTCTAGTCATAATAGTTATTTTTAGTATTTTATGCCGGCGCTCTATTATTCCATTTGTACGGGGGGTGTTTTATTTGTACGGGGGGTGTATGAAGTTATACGGGAGTCTCTAGAATCCTATAATGATGAATAAGTCATCGAATAATTCGCTTTTGAACTGGCTACCTTTGTCTTTGATGATATGAAATTGTATTCCAAAGCGAACTATCCAAGTGTTAAGAAATTCTATAGCTACTGTATTTGCTGAGGTGTCTTGAAGAGGGGTAGCTTCTATCCATCTTGTTGTTCTATCAATGCAGGTAAGAATATATTTTGCTGATGATGGATGGATGCCATCATGTGCGGTTTCTGGGGGCAATGGTCCGATGATGTCGATATGAACTGTTTCAAATCGTCTACATGGCAGTGAAAAGAGTGTAGTTTGATTTTGTTGACAGTGTTGACAGCATTTGACCATTCGACATATTTTTTGCATGTTTGGCCAGTAGTATGTTGATTTTATCAACTTTGCTGTTGGATTTGGAACAGGGTGTAAGACGTTGTGAAATATTGAAGATGTGTTTGCGAAAAGATTCTTGTATGAACGGTCTTGGCGTAGATGTTGTTGTGTCTCAGAAGAGGGTTGAAACTTGATAGTTATATGACTTGAGGTTATCGCCGTATTTAGAAATTTTTTCATCTTTTTCTTGTTGAGCTATTATAGCAGATAGGTCGCATGAGTCAATTGTAACAGAAAAAGCTAGTCGTAAAAGACAAAGTATGCCATCTTCTTTTATGTATATTACGTCTGTGATGTATTCAGTAATGATTGAAAGATGTCGTATTACTGATTTGAGGGGTCTCATTTTTTAAAATGCTAATGATAAGGTTTTGTGATCAGAAAATAATGTAAACTGTCTACCTTCTATCTGTAGTCTGAAATGTAGTACAGCTTGTTAAGTTGGTAATAGTTTACAATCACTGTTATGAATAAATATTCGGACATACCGAGCGGTGTAATGACAACTGTTTTTTCGATGTCCTCGTTACTTAAGAGTATTTGAAGATACGCATGGAACCAGGCTCAAGAGCCATTCAAGGTAGGGGTTACTGTGTGGTGTTGCATGTGAGGAAAGGCAATAAGTGAATGCCTTATTCGGGTGATTGGAATTCCGAACTGAACCCTTTAATTTTGTCACCAGGGTAGATTGTTCTCGTTCCAAGTGCTATGAAAAAGGCCGGAGCGTACAACGGCAGAAACGTTGTGAATATGGCAACGAAGATGAGAACAATCGTCCAAACAATGTAAATAGTGTAAATAATTACAATACATCATTTCAAAAACACAGACAATATATATATATATATATATATATATATATATATATATATATATATATTCCTGGACTGTTTTTCTGTGACTCTATCGTATGTGCCAGCACTTTGAGACTTGAACTCTTGAAACTTCAAATTTCACCTTATACTTCTGTATCATTATATTGTATCATGTAAAGATTTATTTTGTATTTATTAACAATTTGTGTATTTTCTTTTAACTTTTACACAAGGCCAACACACACCCAAACCAATTATACCGAGATATATGGTAGTAACAGAAGCTGTCATACGATAATCTTACATAAATTGTTCAAACTTGTGAGCAACAAGGACATTTTATGAAAAAGGAAAATAAAAAGGACATGGAATCATAAATAGATGGTAGAATTTCTTTTATGGATACATAATGAGGGAAGAGAGTTTGGAAATTTTGACATTCAAAGTACATATTGAAAGCAAGTGAGCCAAAAGAAAACAGTCAGTAATCTACCATACAAGCTTGTGTAAATGGGAGACAGAATGTAGGAACTGTTGAATTACTGCCTCCTGACGATAATCACAGGCGATGTGATATTTGAAAGGCAATTCCTTTTCACTTTGACTTTTGGAGCGGCAGCACACGTTTCTTTATGCTAAATGAGGTATGCAAGAACTTCAGATGTGAAGGTTGTATTGAACTGTTGCAAACTTCAGATCAGGATGTGGGAACTGTTTGATTACTAGCTCCTGATGATTTTAATAGGTGGCACGATATTTGAAAGGCTCTTCTTCTTTTCCCTTTGACATTTGGCGCGGCAGCACATGTTTCCATTTACTTCGACAGGCATGAGACATGCGAGTACTTCACTTTGTATCGAACTATTTCTAACTTTTGATCAAGATGTGTGAAGTGTTGAATTACTATCTCTTGATGATAAACACTGGTGGCGCGATATTTGAAAACACGTTCTATTTTGCTAAGATTGGCATGAGGTATGCAAGTATTTAAGATACACACACTAAAGATTGTATTGAATTATTTCAAACTTCATATCAGGATGGGCGAAGTGATATTTGAAATGTTCATCCTCGTTTTACTTTCACATTTAGAGTGGTAGAACGTTTTCTTTTGCTCAGACGGACATTAGGCATGCAAGTGCTTCACAGACGCAGATTGAAGATTGTATTAAAGTGTTGCAAACTTCAGATCAGGATGTGGGAAGTGTTGGATTACCATCCCCTGACGATAATCACAGGTGGCACAATATTTGAAAACGTCTTCCTCTTTTTTTCCTTTGTCATTAGAGAAGCAGCGCACGTTTTTTATTTTTGTTGTTTTTTCTTTGTTTTTTTTTGTTTTCGCAAATAACCTGAGCAGTGAATGTACTTCAATGTTGGATTACCA
The DNA here is from genome assembly GCA_037127315.1 of Ascarosepion bandense. Classification (NCBI taxonomy): domain Eukaryota; kingdom Metazoa; phylum Mollusca; class Cephalopoda; order Sepiida; family Sepiidae; genus Ascarosepion; species Ascarosepion bandense. Next base: position 3,847,050 of record JBBBDQ010000436.1, read on the forward strand.
GCCCCTGATGATAATCACAGGCAGCGTTATATTTGAAAGGCTTTTCCTCATTGCCTTTTAACTTTTGGAACAACAATCAGTCAGTCAGTTAAGTGCCATACGTGATACACGCTTGGGCGATCATGTCTCGAAAGAGACATGACTGACTGGGCAGGGGATTATCCCGCAGTAGGTTACCATTGCTTTCTGCGGTAGACTGGTTGCCAACCAAGGCTATAGAACCCAATCTGTCCTGTTATTTAACCCATAACTGGAAGGAATAGACGGATTAATACCTTTCCCAAGGGTATTTGCGCGTAAGTGAATGCAATGAATTCAGTTGGAATTCGAACTCGGCTCCCCGATTTCTCGTTCCGAGCCGATATCCAATGCCCCACAACGCACATCCGGAACAACAATACATGCTTCTTTTTGTTCAGATAGGCATGTGGCATGCAATTACTCTACTGCAGGCACAGACTGGGGATTGTATTGAATTGTTTCAAACTTCAACTCTGTTTCTTTCTTTAACTTTCTGTGACATGTCTTGTTAATACATTTATCAATTGTTTGAATTCCTTATTTTATCTCCATTTTTTAAATTTTACCTTGACTCACACGTGTCTGCCAATTATCGCTTGCGGGACAAATGTACCAGGATGTAAGCAAATAAACTCAGCATGTCTTTCAGTACATGCCATTCTACTTGTTCATATCAATCATCTTCTTACCCAGGTGTAGGTTTTCCTTCCAATTTCACAATAAACACAGCATCACTGTAAACATTATACAATTTAGTGATGTTCCGTCTCAATTATTATATAATCTCTTGCATTACAGTTTTTATAACATTCAATCTTTCAATGTTTATTATAATGATTAAAAAATTTTAAAATATATCATGCTTAAATAGTAAATGAGAATCACATGTGAAAATTTTATTCAGTGATTCTTTTTATCCTTCTCTTTTCAACTTTGCATGGAAGTTAAACATCAAAGCTACTAACATAAACAAGCTGATGCAAATGATTTTCAGTTCTTGATATTTTCTTCTCTCTTATATTGTATAACATAGATTATTTTGAAGTAATCTTATCTTGATTTGATCACTATTAACCTTGACTGGTCTAGCGTAAGAAATTTTCATCACAAAACTTCACAAACCACTTTTGACACATTCAGTTACTCACAGCATGAATTGCAAATATGTTCTCTTAGAATAAAAATGCGTAATATGCCAAAAATGTTGCTCATTTTCTTTCATTTTCAATATTCTGTATTTTATATAGCTACACAATACAATCTTTTTTTTTTTTTTTAATAAATTTCATTGAAACTAAATGCTTTCATGGGGTGTTGATAGGTTCTAGGCCTGATCAGAAACCTTTTCCTCACAAAAACTTTTTCATGTTTTGGTGAGTGAATTAAGCCGTGAAACTTTTGATCAAGTGAACGTTAGATATTTTACATATTGTGGAAAAATAACAACATAGATTAAAACAATGATAAATTTTTTATGATGAGTACAAAAATACTTAAATGTGAAATTTTGTCAGAAGTTCTGAAATAAAGTCTACATTAGCCAAAACAGTGAGCTGTAAACAACAATGGTAATAATTGCTGTTTCCTAATAAGGAAAGCTTACGCCACATTACAGATGCTGTATGCTTGGATGTGTGGGTGGTGTAATGGATAATGGTTTGGAATTGTTAATTGGAGAACTGAGTTCCGATCCCCGTTGAGTTTATTATATTCACTTACATGCAAATACTCTTGTGAAATATATTAATCCACAGCTATGGGTTAATTAGTTTCCTGGCTTTAAATAACCTGCACAAACTTGATAAGCCGTAGAAAATTAATCAATTGACCTCATAAGGAAACATTCAGTATTTATTGACTATGAAAATAGGTATTTCAAATAGATGTCATTCTTTCCAGCATTGATGAGGGCTTTCTTCTTTACTTTTTTGTTTGAACTAGTATAGAATATCAGATTCTTGATGATGCTATTTTTTTTTCAAGTTATATGTGATATCTAATTTAGCTGTTGCTGCTATTGAAAGTCCCCCAGTGATGTGGTTTCTATTTGGTACAGATCATTATGATTCTGTAGCACCGATCCACAAGGTTAAAAAAAAATGGTCCTTTGTTGGGACCCACAGGTTTCATTCACTCAAGGCCATTTTTAATCATTGATCTGAGAAACTCGTTGTACTTGACAGCTACTGAACAAGGGGATGAGGGTCAGCTGTGTTGAGAGCAAAAGACTCTTTCATCACTGCTAAATTAAAGAGTTATACAACCAAAATTTTGCAGAGCCTCAATACTCGCTCTCAATATGAGAATACTGGTCGTGTATCCCCGTCTCAGCCAAGGCGAATGGGTTTCCCCTTTGGTTCATTCCCTTCTCAAGTTGGACTCCGTGGTGGGTGGTGGAGCACAGGGCCAGTGAAAATAAAAATCAAAACATGGCATCTTTTAAATAAAAAATCTAGAAGAAATGTATCGGAATCGGACTCTGAAGGTGAAACAGCAGACTTCCCCAGATTCATTATCATTGAATCCCTGGAAGAAGTTTGTCTCGCTAAATTCTCCCCATTCTTAATCGAAAGAGTTATCTCTATACGAGCGACCCAAAAAAATTGAGAAATGGAAATTTACTGGTCGAAGTGGATAACAGGAGACAAGCAGAAAATCTCCTAAAAATGAAAACATTTCATGATACCAAATGCAAAGCCTATCCACATGAGAAGCGAAACACTTCCAAAGGTGTAATCAGAAGCCGGGAGTTGGCTTTAGCTTCAGAAGAAGAAACAAGAGAGGCCCTGGGAAAACAGTGGGTGATAGATATAAAAAGAATAAACATAAGGGTGACAAAAAAATTAATACAAATACCTATATATTGACTTTTAATCAGGCCCAAATCCCTAGAACGGTCAAAATAGGATACTACCTGGAGAAAGTGGATCAGTATATTCCAGCTCCCCTGAGGCGCTTCAAATGTCAGAAATTTGGACACCACAGGGACGCTTGCAGAGGACGACAGACATGTGCCAAATATGCAAGATCTTGTGACGTCTACAGGAAAGAAAAAGAAATAATTGCAGTAAAACATAAAAATGTATCTTTCCTGGAGGCCAGGAAAATTGTAGAGGGCTATATGGGTGAGATTAGCTATGCTTCGGTTACACGGAGAGCTGACTCTGAAAATAAAAAATATAGAACACTAATTGAAAAACTCATAAAATTAGATTCAAGCGAGTAGACAAAATTCCAGGCAGAACTAAAAAAAGAATACACCAATAGTATTCAACAAATATTTAAATTGGAAGTCCTTGCTCAGAATAACAAAACCCATGATAAAATAAAGAATGAAAAAGAAATAGAAAAAAAAAACGTCACAAACACAGACAACTCCTACCAAAAAAACAGAATTTACAACAATCACCAATCTGTCCTTCAATCTCTAAAAGTGATAACAATGGGAAAAATAATACACAAAACCCTGAATCAAACAAGAACAAAGAAAAACGCCTTTCACAATCCAAGAAAGACCATACTCCATCTTCCTCACGGGAACGGCCAAAGGTCTCAAACTTAACAAGCCAACCTACAGAACCATCAACTTCAAAGATTGACACAAAACAGGTTTAGTTTTCTGGAAAGGATGGAAACCGATGAGCTGAGTATTAAAAACAAATCCAAAAAGAGTAATAGCACCAATTCAGACAAAGTTCACACCAAACAATGAAATTACAAAGTAATACAATCCTACAGTCGAAGTGCAGAGGAATTCGGGTTAATTATAAGGAACTTCACCAACTACTGGCCAACCATAAACCCAAAATAGTTTGCTTACAAGAAACCTTCTTAAAAGAAACAACCTTTATTAAATATAAACAATACCACATGTATAACTATTTTAACAAAGATAGAATCAGAGCCTCTGGAGGAGTGTCGATCCTAGTTAGGAAAGATATACCCAAAATCAAATTCAGATAGATACTGACCTCCAAGCAATTGTTATTAAAGCTACTCTGCATAAACCAATACACATCTGCTCCATCTACATCCTTCCACATGACCCCATAAGTGACTCTAAAATGAATAAACTACTTGAGCAAATACCAAAACCTTATTTATTGCTGGGTGACTTAAACAGCCACAGCACTGTCTGGGGGTGCCAGAAAACCAATAGAAAAGGTAAAGACCTAGAAAAAAATCATTGAATCAAATAACTTTTGTCTACTAAACGATAAATAAAAAACATACCTCAACCCGTTCACAGGTTCTTACTCAGCCATTGACCTCACTCTATACGATCCCATAAGCTATATGGACTATGGGTGGAAAGTTCATGATGATCTATGCGGTAGTGACCACTTTCCCATATTTATTGAAACTCTACAACCATTTAAAGATGAAAAACTCCCTCATTGGAAACTTAACAAGGCAAACTAGGAAGTTTTTGAAACCCTCTGTGAACAAAAGCTTTTTCCAGACACAAAATATTTTACCGAAACTCTAATCTCCATAGCCAATGAATCCATCAGAAAAACTTCAAGCTCAGACAAACATAGAACTCCCTGGTTCAATGATGAATGCAAGACAGCTATCCTCCTTCGTAAGGCTGCCTTACGGAAATTTCATAAACAACTTACCACCATTAATCTCAACGCCTTCAAACTGCTCAGGGCAAAAACCCGAAAAATCATTAAAGAAGCAAAAAATGAAAGTTGGCAAAACTATGTCAATCAAATTGGCTCCTCCACTAAAACAATATTTGGAGGATAATAAGGAAGATATCTGGAAAACCACAACCAATCACTCTCAAACATCTTAGAAAAGATCAGACAAAGGAAGACATAGCAGATATACTAGCCAAGACATTCTCACAAAATTCCTCACTTAACACCTCTAACCCACAATTCATTACTTATAAGAACCTCGTTGAAAAACAAAAACTTAATTTTAAGACAAATAATCTTGAAAAATATAATCTTCCGTTTACATTAGCGGAACTGAAAGAAGCAATCAAAGCATCACTCAATACAGCAGTCGGCCCTGATGAAATTCAATATGAATTTCTAAAACATGTACCAAACAAATCACTGACCTCCCTCCTCAAAATATTTAATGATATCTGGACACCTGGGACAGTCCCATAAACATGGAAAATAGCAACTGTCATCCCTATACCTAAACCCGGAAAAGACCACACAAACCCATCCAACTACCGTCCAATAGCTCTCACGAGTTACCTCTGTAAAACAACGAAGCGCATGATTAACAAAAGACTGATTTGGTACCTTGAATCTAATAAACTTATCACCAGATCTCAATGTAAGATCTTTCATTATTCCAAACTTCCAAGTGGTTTCATAAGCCTTCTCCAGATCAAAGAAAATTGCTTTAAGATGTTGTTTTTGGATATTGGCCTCTCTTATGGAGGTTTCCAATTTAACCAAATGATCCATTGTTGATCTCTGTTTTCTGAAATCACATTGAGATCTGGTGATAAGAATTTCATCAGGGCCGACTGCTGTATTGTGTGATGCTGTTTCTGTAACAAACTGTTTTTTACGGGGCAGGGTTGTTAGCCCTGCACCCCCCCCCCAAACCTGGAGGACCGATAGACCATTCTTGGTCCTTACATTTAGAGCACCTGGTATTCCCAAATGGTCACCCATTAAGTACTGACCAGGCTCGATGTTGCTTGACTTCAGTGGTCGGACGGGAACTGGTGTATCAAACGCGATATAGCCGTAGACTATAATTTAATCTACCTCGGTATAATGCTCTGTCTTTCATGTCTAGGTTTGTCTTGTCTCGATCTTTATTTAGTACTACTCAGTTATTGCTCAACCTGTTCACACTGCTCAGTTATCATCATCAGTTGCTTACTTCACCTTGTTACAGACAATATAAGATATTAATTTTATGAGTGTAATCTTCCATGCTGATTAAAGGAGATTTTCCCAAAGTAGATTGCCAGATATTTCTGTGGTAGACTGGTTACCAACCAAAGCTATAAAATTGAGTTTGCTATTTTTTAACATTTAGTTTCCTTCCTATAACTCAAGGCTACAGAACCCAGTCTGTCCTGTTATTTACCCCATAGCTGGAGGTAGGGAGAAGAAGAGATGGATTCATATCTTTTCAAACTTAAGTGAATGTAATGAATATGACTGGAATTTGAATTCTACTCTCTGATTCCTCCATCCTAGCCACTATCCATTACTTTCCTGTGCTCAGTTATGGCTCATCCTGTTACCACAAAGCCTAAGTCTGTATTGCTCATTAAATTCACAATTACAATATCACCAAATCCACAAACTGACATTTAACTTGGTTAGATTGTTTTCCAGGAAGTGAAACAAGAATAATCTACTATAGTAAAAGTCGCAGGACGTGGCTAGTAAGACAATAGGCAAAGAAACCTAAAAGTAGAGAGGGTTTTGTTTATTAAAACTTCACTTAATGAATATTTTATTGAGTGAGACTATGGTGTCTAACAATATCACATATTTTCCGTAAAAGTAATCAAAAGCTGTGGTGCAGTGGTTATCGGCTTGGAAAAAACAAAACAAAACGGGGAGCCAAGTTCAAATTCCAGTTGAATTCCTTGCATTCACTTACACACAAATACCCTTGGGAAAAGTATTAATCCATCTCTTCTTTCTAATTATGGGTTGAATAAGAGGACAGATTGAGTTCTTTAGCCTTGGCTGACAACCAATCTACCACAGAAAGTAATGGTAACCTACTGCGAGATAACCTTCTGCACAGTCAGTCATGTATCTTTCAAGACATGATTGCCCAAGTGTGTATCACGTATGGCACTTGACTGACTGAATCAAAAGTTAAAATATATCATATTGATTGATTGATCTATTTGCAATGAATAATTTTCAAAATGAACTGTGTGTGTGTGTGTGTGTGTGTGTGTGTGTGTGTGTCGTGGGTCTTTTGAATACAATGATCAATGTGTGTGTGTGTGTGTCGTGGGTCTTTTGAATACAATGATCAATGTGTGTGTGTGTGTGTGTGTCGTGGGTCTTTTGAATACAATGATCAATGTGTGTGTGTGTGTGTCGTGGGTCTTTTGAATACAATGATCAATGTGTGTGTGTGTGTGTCGTGGGTCTTTTGAATACAATGATCAATGTGTGTGTGTGTGTGTCGTGGGTCTTTTGAATACAATGATCAATGTGTGTGTGTGTGTGTCGTGGGTCTTTTGAATACAATGATCAATGTGTGTGTGTGTGTGTCGTGGGTCTTTTGAATACAATGATCAATGTGTGTGTGTGTGTGTCGTGGGTCTTTTGAATACAATGATCAATGTGTGTGTGTGTGTGTCGTGGGTCTTTTGAATACAATGATCAATGTGTGTGTGTGTGTCGTGGGTCTTTTGAATACAATGATCAATGTGTGTGCGTGTGTTGTGGGTCTTTTGAATATAATGATCAATGTGTGTGTTGTGGGTCTTTTGAATATAATGATCAATGTGTGTGTTGTGGGTCTTTTGAATACAATGATCAATGTGTGTGTGTCGTGGGTCTTTTGAATACAATGATCAATGTGTGTGTGTGTGTGTGTGTGTTGTGGGTCTTTTGAATACACTGATCAATGTGTGTGTGTGTGTGTGTGTTGCGGGTCTTTTGAATGCAATGATCAATGTGTGTGTGTGTGTGTTGTGGGTCTTTTGAATACAATGATCAATGTGGGTTATGTGTGTCGTGCATCTTTTGAACACAATGATCAATGTGTGCGTGTTGTGGGTCTTTTGAATATAATGATCAATGTGTGTGTGTGTTGTGGGTCTTTTGAATATAATGATCAATGTGTGTGTGTGTTGTGGGTCTTTTGAATATAATGATCAATGTGTGTGTTGTGGGTCTTTTGAATCTAATGATCAATGTGTGTGTGTGTGTGAGTGTGTGTCCTGGGTTTTTTTTAATATAATGATCAACTTAAATCTGCTGGGAATGTTGCTGTAAATCATTTCATTTTTGTATAACAGATCCATTGAGATTTAAAAAGCCTTTAGTGATTTATTTATTGTGTCATGGAATTTGTTTTTTGGCAAATTCTTCTTATATGTACTATTTTGATGCTTTTGTTTTTCTATAAAAAAAATTTCTGATTTACAATGCAAAGCAGCTCTATTTTGCATAATATTACTAAAAAAAATGAACTAATATTTAGGCAATTGAACTTTTTTTTTTGCTGGTTGTTTTTACCATATCAGTATTTTCTTTTTTGATTGCTCTCTGTTGCAAGACAATATCGCTGCCACACAAGCAATAATAATATTGATAGCACTCGGCAACAAAAAAACGTTTACTTTTGTTTTAAGGTGTGAGTTTTAAACTAAACTGAGTTTATGTATAGCAAAAATCTGACTATTAAAAATCCATATTCAGAATTATCCTAACATGTCACGTTTTTAAGATATGGATATTGTATATTTATTTTCTAGGTAAATATTTATATACATTTAATATGGTGAATATATCGTGTTGAATGCACCGGTTCCCGTCCGGTCATTGAAATTAAGCAACATCAAGCATGGTCAGTACTTAAATAGGTGACCATTTGGGAATACCAGGTGTTGTAAATGTAAGGACCAAGAATGGTTCACCACTCCTGTTGCACACTTTCTTCTAGTGAGTGCAGAACCAGGGATCGAACCGCAGACCGTTGGATTTCAATTCAACGCTCTCCCAGCTGGCTTCTTGCTACGCCTCTTCCTCTTCCTACTCCACTTTCCTCCTTCCACCTTTTCACTGCGTCTCTCTGCGTCAGCTTCTCGCCAAGAAATTGACGCCACTGGCTCGCCAGTGAACTTGGTCGGTCAGTTTTATAATCCATTTCTCTACCCATAATCCATTTCCTCAGTCTATAAAAATTCCACTCGAGGGCCTCCTCTCTTTTTTCCTTTAGACTGAGCTGAAGGTGGATTATTAAGACAGCGGTGAGTATTATTATTATTTTCTTTCTTTGGAACAGATTACTGCTCTGCACGCCAGACACAAACGAACTCTTTTTCCAGAGCCGCCGCTAGTCGCCCTTTCATGTTCACACTCCCCCCTGGTCTCAAGACCACACATGTGGCAAGGCGGACGTGGCCGCTTGTTGCGGGCACTCCTACGAAGGGGGATTGTCTGGATTTCTTCATCTGAGCTCTCAGAAGTGGCATCGGAATTATCGGCAACAGCGTCGGGGTCCGCAGTCGGACCATCAGACTCGCGGGGCGTAGGTCGAATCCACAGTTCGTCATTGGATGATTCACCACTGGCGCTACTTGTCAACGAATTCGTATTCAGGGCGGGCCGAATGTCCCTCACATGGCGTGGAGTACCATCAACCAGCACGGCCTGCTCACTGACGATGCCGGTGATTCGTCCCCTTCGAAAACTGGTGGTGCACCGGTTATTGGGAGGCTTCACCCAGACGGTGTCCCCTAATTCATACGGCCCTCTTGTTCCCCGCCGATCAGGCAGACGCGCGTCAATGCCCTTGATGCGCACTCGGTAGCGATGGATCGCATTGGCGGGTGCGCTCACAGCAGTCACAGCATCCCTCGGTGTTGCATTATATCTATAGACCGCTTCTGCAATAGTGCACGCCTTCCTGGCCGCGGTCCTCTTCACGCTTCGGTGGCACCGCTCTGCTATGCCGTTGCCACTCGGCACATATGCACATCGGTGTCTGAGCCTGATCCCCCACTCGTCTACAAAACGCCTAAATTCCACGCTGCAGAAGGCAGTATCGTTGTCCGTGAGGATCTCTTCAGGCGGCCCCCTTTCGTAAAATATGGATTCCAATTCACGGATGACACTGGAGGAGTCCTGGCGTGCCAACGGGCGCCAGATCGCAAACCTCGTCGGTCCGCAATCTATCAGTGTGAGGAAGTGCTGGCTGCCATAATGGGTTATGTCCATACCCAGTCGGCTCCAAGTCATGTCTGTTCCCAGCCGACCCCTCCGCCATCTCGCTGGGGCGGGGTCGATTGACTGGCATGTTTGGCATTCCTTGACCACCGCTCTCACTGCACTTTTTGACACTGACGGATTGGTCAATTGTACAAAATAGCATGTCCGTCTCACTCCGGGGTGCCCACTGATGTGGTGTATTTCCCTGATTTTGTCTGCCGCCTCCACAGAGGCAGCACATAGTAACGGTACTGGCCCAGCTTCTTTCTTCACGGCATCAATCCATCTCTGAGGCACCCGAGTGAGCCTATCAGCGAGGTTGCAGTTTGAGGTGACAAGTACCACATCCACAGACAGATTGTACTCTGTTACTAGCTTTCTTATGGTCTCCAACCTCCGTCTGATCAGCATCTCGCTGGCCGCCTTGGTGCGCACCCTGGCCTTACCTGTCAGTGTGTTTGATATCCAGTGGTACACGCACAGCGAATCTGTGTGTATGTGTAATTTCTTGACTTTCCACTGGAGTGCCAGGTTAATGCCTTTCGTCACCGCATCGAGCTCTGCCAGGTTGATGTGAGCAGCGTCATTCGTCGGTCGCAGCCAGCAGGCGTCCTCAATCGCAGCTCCGTTCTCCTCAAGCAGCACACCAATCGCCACAGAGCTCGCATCCACCCACACGCTCAATTCGTCTCCCTGCACACACCAGTCTCCCTTTGCGGGGTCATCCTGCTTTACCCTTGCGATGGTCTCCTTCACCATGCGAACCAACAGATCGTCCGTCGTTTCATCATCCCAGTCTTTGGTGACTGCGCTTGCCCTCCTTTTTATGGTGCCTGTTGCTACACGAGTCCATCCACACACTGGTAGGTGCCCCACAAGTTTTCCACACAGGGAGAAGACCACTCGTCTTGTGAAGACTTCGGGTACTTCAGGAATTGCAGTTCCGCGCCCCCACTTCAAGGTCCCCCGCTCCTTTCGAACTTTCAGGCCCAAGACACGGGCGCCATCCTCCAAATGTTCCGGGTCCTTGCAAATCAGGCCAAACTCGGCCAGTTTGGTCCTTACGCGTGATGATGATACAACGTCTTCGTTCACGTATATGTCATCAAGGTACGTCGATGTCCCCTCTTTCATTGTTTCTTGCTGTGACAACACAGCGTTGACTATGGTCTTCATTATTTGGGGTGCCACGTTCAGCCCGAAGCCCAGTCTGGTAAGGCAGTACCTTCTGCCGGCAAACACCACCGTCTGAAACGGCCACATCGTTTCGCTGACCCGGACCTGCAGATACGCTTTTCTTAGATCCAGCAGGGACACATTGGAACCCTGCTGGCGCCATTCTCGTAGCTTGCTGGCGCAAACATCAGCATCTGCCGTAAATGCATCAACATGCGCATTTAGTTCGCGGTAGTCCATCACTGGCCTCACTTTTGCTTTGTTGTGCTGAGTAACCGCCATCAGCGGGATCAAACCTTTGGGAGGTCCAAGTTTCTCATAGGGGTAAGGAATTAACCAGCCATCCTTGATCCATTCACGAAGCTCCTCTTCGTATGCAGGCCTTATTTGGTCGGGCACATGGTACTCGGCTACTTCGTTCCGCAATTTTGCTGGCTCCTGATTTCCCGACCACTTCCATGAGGCGGTCCAAGCCTTCTGGTGCTGGTCAAATTCGACACTAAAGTCTGGCTGGTCGATCCTCAGCGCTGCGCACACTGGGGTCCTCTCTTGAAACTGCACTTCCCCCGTCTGCGTTATGTGAACACCACCTAGGGCTCTGATGGCATCATAGCCTAGAAGCAGGTCAAAGTTCAGTGGTTTTTTGAGCGCTACTAGCGCCTCGACGTTGGCCGAGTTTCCTGTTCTTGTACGGATGTTTATCGCACCCACCCCGCAACATGTCCGCGATTCTCCACTGATGGTGGTTACCCTGACACCCTTCTCCTTCCAAGTGTGGCAGAGGTCTACGAACACTATGGTGCGGGAGCACCCGGAGTCGAGGAGTGCTGAGCACAATGTCTCGTTGACATAGACCTGAATGATCGGAAGCGCCTCTAATTTCTGCTTTGGGGAAAGGTCGACGCCGGCACCTTGTCCCCGGCCCCGTTTCCCGCACAATCCCGGGCCATATGTCCGGTTTCATTACACCGGTAGCAGCGAACAGCTGTCGGTCGCCGTCTGCAGTTCCTTGCAATGTGGCCCTGGCCATCGCACCTATAACACACGACCCCACCACGCGGGCTAAGGCCCTGAGACGGTTTATCATCACTCGGTGTGGATTGTGCAGCGGCGATTATCGGATCTCTCAGCTCGGAATTATCCTTCATCACGGTTCTGGCTCGGTCCACCAGGTCATTAAGGGGCAACGAGGTTATGTTTGAGCTCGCCCGCAGGAGCTGTTTTGCTCCGGTTGGGAGCCCCGCCAGAAATTTATATGCCAAGGCCCGCTCGAGCAGCCCACCGAACAACACCGTCAACTTCGTCAGCTCGGCCAAATATACGTCCACAGTTTCGCCAGGATGTAATTGTCTTGCCTCAAATTGCTCCCAGGCAGTGGCGGGGTCGATAGCAAACGCTTTGTATAGGGCTGCCTTGATCCTCTCATAATTCTGTTTTTCCTCAGCACTGAGCTGTTGATACACAGCGAAAGCCCCACCGGACAAACGCAGAGGAATCACATGTTCAATGTTTTTGACACCAGACAAGAGACAATGCAGTTCCACTTTTTCCACCCAGTCAAGTACTGGGGTCGAGCCACTGAACTCTGGAATCAATTTCAGGTCGAACCTGTCCCCCATTACGCCGAAATAGCTTGTTGCACACTTTCTTCTAGTGAGTGCAGAACCAGGGATCGAACCGCAGACCGTTGGATTTCAATTCAACGCTCTCCCAGCTGGCTTCTTGATACGCCTCTTCCTCTTCCTACTCCACTTTCCTCCTTCCACCTTTTCACTGCGTCTCTCTGCGTCAGCTTCTCGCCAAGAAATTGACGCCACTGGCTCGCCAGTGAACTTGGTCGGTCAGTTTTATAATCCATTTCTCTACCCATAATCCATTTCCTCAGTCTATAAAAATTCCACTCGAGGGCCTCCTCTCTTTTTTCCTTTAGACTGAGCTGAAGGTGGATTATTAAGACAGCGGTGAGTATTATTATTATTTTCTTTCTTTGGAACAGATTACTGCTCTGCACGCCAGACACAAACGAACTCTTTTTCCAGAGCCGCCGCTAGTCGCCCTTTCATGTTCACAACTCCTCCAGGTTTGGGAGTTGGGTGCAGGGCTAACAACCTTGCCCCGTAAAAAAACAGTTTGTTATAGAAACAGCAACAAAAAGTTACTGCCCTATGTACCATTGGGTGTGATGGATAAATGATGAATACATAACATGTTAATGATATATGAATGAAATGGAGTGTTGGATGTCAGGTTTGGGTAACGTAAACAATGAAGATGGTAGGAGGTTTCCCCAAGACATATGACATAGAATGAAAAATATTAAAACTGGTTCAATCCAAACCTGATGTATAACTAAAGCTTCTTTGTAGAACAGGAATCATTGCACAAGAACGTGTGTCCGAAAACATTTCTGACAATATCAGAAATAAAGTGACTATTTTAATTCAATTGTTTTATTTCATCTCCATCTAAATTTTCCATGAACATAAATATTAATGTTTGAGCAGAAGTTCTCAATCTGATATCAGTATTTTAATGACCAAACATTAGAATACTGACTTTTGCAAAGTGGGTCTGACCAGGGCCGTAACTGATGCTAAAAAATCACAGGGCACAGAGAAAATTGCCTGGATTTATTAGTTGACAATGTAATGACGTCGTCAGTGTCATCCGTTTCCAGAAACTATGATTTTGTGGATTTTTTCAGCTATTCCAATGAAAATTAGGCACAGAACGTGAACGAAAGCAGGAAATCGGGTTCGGATTTTCTGAGTATAACCAGTCTTTTCTCCCAAAATTAATAAATAAACAGATTTTTACTGCGTTCATTTGGATGTTTTCTTCGTTTTTTTTTTCTTTCTTTGTGAATTGTTTAGTTTGATTTCTGACGAAGACATTTTTCCTTGCCCGGATTTTCACTATGATTGCACGGATCGGCCCGGACACGTGCCCAGTGTGCCTGGTAGTCAGATACGGCCATGGGTCTGACATAGAACTTTTCGATAATATGTGCCTTGAATTATGGATTTTCTTGCTATTTTTATGTATAATTGCCTATCCATTTCTTTTTTGTGTGTTAGGACAAACCTGAAGGCTTGTGTATAATCAGGCAGACATTTTAGAAGTGAAAACAGCAAAATTTCTACACAGCTCTCGACAGGTTTGAATACAGAGCATTCCTTCTGCTAGACTAGTTACCAACCACAGCGTGACGACAAAGTTTGCCCTGTCATTTAATCCTTAGCTAATGGGAAAAGACATGGATACAATATTTTTCCCAAGGGTATTTGTGTAAAAGCGAATATTCCTGGTTAGAATTTGAACTCAGTATTACAGTCCAACTCCCTATGCTAGTAGCTACTCTCCTCTGTGTACATCGACAACATTGCCTTGGATATAAATATATATTTAATATATATATATATATTATGGTGCCCTTGTATGAGGAATGGACTCTTCCTCTTACTATATATATATATAATTACCTGCATGACTTCCGGATGGCAGTTGATGACAGCTAGGATGCAGTATCAGCCAGCTACTAGTCAGGCAATAAGCAACGTAACTGTATCGTTCAAACTTACTTATTTCTATTTACTTATTACTAACACTTTCTTTGTACATATGTTCTTGTTATACACTGTTTTGAACCTACCTTCTGTTTTCCATGTCTTACTTCTGGCCAAACCAGTCAGTACAACTTTACGATGAAGTTTTGCCACAACAATATATTATCAATATATAGTATTCTAAATATACTCTAATATTAGGTTGTCACAAAAGGATGCAGTTTTTGGTTGGTTGTTGATCTAGTTGTTTAACAAAGTATCCTCCTTAGTGTATATATATATATATATATATATAAAAAAAATCTTGACTTATTCCTGACTATTTCTTTCCAGATGATGTTTTTTTTTAAAATATATTGTTACTCATAAGCCCAATGAAAATGATTTCAATGAAACAATGTAATCTTACTGAATGAGTACAAACTGGGAAAAAAAAGAACCATTTTTGCATTGAATCATTACATGAGAAATGGATGCTCATTGACAAAAATAAAAGGGTAGGTCAGTGGTTAGATATAAGTGAATCACCAAAACAATACCCCAAACCACCACTGCACCCTAAAAAGTTAATTGTTATTTTTTTTTTTATCATATCACCCGAACAAGGCGGTAATGCCACTGATGTGCAGGGGGCTACGTAAGAGTGAAAAGATTGGAAAAGAGAAAGCCGGAAACCACATCCTAAACAGGGAACAAGGGATGAGCTTCTTCACCTGTTCAATAGACGTGGGTGGAGTGTGAACCGGGCGATAGTTTAATCTATCTACTCCAATGGAAAAAGATAAAAAAAAGAAAAGAGTGAAAAGATTGGAAAAGAGAAAGCCGGAAACCACATCCTAAACAGAGAAGAGCCTCTTCACCTGTTCAATAGACGTGAGTGGAGTGTAAACCGGGCGATAGTTTAGTCTATCTACTCCAAATGAAAAAAAAAAAAAACGGTATGGTGAACTTTCAAAGGGGTTATTCATTATTCATTCTTGCCTCAAGGGTAAACAATAACAGAAACCTTGTATTGAAGGAAACTAGTGAACAGGGATGGCCTAATTTTGCTGGATGATAATTTACAGCTGTACGCTTCTCAATCAACTGTTCAAAAGCAGCATAGCCTTGGGGAAAATTTTGCCTCATTCTACATATTCACCTGATGTCTCTCCTACTGATTATCACTTATTTAGTCATTTTGAGCTTTTCATGTGCATTGTGGGGTAGTGGATATTGGTTCGGAACAAGAAATTGAGGAGCCAGGTTCAAATTCCACTTGAATTCATTGCAAAGAAACCTAGAGGCAGAGAGGTTTCACTTCATGAATATTTTATTGAGTGAGACTATGATGTCTAACAATATCACATATTTTCTGTAAAAGTAATCAAAAGTTGTGGTGCAGTGGTTATCAACACGGAAAAAAGTTTGGGGAGCCGTGTTCGAATTCCAGTTGAATTCCTAGTACA
The DNA here is from genome assembly GCA_037127315.1 of Ascarosepion bandense. Lineage (NCBI taxonomy): Eukaryota > Metazoa > Mollusca > Cephalopoda > Sepiida > Sepiidae > Ascarosepion > Ascarosepion bandense. The sequence goes on from JBBBDQ010000436.1 coordinate 3,863,160, forward strand.
GTGTAACCCTGATATAAGATAGTTGTCGAAACTGGATAAAAGTTCTCTTATATCCGGGTTTGGTCTATTTTATATACATTACCACAGGCTCTAATTTGGGACCAGATAAGATCTCTCTTATATCTGTGTTTCTCTTATATCAGGGTTATACTGTATTCACTTATGCACAAATACCCTTGGGAAAGGTATTAATCCATCTCTTCCCTCCAGTTATAAATTAAATAACATTACAGATTGGGGTTCTATAGCCTTGGCTCACAACCAGTCTACAGCAGAAAGCAATGGCAACCTACTGCGGAATGATCTTCTGCCCAGTCAGTCATGTCTCTTTCGAGACATGATGGCCCAAGCGTGTTTCATGTATGGCACTTAACTGACTGAGCTTTTCATATGAAATTAAACATTGTTCAATAAGGAAGAGGTAATCAAAGCGTTTGAACTGTTTATCACATCAAACCTGAAAATCTTTAAAGATGGGATTAAGAATTTAGAAGTACATTGGAGAACAATCATTCATCAATACAGTGCCTATTTCAACTAAATAAATAAATAATTTAACATTTTAGAAGCATTTTATTCATTTCCTATGAAGTGCATCATTTTTTGTGTGACAACTTAATATATTATCGACATGTGCTATGCACATTTCAAGCCTTAACATATTAAGATTATTATAGGTCCAGATTTTGAATCGCATTTCTAGATTTCAACTAGTACAGCATCATTTGTGTGGGTAGCAGACAAAAGAATTATCATTTTTTTACTACCCATGTCATCAACATTCCTCCGTGAAAGAAAATATGCATTTAACATCATTGTTTATAATAAGATACTTTTAAGCAACACTACATGTATCTAATATCTACATACATACATACATACATACATACATACATATTGACAGTGATGAGTAATATTCTTTTTGATATTGTATCATGTATCTGAAAAGGGATGGGAAGGATTTTAAAATTTGATATTTTTGTCACTCCCCCACTCCTCACCTGACATTTTTTCAAGCAACACAAAAGTGTATTAAAATAGAAAAAATGTCACAAACTAATTCTCCAGAAAAAAATAAACCTTAAGTTGCCTTTCGTGTGGAATGTTAAAATGTCACTAGCTAAATCAAAAGCTCTTCCTCCCCCCCCTGCACAATCGGTTGTGTGTGTGTGTGTATATAGTCATCCGCAGACAGATCTGTTTCGCTGTATCACAGCTCATCAGTATGGTTAGGCTCCGATTGCTTTTAACTCGGGATTGAAACTCGACCGAATTGGCATCAGTCGGCGATTCTACCTCTGAGCTATGGGCGCTCGATATATATATATATATATATACACACACACACAACAGTGGCTGGTGGAACCAGCAGGCGGCAGATCAGAAAAAAAAGTGCTCAATGCACAATCAAAACCAATGAAATGAAAATGCAGGGCTAACAATATGTCAAAGAATCAAACACACACCATACTTACTTGCTACGTAGGTTTCGACCACATTGGCCTACTTTGCCTGAAGAGACCAGAGGGTTGAAACCTAGGTAACAAATAAGTGGTGTGTGTCCTGTTTTTTGAGACATAAGATATATATATATATATATATATATATACACACACACACACACACACACACACACAAACATAATCCTACGTCTAAAGCATGACTCGGAGTTTCATGTGCTACGCAATCATCAGGTGCATATTATGAACTGACTGTATCTAGATTTTTATTTTGTTTTTTTAAACTCCTTTGGTTTTACTTTCATTTTTATGTTTCGGTATAAACCAAATTAAGTTGTACATTTAATAAATGAAAACAACTGACGTTCAAGATTTATAATCTATAACAACTTTAAACAATGCTAGTGCCAAAGAACAAAATTAAAATCTAGAAATGGTTAATTTATAATATGCACCTGATGATTGTGTAATGCATAAAACTCTGAGTTGTGCTTTAGATGTAGGATAATATGCATATTTATTAATATATACTTAATAGCTCTGTTATATTACGCTGAGCACTACTCTATTAACATCTGATATATATACATCAGGTGTTTATATATATATATATATATATATATAGTCAGGTTTATAACTAACATTTTCTGAAGGGGTTCTGTTAAATTATGGATTAATAAATGCTTCTTACTAGCACTTTGATTTAACAGGTGGCCTATAAGGCATCTTCTTAATGAGGTGGTAGTATGTGCAATATAGGTAATTGATTTATGACAAGAAAGTTGGTCATCAGTAGTTTTGATTTGGTGGGTTTTTTTGGTTAGTAACAAGGTTAGTGGTCTTCCATTTTCTGTAATAGATTATAAACTTTACACGTTTTTCAATGTTTATAGCAAAAATGTTTAAATTTTCCTCATGACAAATTTGTTCTGCTTATAATTATTGGTGCATCTGGTTGCCATAAAATATATCGATGTTTTGTTATATTTTTATTACTTGTATAATGTATTTTGTGAAAGAATAATTTTATTTGTCCCTCAATGATGTAGTTGTGAAAATTATTGTTGACTAGTGTTTGTTTTATGTTTCAGATTGCTTACAAAAAATAATTGTGATGTACATTAAAATTCCTTGACTAATCCACTGAAACAAAACAGCATAGCATAAATGAAAAAAGGCCCCCTACTTAATAAAACAAAGTTTTTCTATCAAAATGTTTATTATTAAGAAAGACCAAAGTATTTTTAATTTTTTAATCCCTTCTAACACGTCAAAATTTTGGTAAAAATCTTTTTTTCTTTTCATTCGTAGGTGACCAAATTTTTACCAGAGTTTACTATGAATAATGTAATCAGAGTAAAACTCTTTTGTTTTCAGTAAAAAACACATTCATTTGGAAATTCTTACAAAAATCAAATAATTGTTGGATTTTAATGAAACATTCAAGACTTATTCACAAAAAATTATTATTTTTAGAAAATCTTGGTTAAAATAATACATTGTTTTTTTTTTTTATTACTTTGCATCTGTTACTCCACACCACGTAATTTGATGAAATTTCTAGAAATTAAATGCCGATGTGAAATTTTGTTTTATTAGTTGCCCTGCATTTAGCAGGACAACTTGGGGGAATGTAAATCATCTTGTTTTTATTTTTTGTTTTCAATAAGTTACAATTATCCTGAAAATCTGCTTCAAATAGTGAAATAAAAAATGCAATAAAACTATAACATTATTTCATTAGATAAGCTTTTAATTGCTTTTATAAATAATATGTATAGGACATTATAGTCTGGTGAAAAAAAAGTTTTGATGAAAAATTAATTTTTACAAGGATTATTTTCATTTTTTCTTTTTTAATTATAATAATTTATAAAGTTCCGAAAATATTTTTAAAATACTTCAAAGCCTTAATGCCATTAGGTCATTAAGTGAAGACTATATTTACTAATCAAAAATCGAAAAGCTTAATACAAATCTTCATGCAGAAAAAGAATTTTAAATAATTAAAAAAGAAAATTCTGTGTGTGTAGAAATGTTATTTTTTTGTTACGTATTGTATTTCATAAGTGGCATTTTGATTTAAAGGTTTAGGTGTTTCAAGAGATGTTCTCCTTACAGAAAACAAAAAAATCTCAAACTTTTTCACTGTTTCCAATTCTTTTATTTCACTCTAGCTATAAGGCTAATGTAACTAAAATTCAATAAACAGTAGATAATTGCTGAAAATATTGTTACTTTTTTAATTACTAGGTAGTTAAGAAATAAAATGTTCATTTAGGTTTCCTCAATTTATGTCAATTTTAGTCAACCTTATAAAATGGCTGTCAGTCATCATTCAACATATTAGAAAAACAAAACTTCTGTGATTAAGAAATGATTGCATACTACAAGCAAGTAATATTTATTTTAAATCAGAATAATTTAACTTTAAATTTTCTAATTTTCATAAAATAACGTTTTGCAGATATATATTTTATTTTTGCAAGATTTTTTAAAACTGAGAATTTTGTTTACAAATGTGTCAATGTCAAAAAAAAAAAAAAATTGGCTGTTTTTAATGTTTTAACTGAAGATGCTCAAAAAGTTAAGATTTCAATCAATGATTTTTTTAAATACACCAGAATATTTTATTTTCTGGAAATAGTAAATTTAATCATTTAGCTTTCAATTAAAGCTAAAATGAAAGTTTCAAGAAACCGTTTTCATTTTTTAAAAATCATTTTAAAACCTAAGTATCAAAAATTAGTGAAGTTACCTAATATATATATATATATATATATATATATATATATATATAGTCATCTGCAGACAGATCTGTTTTGCTGTATCATCACAGCTCATCAGTATGGTTAGAAATTCGATTGCTTCTAGTCAGGATTGAACTCAACCGAATTGGCATCAGTCAGCGATACTATCTGAGCTATGGGCGCTTGGCAGAGAAAGGTAGACTTTAGCCTGTTATATACAATGTAAATACATGCCAGTAGCTGAGAGTGTTCAAATCTATTACTGAATGAATGATGTGTAGATGTGTGAGTAGCTACTGTTTTTTCAAACTCTGCCATTCCTCCATAGTGCTCAATCAGGGTGTATTTATTTTCACACACAGACAAGGGGGTTACTGAAAAGTTCTTGGTCCAATCAACTTCTCAAAAATTGACCAAATGACCAATACCTCTTTATATAAATGCGCACTGACAGTAACTCAAATTGCATGAATATATTTCAATGCAATCAATATTGAGCATAAGAGCTAATGATCCTTTATACAAATCAATATGAGAACAGGTCCCAAAATAAGAGATGTGATGAAGACACTTTGATCCCTTATATTAACATGATTCTTTACCCTTGTGAGCGAGCGAATATACTCATGCGATACATTGTTTCAAAACTCTTGATACAGAACAGAAAGAGTTGTAGGTGTCATAACTGAATGAAACAAGTGTTGTACCATCATGTCCCATACTTGTTTAAGATAGATAGATAGATGCTAGGAATCATGCTGACCAGGAAAGTTGTTGGAACATTTTGCAGAACATGTTTAAATGCATGGGTGTTCATTTTCCTTGCTGTTGCAGGAATGGCAGCAAAAGTACACAGCACTTCACTATTAGACTGGCCAGCATCTCATTCCTCATATCTGCATTGCGCATGTAAGTGACCACCACATGCAAAAAGGCAGAACTTGCTCTTATTGCTGAACACTAAAGATAGGTCAAAGGAACAAACATTTAATTTTTTTTTTTAATCATATCACCCCGAGCAAGGCGGTAACGCCACTGATGTGCAGGGGGCTATGTAAGAGTGAAAAGATTGGAAAAGAGAAAGCCGGAAACCACATCCTAAACAGGGAACAAGGGATGAGCCTCTACACCTGTTCAATAGACGTGGGTGGAGTGTGATTTTAATGCAATATTCCAAATTCCTGAAAAATTATTTTACATGACCTTCATTCGTTTTCAACTATTGAATTCTTTTAACTTTTCTACTGTTTTTTAAAACTTGTAGCAGTTTTTATTGCTTCTGTTAGTTCTTTGAACAGTGTTTATTTTCTATTCTAATATACATCTCTTACTGATGGAGGACTTTTTTTTTTATTGGATTAGCATCTAGAGAGGATAGGAGTCATTCTACGAATGAGTTTGAAACATTTTCTTGGCAAGGTGGGCAATAACCAATTTTGCAAAATGAAAAACCATTATCTTGCATGAATATGCACTTTAGCCTAACAGCTGCTTAGGTATGACTTGGTACCAGTTAAAAATATCTTGTTCATAAAATTATAAAAATTCTCTCCATTGATACTATTAGAACCTATAATTTTGTCAAGTATGACTAACACATGACTACCTCCTTCTCGTCTTCTTTTTTCATGAAGGACTAAACCTTTATTCCAAACATTAGGTTCATACAATGTAGCTCTGCATTTATCTCTAAAAATTACTGTTGAGAAAGCAGTTTTCAGGTACTTCTTCATTCAATTTACACATTGCTTGCCTTCATTTATTTAACCAAGGCTCTGAATATTCTTTCTTTTTGCATTTACATCAGAAATGTCTTTAAATATTTTCTTCCTAGTCATTCCATATTTCTTGTTCTCATGATATTCTGAATGCCTTTTATCATTTCAATTTTTAACATTATGTTCCCGTGGACTTAATAATTTTGTGTTTCTCTTCAGAGGTTTTATCTTTCTTATGACCCACAGCCAGCTATATATCCAAAAAAAAAAAAAAAAAAAAAAAAAAAAAACCTGTAGTATTTGTTTCTTCTTGGAGTGTAGTTAGTAGACAAATTAATGACCACTTGGATTCGTTCTCCCAGTTGCTCCATGTAGAACCCGAAACACTGCTTTACTTGGGACTCCGTTTCCTGTACACCGTAAACAAAACACTGTCTCCCGAACACTGGTGTAGCCTTCGTGAATTGCCAACACCGAACTGCCTTCGAAACAGGAGTTGGCTCTTTTTGTGTGTTTTTGGTCCCGAGCAAGAAACCATAATTTCTCACATGTGAAAGCCTTGCTTTCACAAATGATGCATGTGCCGTGTCATTCCAAAAACTGCCTTGCATGAGCTCACCTCGCGGTTCCATGATGTCTATGAACGGATGTGCAGACAAACTGCCTTCTCTTGCTTCGGCTACGTAAGTCTCCACCACAAAAACACATATCTGTAACAAAACTATTTATTTATTTAGAATATAAACAATATGATATGGCAGTGTAATGGATAATTAGAAATCAGCAAGTTAGTTACATTTGCTTTTTGTGTAAATAATAGAGAAAAAACTGGCTGCTTACATTGAATGCCTCTAAAACCAAATTGGTTACATTCCGTCACCATCGATCAGACCTCAAGCTACTGCCAGTCAGGTTGAACAGATATCTCCTCAAGAAGGCTCCATGCCTTGAGAGGATATGGGACCTTAAACTCACACCTTACCTATATACTATCGATTACAAAAGATGCAGGTAAAATGATCAGCTTTCTATACTGTTCCAGTAAGTACCTGACTCATCATACTGTCTTCTACCTTTATCAAAGCCAAATCAGGCTGAGAATGGAGTACTGTTGTCATATTAGGGCAGAAGCCACCCAGATCTGACTTTCCAGTCTTGATAGAGTTCAAAAGCATCTCTGGAGCCTTGTGGGAGAGGAACTATTTTCCACCCTCCAACCACCCTCTCTCTCTCACAGGCGGGATGTGGCAAGTCTTTCACTATTCTATTGTTACTACCATGGAAAAGTGCTCGAACACACTGCATCTCCTGGTTCTACCAGGTCTGACCTTCAGGGCTAGGACCCACCATGCTACTTACATAGTAGTAACCCCCCCCCCCTACACTGTATTCCATCAGTAAGAAGTAAGTTCCACTCAAATAACTTCTTCCTGCAAACCCCAGCCCTATGGAATAGACTCCCAAGATGTTTCCCTGATCACCACAATGTAGACCTGTTAAAGTCTAGCAACAACCGTTATTTTTCCTCTTCTATCTGTATAAACTACTACTTAATGGAACCCTCTGCCTTCAGTGGCGTCCAGACCTTGTGCGGAGTGGACCTTTATTTATATATATATATATATATATATATATATATATATAAAAAATCTCTTCTCTTCCCAGTAGTGGGTTAAATAGTAAGACAGATAGGGCTTTTATCCTTGGTTGGCAACCAGTCTAGGAGAAGGACAACTCTGAATTCAAACACATATACAGCCCTGTGCCTGTTCTCTTATAAGCAGATTGTTGAACAGGTTGTCTTTGTACCACTAGTTTTTACAGACAGCTACATTTCATGAAGACTGGAAGAGAGGCAACCCTTCAAGCTGACAATTTTGGATTTTTCCTTCTACAGGAAAAATCTGTCTCGCATACAGATCTTACAAATAAGTTAGTCAATGGTAACCATGAAACCCCTCTTTGCAAGACAAATGTATGATTTTATATTGCAATGAACTTTGTGAAATGGTTTCTGCTCTCTTGAAGAGTATAGCTTTTTTGTAATTTTCATTCTCATGAGGTAATCTCACATATTCCCATCATATTAAGCAGTAGCGGATAGAGCTTTTATAAGTGTTACCAGATGATTATCCCCGAAAATGCAATTGTAACTTCTGACATAAAGGCTGTTGGAGCAGCAGTAGGCTTCTTATATGATTACGAAATTTTTTTTTTTTTTTTGATAAAGCAAATTAATTTTCGCAGACAGCCCAATAATTCGAATTGAAGTGTACTACGAGATTAGCAATTAGGTTTTTGCCATTTTACTATTACATCAGATGAAGCTGTTTGATTTATTTGAATAATTTCTTTTCTAGCACTTCTCATTTGTGGAATTCTGGTTTCTTGTTACCTACAATCTTAAAAAAAATATATGCAATGTCAATCACTGTCTTCCTGAACCCTGTTCTTTTAATGTCGTGTCTCTTAACAAAAACCTTTTCATTCCGAGTCCCTCCTTGCATCTTGGTGGCATTATTACATTACTTTAGGTGAAATAATTACAAAAATAAAAATTACACTTAAAAGTTTAAAAGAAAATTCAAGAAACCAAGTGCAAGGTTGGCAGACTCCAAGCAGGGCTGCTAAATTTTCAATTTTGATACAAAAACAAAAAAAAAAAAAGTCAATTCAAAATTTAGTAGCATTGGACTTTTATTAGTAGACTGGTTTAGCAATCCTGTATTTCCAGTTCTCTAAAATCAACAATTATAGATAGAAACAAAATCAAGTCATCACTGAGCAATATATATATATATATATATATATATGTTTTATTGAAGATGGGATTCTATATATAAAATGTGATAATGCACCAAAAGAAACCAATCTAATATTACCCATGGCAGCACAAAATTTATCTAACAAAAATTGTTTGGTGCTTTTATAATGGGAAGTTCTGTTGGTACCTGCTCAAAATGTATTTTAACCATCATAACTTGATTTACATGATGAGAGATTAGTAAATCTGTCCAATATTTAATGGAGAGCTTCACTATTTAATGCTTACTTTTGTCATATAATGCTTCTAAGTGAAACATCAATTTACTGTTTAATGGTACATTGCTTAAAAAAAAAAAAAAAAAAAAAAAAAAAAATATATTTCCGCATATAAAATGACCTTTAGATGAAAAAATAAATATATATACCAAATTTTCATTAATTTTTGTCCTATACTTGTAGTATAAGATGAAATCATATAAAGATGATGTTATAAGAAAGATTGTTACTTATAGTATTCTTAGAAATAACAAAACCAATTCTATATCATGTTTTTCTTACTCCCTCCCCCAAAAGAGAAAACATTGTTTTGTTTACATTTCAACACATGATCTCTTGTGAATGCTGATGATTATTCTTTATATCCTATATCTAAACAGTTACAAATGGCCTGGTGTATTAGTTTGTATTTTTTTTATTTTTTTTTATTTGTTCTGTTCCCTAACTTAAAATTCCTTATTAACTTCTACCCATATCAATCATGGAACCATCAGCAAAACGAAAACATGAAGCAAGATTTGATAGCGTGAATCATGTATGCTATTGGTCATCGCATGAGGCCAAGGTTAGCCTACTGAAAAACATCACACAGAATTTAAGGTTTCTTTTTTTTTTTTTAGAATTGTAGTATAAGATGATGCCCAATTTTCTAAGGGTAATCTTTTTAGAATTGTAGTATAAGATGATGCCCAATTTTCTAAGGGTAATCTTTTTAGAATTGTAGTATAAGATGATGCCCAATTTTCTAAGGGTAATCTTTTTAGAATTGTAGTATAAGATGATGCCCAATTTTCTGGGTAATCCCTTTTTAGAATTGTAGTATAAGATGATGCCCAATTTTCTAAGGGTAATCTTTTTAGAATTGTAGTATAAGATGATGCCCAATTTTCTAAGGGTAATCTTTTTAGAATTGTAGTATAAGATGATGCCCAATTTTCTAAGGGTAATCTTTTTAGAATTGTAGTATAAGATGATGCCCAATTTTCTAAGGGTAATCTTTTTAGAATTGTAGTATAAGATGATGCCCAATTTTCTAAGGGTAATCTTTTTAGAATTGTAGTATAAGATGATGCCCAATTTTCTAAGGGTAATCTTTTTAGAATTGTAGTATAAGATGATGCCCAATTTTCTAAGGGTAATCTTTTTAGAATTGTAGTATAAGATGATGCCCAATTTTCTAAGGGTAATCTTTTTAGAATTGTAGTATAAGATGATGCCCAATTTTCTAAGGGTAATCTTTTTAGAATTGTAGTATAAGATGATGCCCAATTTTCTAAGGGTAATCTTTTTAGAATTGTAGTATAAGATGATGCCCAATTTTCTAAGGGTAATCTTTTTAGAATTGTAGTATAAGATGATGCCCAATTTTCTAAGGGTAATCTTTTTAGAATTGTAGTATAAGATGATGCCCAATTTTCTAAGGGTAATCTTTTGGATTTAAAGGTAGTCTTATATGTGGAAATATATAGAATATATACCAACATTTTCTTTATATTTTTTTAAGTATAAAGAAAACAAAAGTGTTTCTTATTTCTCCATTATCCATTGAAATTTTCAGGTACATTTGATTCAGAATTTAAAAAATAAAGAAGAGAGAAATATATCTCATATTTAAACGGAAGTTATTCATCATAAAAAATATTCTTTTTGTTTGTATTTAAAAAAAGGGGGGGTGAAAAAGCATCAAGAAAATATTCCCTTAATTTAGATTCATTTGTAAATATCGACAAAATCTTCGTGTCATTGAAAAAGAAATATTTTTAAAAAAAGTATAAATTCAAGGAATGTGTAAATACTAAAAAATGTCCTGAAGATATGAGGAAACTTTCTTTCACATAAGTTTCAGCAATAATCACCAGAATGCACAAATAAATTATTAGTGATGGAAGATAAAATTGAGGAAAAAAAAAAGAAAAAAGCAACAATTATTTAATCTCTACAAAAATTACAGATTAATGGATGATATGAAACTGATCTGTTGTTAAGGGGCTACCTGCCTACTTATCCACTTCTCGAAATTTCCCATGAGGAATCTGGTTGAATTTAAGTGCATATGGATCTGGGGGAGGAGATGGCAATGATTCTCAATAGAATGAGTTTTCTATACATTTTACAGATTTTTATTGTCAATCAAGATATTTCAATTTACATACTATCATTATATCAAGATTCAGTTTTATAAATAAGTCTATATGTGAAACACCAGTTTTAAAATATCATTTCAAACAGCAAATAAAATAATTATATTATTAGATGATTAAAATTTATCATTTTGTAAATTAAGAACTAAGGCCCATATGATTTGGAGCATGGTAGTTTTTGGTATTATAAAATATTAAATACACTATTGTATTAAATATATAATGCATTCATAAAATATTAAATACACTATTGTATTAAATATATAATGCTTCATTTTTATATATTAAAAGTATCTTAATTAACTGGAACTGAGATTTTAAAAAACCTAAGTTCTATCATTATAGGTAGAAAATTAAAAAAAAAAGCCATTAAAATTACTAAAAGTCAAAAGATTTGTTTTGATACTAATAATTTTTTTTTTTTTTTTTAAATCATTCATTGAAATGATATTCAGTTTATTTAAAACAATAATTTAGATGCAGGTTTAAGCAGTTGTATCACTACAGTCTGTGCAAGAGGTAATGAAAAATTAGATAAAACAATTTTTCACTCCAAGTTTATTTCTGGATTCATTCCTTACACTTTGCTACTCTGTAAACTTTTGATAGAGAAAATAGATGACAATTTCCTCACATTTTTTAACAGTCTACTGAATAAGCTGTATGTACATTCACACAGATTTTGGGCATTCATAATGGTACAGTGAACACTCTAGAAATGTGACCTTATGTCTTACTTGGACTGAACTTTTCAGACTAAAAGTATCAATGTGAATAAACTTGTACTCATTGGCATCATAATAAAACCTGCCAACCATGAGTTATCTTGTGCAATCAACATGTTAACCTCTCTTCAAATGTTCTGAATGCACAAGTCTGGATATAGAGTACAATTTCCAACCAGACTATTGACTCATAAATTAAATATTCCCACATCCATATGCTAAAAGTGTTTTATTCATAAAAGATTAAATAGCAAATCTTTTGTTATATAAAGATTGTGTGACTGGTGAGGCTATTGTTTTCATATTGTAGTCATTCTTAAACTGGATAAAACTTGGTAAATTATATTCATAAATACTGTATGGTTCCAAAAGTGAATAAAACATTTGCTGCCTTGCAATTATCTCTTGCATCCATTTTATGTTTTTTAATGGGAGGTAGGAAACTTAAGCTTTTTGTGTTCAGTTGCCTCCCTGCAATATCACTACAATGTGTATTATTTAGATACAGTTTTTGAGATTATAAATTTTTTGTTTTGTTTTTTAAATCAAGGAAGATATTACGTTGTCATTTTTTACCATGTTTTCGCTTGACTTGGAGATACTATGTATATATGTATTGTCAAATTGAACAAAATTAATATCAAGCCTGGTTAATTGTTTAGAGAAAGCCGTTTATGATAAACACAGATTATGTTATCAAAATCAGTTGCTTTCTAACATTTTGTTAAAGGTTAAATTAAGAAATATCTGCTTATATAATAAAAATTATAATTTTAAATTAGGTATCATGTTAAGTTTTATATTCTTTACTTAATGTTATGTAAAAAAAGAAAAAAATGTAGGAACATTGTGCCATATCAATTTTCCAAGTGAAGAAAACCTCCCTAGAAAATTAGCATTTTTACCTGAATATGAACAGTATCATTTGGGAAAGGTGTAGATAATAACTAAATCTGAAATATGGTCTCTAGTAAAATGATATTGCATCAGTTTTCCAAGTGTGTGTGCGCGGGGGGGGGGGGGCAGCTTGCTTAGAAAATCAGCATTCAAATATATTAACTTTCACTGAAGTTCCCATACCGACAATTGGCACTGATAGATATGCAATTATATTGGCCACCCAGTAAACGTTTTCCTATTTTTATTAGTTTAAATTAAAAGCTTCAAATTCTTCACATTGATTTAACTTAATTTGGTAAGTAAATTTTAGTCTAGAGATAGATGATGCTATATTAACTGATGTCAGGCTGAGAATCTCTTAAATAAACATACCTGCACTAAGGTAGGGTGTCAAAAGGGTGTTTCTTTTTTGTTTTAACTACTTTCACTCTTCAGCAATATTTGTTTTAAATAACAATGATTAGAAGAAAATTTGAAACAGACATTTTGCAAAAAAGAAAAAAAAAAAAATTATTTTTTAAATTAGTTTTGTAGTTACTAGGATAGGTATTAATCTATTGCCTCTCCCTCCAGCTATGGGTTAAATAGCAGCACAGATTGAGTTCTATAGTCTTGATTAGCAACCAGTCTACTGCAGAAAGTAATGGCAATCTACTATGGGAAAATTCTCTGCCCAGTCAGTCATGTCTCTTTTGAGACATGATCGCCCAAGCATGTATCATGTATGGCAGTTAACTAACTGGATTATTTCCCCTTGTTGAAACAATCCTCATTTGTTTTCATTTCTTTATTTTTTTACAGTTACTAAAATATGAAAATTTAATCACAATCGTATGGTATTAATAAAAACAACTGCAAATAATCTTATGACAAAAAGTATAAACATATGTGACGGTATGGTTAAATATCATCTATGAAAACTGTATTTCTATCTAGTTTGCGAGTTTTTTAGTTTTCTTAAATAAAATCAATATTCTTCTATTTACAAAAATCCATTCTTGACAATTTTATATTCATTTAAACAAATGATATAAATAAAGGTTTTAAAGCTCCTTGTAATTTTATCAATTTTTATTATTTTTTCATTCATCATTAAGCAAGCACAGAATGGATGTCTATTTCTTTCTGATCAGCTTTCTTTGTTTAGTGATTATAGAATACCTACTCAGAGTTGTATTGTAACCTAAAAAAGTTACTGAATGAGAAATAACCAAAGCAGAGGTTGTAAAATGAAATCATAATCTTTATAACATCAAAATACAATACTTGCTAGCTGCATAAAGTAGATAGATGCTATTGTGGTGGGGTATTGTTTCTGTCTAGCAGTTCACCACTAGTAGCATCTAACATATTTAGGAGGATTGGTACAGACCCATTAATGTTCATAGGTACCTATATAACAAGTTGTATGAAAGTTAAAAATTTACAAGGAATATTTTTATTCAGATTATTATTATTAATAACTGTAAGAACATTTCACCAACATTTAATGTGAATGTCATATATATATATATATATATATATATAGAGAGAGAGAGAGAGAGACACAATCGCCCTACAGCTAGTCAGGGAAATTGGAGCCAATTTCCCTGACGAGCCATAGGGCGAAACCGTGGTAGGTTGTTGGCTCTTGCTTAGATTTTCTGTCTGTTTGCTCTACTTTCGTATTGAGCGCTTTAGTGTTAGGGTTTTCGTCTTGGGGTTTTTTTTTCTTTCTTACGAGTGCTTGATTTTTGTTCATGTACTTGTTTGGTTTCTTTTTTTACTTCCCCTTCTTTTCCCTCCGAGTTCATTCTTGGTGGGTTGTACAAAACAATTTAAATTATAGCTTTATTAATACTAGTTTCGGCAGAGTTAGTGCTGTTGCTATTGGTATTATAGTTAATATTATTATTATATATATATATATATATATATAAACAAAAATAGACATTGTTCCAAAATCAGTATAAAAGAAAACAGTGCAAGAAGCTGTGAATGTTTTGTTTAAATGTGTAATTATTAAATGGACACTTAATATTACTTGCTTTTTGTATAATATATTAATAATAATCTACAGTTTAAACAAAACATTTACTGCTTCTCGCAATTGTTTCTTTATATGTGTGTGTGTGTGTGTGTGTGTGTACATGCACACACAAATAATTTTTCTGGTGCTACTAAAACAGTATGTAATATCAGTCTAGTCAGTGAAGTGCCATATACATGCTTGGGTGATCATGTCTCGTTCAATCCATGGCTGATTAGGCAGAAAATTATCCAGCAGTAGTTTGCCATTGCTTTCTGTAGTAGAGTGATTGGATTCTGTAGCCTTGGTTAGCAATCTGTCCTGCTATTCAACCCATAGCTGAAGGGAGAAGAGATGGATTAATACCTTTCTCAATGGTATTTGTGCATAAGTGAATGCAATGAATTCAACTGGAATTTGAACTCATGGAATTTGAACTCATCTCTCTGATTTTTCATTCAGAGTCAATATTCATTGCACCACAATACACATCCAATATACTTATCCTACGTCTATGCAATAATAATGATTATATAAACTCTGGGTCTTGCTATAGATGTAGGAGATATTATATATATATATATATATATATATATATATATATAATAATAAAACCGACTCTGTACGTATTCTAATCTTAAAATTTTACACAAGTAATTTTTAAAGACCACGAATAACCAGCAGAATCTAACTCCGTTATTGTCCTCGGCTATAGAGCTTTGGACAAAGAGAGGAAAAAAAAGAAACCTGCGCAGGACCGACAATACATACAGTTCTTCACAGCAAAGAAAAAAAACACTCCAACGGAACGAACCACAAGGAAAGAAAAGTGCTCGATACTAAACTAACCAAAAAGGGTTAACAAAAAGGCAGTCACACAGAGCAAAAACACACGAAAAAAATCGCAAGATCGCCAAGACCTACCGCGGTTTCGCACAACGGCTCGTCAGGGCAAAGGCAGACCAAGGACTAATCAAATAAATAGACACCTATTAAAGACTAACCCATTTGGGGGAAGGGGTTGTTTGAGGAAAAAAAAAAAAAATTGTGGGGAGGGTGTTCACATTAAGGTCCGATACACTAAGCAAGAAACTTTATTTTGTGCATTTTACACTTATTTAATATTTCTGTTCTAGCGTTAATAAGTTTGTTGGCAGGTTCAAATTTAGCTATTGCTAGCTTCTCCTCGTCACATACCCTACAAAATTTATTGTTTTTATTATCGTTAGGGCACTTTTTTATTATTAGTCTTTAATAGGTGTCTATTTATTTGATTAGTCGTTGGTCTGCCTTTGCCCTGACGAGCCGTTGTGCGAAACCGCGGTAGGTCTTGGCGATCTTGCGATTTTTTTCGTGTATATATATATATATATATATATATATATATATAAACATGGTATCTATAGTTTATTTACCTCTACAGATTAACAAATGTCAAAATGGCTTTCATATAACTTAATGAGCCTTTCAAATTCATAGATTTGTTTTCTACAGTTTATCAACCTTTTGCAGCCAGAAAATTTTAGATTAAGAATTTTTTTTTTTTTTGAGACAATGATTTAGTGATACCAATCTTACTAATTAACCCATAGCTGGAAAAGAGAAAAGGTGGATTCATGCCTTTTCCCATACAGGTAATTTGCATGTAAGTAAATATAACAAATTCAACTAGAGTTGGAACTCAGCTCTCTGATTAACAATTTCAAGCCATTATCCATTCAAACTTGGTATTCCCAAGTTGTCACCCATCCAGGTACTAAACAGGTTCGTTTTTTTCTTAACTTTTAATGGGATTTTGCATCAATGTTGGATTCTTTATTAAAATTATATAAAATAAATCAGTAAAAAATTATGATCGGAATAGTTTCTTTTCTTTGTATGTCTCATATGATTACAATATTCTCAATTTAAAGGAATTTTGATTTTTGAGTACCAGTTGTTTTCATTCATATACATATATATATATGCACACACAATTTTATTAAAGTCAACTAGCAAAAGACTTCTGCTTTTTATTAAATTTTTCTTGCATCCATAAAAGTATTTTCTTATCTGGACATAAAGTGAAACATTCCCCCACACACACACTATATATATATATATATATATATATATATATATATATTAGCCAGTGTCAAGGCTGTTTTTTAACTATATAGAGTAGCCAAAAGTGCTTGGATGGATGCAAGAAAAAAAAAATAAAAAGCTTAAGTGTAGTATTTTGTTATTCATCTTTAATAAAAGTGGGACTGATGCATGAATACACATCATATATAAGTTGGGTAGATAAAATAATTTGTTTTTGATAAGAGATATTTTATGACTTAGTACATAACAAAATTTCTTAAAAAAAAAAAAAAAAAAAAAAAAAAAAATGTTCATCTCTTTATACAAACAACACAGGCAGTTATCTCATCAAATATCAAAACAATGCCATATCTTTAAAAAAATAATAAACTATATTAAACAGGTAATTTGTTATATAATATGATGAAAATTACTTGAACCAATGGTTATTAATTAAGGATGTATGATAGCTTAGAAAATGTTTAACATCTGTAAAAATATATTTAATTAAACAAATCCGAAATGAAGGGGTTAGTCAGCAGGGTTTTTTTTTTTTGTGTATATGAGAGATCAGTCCTACATTTTTGGGAGTTTGTTTAGTTGTTTTAATATGGTTAAAATAAGTTACATTGCATTTCAGATGTTTTTTTTATTTTGTGTTTCTGTTGTATGACTTTCCAAATCCAAAAGAGAATTTGAGTTTTGTTACTTTTGATCAGCATTGTTTGTTCAGAGTCTATAGAATGCTAACTTGAGAGTTGCAATGGAGAGCAACAGATGTTAGGATGAAAGTTAAAAAAAAAAACATTTGATAAAAGAAATGTAACAGATAAAATTACATGTTGCTTGATATAAAAAATGTGAAAAAATTGAAAATACTTAAGTTTATAATAAACTACTGGTTGAAAATACAGTTTTTGAAAGATGTGTGTTCCCAAACTAATAACTATATTTCCTTTTTTTTTTTTTTTCTTCACTGTCATGTGTACATGAAATAACAGGATCACAAAAGTATTTTTCTGAGAGGTTTGTGATAATGAAAAATTTTATAATCTACTGTAAGAATCATTTTCTAACGCTGAATCTATCATTTTTTTTATTTATTTTAATGTTCAGATGTACATCATATAAAAATGTGAAACACCAGTTCTAGTCATAAGAGGTTTAATGAAACAGTTTTAAAACAAATATTAGTTGAGATTTCTAAAGATGTACCTGATAGATTAGTATAAAATTATCTCTTTAAAATTCATAATTAATCTAAAGTAAACTGCCTCAGAATTTTTCTTTGAAAAAAAAATATGACAAAGAAAAAAAAAGGAGCAGGCAGTGTGTTTTTATTTTTATATATATATATATATACTCACACACACACTCAATTGGTGAATTTCACAGTAATTTCTTTAAAAGAGATGAAAACTGGGCAAAAAAAAGAAGTGTGTGTGTATGGAGGGGTGATGAGATGGAGGAGGTGAGAAACATAAAAAAGAAGATATAAAATAGGAGACAAACAATATGAAAAAAAAAATTGATCCCCACTCCCATCCCAACCAACCAATCTTTGCATGGAATTCAATTGTGCTACCAATGAATAATGGAGAAAAATTAATTTCATGTGTTGAACGCTAGTTTCTTTGTTTTTCATAAATATATAAAGTTTTCATTTTACACAACAATTTACATTCATATTTCACCTCAACCATAACTCGTAGCATTTACAGCAGAAACACATATACAGAAGAAAAAGAAATGAATGGTTTTTCTTATAACATCTTGAGCATTAATTTTTTTCTGTGTGTATGTATATATATATATATATATATATATATATATATATGCAAACACTTTTCCACCTCCATTATACAGTATATACATTTTTTTATGCTCTCTCCCACCAAATCTTGTTATGTCTGTTTTTTTAAGGAAAAAAAAAGTAACAAGGAATTAAAAGAAGGCTACTGAGAAAATTTATCACATTTTTTTGTCTTTCTCAGTAAGCTGCTGCTGCTTCATGTGGTAAGGGGAAAGAACTCTGCATTAATTATCATAAATTCATTGAAGATCTGTCGACTTTTATCAGTTTTGTGTGACCCTGAAGGTCAACCTTATAAGTCCTTTTACCCCATTTTATCTGACGTGGGTTCATGATAACTTCAGCTACAATCAATATTGTCATTAATTCTCGACTTATCCAGGCCAATAGGAACCGCAGGTTGGAAAATGCAAGGGTTTTCCTCTGAAAAATAGAAAAAAAAAGTTTGCTTTGATTGGAGACAACAATCATTTTTCTATATTTCATATTGTAAAAAATCCTTGATCATTATTACCATTAACACACTAAGGTTACTGATTCTGAAAAAGTTTACCTTATCTTAACCACACTAATTAAATGAATTCAGATCTGGCTGTATGTATACAGCCAGATCTGAATTCATTTAATTAAACTCTCTGGGTGAATATTATCGGACATTGTTTTTAAAATCTCCAGAATAAATAAAAAAAGAGGTAAATTTTAAAAGAGAAAACAGATGAGAAGCATCTTGTTATTTTAATCTTATGACTAAAGTTTAACCTTTAAGAACAGAAACAATAATTGCTAAAAAAGTTATAAAAGAAAAGTGTATGTCTTTATTACTCACGAAATATTTACCAATATAGTATTTGACATCTTTTTTTTCTAATTTAACTCAGATATAAATTTATTAATATTGCCAAGATATAGAAGTGAGTCAGGTTGAGAACTTTTCAGCATAGAGTGACAGAACCGATGACCCAAGCATTGTTTACAAGCAATAAATTTAATTAAAAGAAAAATCTTTTCATCATCAAATAACCGTCAGAGTTAAAAATACAGAATAATCAATCAGAAGTGGAAGTTGGTTGAATTGTGACTTTGAAAATAGGATTGGACAATTTAAGTTCATAATTCTGAATATTACAATTTAATGCATTTTAATTGAAAAATATAAAATTCTTTTTATATTTCATATTAATAATCAGTTTTGGATGTAATTTGACATACTAGAAAAAAAGAATAGAATATATAAATCTATTTCATCTATAAGCAGATATTACCTGTGTATGATATCAAATTTAAAGTAATAATGTATAATATTATTAATAATAATTAACTTTCCACAATCTAAAATGTCCGTGTATTTTCGGCTTTCATTACCCATTTTCAAACATTACCCATTTTCAAACGACACTCCACCCACGTCTATTGAACAGGTTAAGAGGCTCATGCCTTGTTCCCTGTTTAGGATGTGGTTTCCGGCTTTCTCTTTTCACTATTATGTAGCCCCCTGCACATCAGTGGCGTTTCCGCCTTGCTCGGGGTGATACGATTAAAAAAAAAAAATCTCCACATATGTAAACATTTTAGAAAAGGCCAAAATGTCATCTGAGTAAAGTGATCTTGAGAAAAAAGTATGAGTTTGATAAATGGCATTTTCACACAAAATTTATGAAAGACTGTTATGGTCTATGTTCATAGGAAATAATGTAGCCGACAATTTGAAATAAATTGTTTGAACATTATTTTTTATCGATATTCGTATTTAAGTAGATATTCTGTTTTTTTTTATAATTAAACAGTATTATATATTTATTATTTACGATAAATTGTTATTACGAAAATGTGTGCCCTATCTACATAACAATTTATCATAAATAATCAGGCCAGTAGATATAAATATATAATACTGTTTAATTAAAAAACAGAATATCTACTTAAATACAAGTATCGATAAAAAATAATGTTCAAACAATTCATTTCAAATTGTTGGTTGTTTATAACCAAATTTCATTAAAATTTGTTAATTTCCGTAACATGTTTACATTTATATGCATGTAAAATCAATGATGTCCACTGTGTTGTGTATAAAAGTGTTCAGATATAAATGTCAATTGAATTCATTGGATACATTTCAGAAACAATGAATATTATGTTAAATAAAAAATCCTGTCATTAAAAGTTTTGTTTTTGTTCTACCATTTGTGCCTGTTACAAGAAACTTTTCTAATTGCGAGGGATTGGGACGGGGATGCTGCCCAGTTGGGCCAGCAATTTGTACATGATAGTTCAATGGGAATCACGTCTAGTTAGACAAGAAATCTCTGTACTGACATAATAGGAAAATTGATCCAGAAATCTGTGCATTTACCTATGACTACAAAGAAAAGAGCAAATTCCTATAAACATGACTGAAACTAAGTAAATTTTACCCTGGTAGACAGCTATTAGATTTCCCATTAGTTAGAAACTGAATTAACCACAAAACTGGCAAATAATATCCATTTATGTTGCTGAGTGTTATTTTTATCCGATTTTTTAACTAAAAAAAAAAAAAAAAAAAAAAAAAAAGAAACACACAAAAAACACATTAGCTTTCAACTTCGCTATAAAATAAAAATGAAAGTAAATAGTAAAAATTTAATGTTCCTGATGTTCACTTAAAACCATTTCATTATTTAATCCTCCTACCAATGATTCTTTGGATACATAAAGGTGTTTGCTACATTTTGGTGTCAGAAAAATAATTGGACTATTCAATGTCAGAAGATTCCAACATCAGTCTTTAAAAATGGATTAATATTTTTTGAAAGAAAATTGTCACTTGTTCTTAAAAAAAAATGTAATATTTGATTTTAACTGATGAAATAACAAATTAAAACTTAAAGCTTTTAATCTTAAAATTTATTTTCTCATTTCGTAATTATAAGCAACACCTCTAGGGAATTTAATAAGAGTTAATGATTCAATATGTTCACTTAAATCTATTTCATTATTTAATCCTTCTATGAACAGCAAATTTTTTTAGTCAATCTCTCTCTTCTATTAAATATAGCAGGACATGTTTTGTGCATTACAGAACAGACATTGAGTTTTATATTTGCGTGGGTTTTCTTCATTAATGAAATTGTTTTTTGGAAATGGTGTGAACATACGATGTAATTTTTCTTGTAAACTGTTTCATTTATATAAATATACAAATGTACAAATTTAATTACCTGAATATTTCTTAGTAGTAAATAATCTAAAAGTAACCATCCTGTCACATGGAATGAAAATATGTAATATGGATTGATTCCAAAGAAATGATTGATGCACCAGGCACCATAAAGACCAACTGGGAAACATTCTGTGAGAGGTTCTACCACAACTGTTATTAGAGGAATCATGCTAAGGCGTAGACGAACCCATCTGGAAAAAAATAAAATTAGAAAAATATTTCATTAATAAAATATATATATATATATATATATATGTGACAATTTTTCGATGTACAAGTTTTAACTAGAAGTTAAAATAATTTATCTTTAAAATAACTACAATGTCTTTGTAAAAATTTGCAAATTATTAATACGCAATATTAAAAAAAAAAAATTTTTCGCATGAAATCAATATTTCAGAGTATTTTGGAATTTAAGGGAGGTAACTCCGTTTATAGCAGAAACGCACCCATACACTGATCCGAGGCAGAATCGCTGATCCATTATAAATAATCTTGTCATTTTGTTGTGGTGCAATGGATATCGGTTAGGAACGAGAAATTAGAGAGCCGAGTTCGAATTCTAGTTGAATTTGTTGCATTCACTTACGTGCAAATACCGTAAAGAAAACTATTTATCTGTCTCTTCCCTCCAGGTGCAGGTTAAATAACAGGACAGATTGGGTTTTACTGTAGGAAAATATTCTGCCCAGTCAGTCATGTCTCAAAAAGAGACATGGTTGCCCAAACGTATACCACGTATGGCATTTAACTGACTGCTAATGGATACAAAAATGGTAATTTTACAATCAGTTAATTAACATTTAAAAAATAATGTACATACATTTAAGATTTTCTAAAGAGAACTAAAAAAAAAAAAAAAAATGTTTAAGAAATTAAAAAAAAAAAAAAGCCTACCCTCTCCCATCAAGTCATTGGCATACTTTTATTTTTTTAAAAGATGTAAACAAATATACCACGATACAAAAAAAACAAAAAAAAAACTAATTTTTTTATTCGTTTATATCGTTTTATTTTTATTTGAAAAATTTCCATCTACATTTATATGTGAGGATTATTTAATAAAAGAGAACACCTACCTCACCATTCTGTCTTTATAACTGCAAACTGATAACATACCAACATTCTGTTGGGCTGGAAATGCTGACACAACTAATTTATAACCACTGTGAGGAAGAAAATGAAAACAATAGATTCAGTTTTAAGGAAAAAAAAAAAAAACAACATAAGATTTTATTTTAAAATGAATACATGAGAAATTTTAGAAAATAAAATTTATATTTATTTGTATCCATTTTTATAAGTAAGCAACACAAATCAATTCTAGTTAAATCGTTTTCAAAGACTTGATAACTACGACAAAAATTGACTCAACTTTCTATATTAAACACTGAATCTGGAAAAGCACAGAGTTCACAAAGTTCGATATTTTGAATGTTAAAAAGCTGATAGATCTTGCTTCAAATATAAATGGAGATATAATTTTTAATTTTATGCACAATGTAAAATTTTCCTTGTAAAATGTATTAAAAGATTTTTACAAATTTGATGATTTACATTATTTGGACTATTGTCCTCATCTTTTTTGCCACTTGTACGACATTTTGAGCATTGTACACTCCGGCCTTCTTCGGTTGAAAATTTCTAACACCTGAACTCTTTATTGAATTCAAAATTCCTAGCACCTGAAGAAGGCCAGAGTATACAATGGTTGAAACATTGTACAAATGGCAAAAAAGATGAGGACATTAGTCCGAATAATGTAAATACTACTTCATCTCAGAAGTATAGACAAATACTGATTTATTTTTATTTTAAAAATATAAACAAAGAAACAAGAACGGTATGTTCATTTTTACCACCTGGGATACCACCATGAGATATTCCAGAAACATAAAAGATACCCATGGAAGGCAAGAGAGTATGCAGCCAAAATATTGTTATAAAACAAAAAGATTATCGGGTCTAAACTGGATATAAAAACCATAACCAAAAAAACAAAACAAGGTCCTGTCAGAATTTGCATGATGTAAAGCAGTAAAGACCAATTCTTGTTGATGTGGTGTGAAGAGGTAGAGATTACCTAATGGTTAACAACACAAAATGTAATCAGTGAAGCAAATACAAGTTTGTATTTATTTTGAACTTATGACATTTACTCTTATGCTGATATTATATATAACCTAGTAGAACTGATTGTATCTTATTTGGGGAAAAGGTAGGCACCATTAAATAATCAAAACTGTAAGAAAGATGCAATAGTACCCCAAATTTAATAATGCTTATTGGGATGTGATATAGTGGTTATTAGTGCATAAAATGGAATTAGAAAGAGTTCAAATCTCATCTAAGGCTGATGCATTCACTTTGCACTATTGCTCTTAGGAAAGACATGAATCTATCTTTTGTTTAGCTAATGATAAAATAGGGTAGACTAGACTCTTTAATCTTGGTAAGGGCAGTGTAGATATAAAATTCTGAATTTAAAGCTATGTTAATACAAACAAAATATAAAGAAAAGGAAAGTGTGGAGAATCATGATCATCTCCATTCTGAAAAGATGTGTTTTTTTTTCTTTTAATATATATATAGACAAAGAATAAGCATTGTATGAGAAGTTAGCAGAGGGAAAACAACCACAATGTAAGCCTCGCAAACATTATAAAGGCAATCTAAAAGACACACACATTGGCACCTGAAAAAAAAAAAAAACTTGCATCACGTTAGCAAACATGGAAGAATCTGATTGCTACTGGTGTCAAGAATTTTTGAGAACTGCAGGATAAAGCAAAGATGTGCAAGCAGATAGAAGAGAACCCTCTCCCAGAACGCAGATTGAAGGAGTCTCTTATGTATAATCAGTGTGACCACATTTGCTTTTCAAAAACAGATCTTCCCTGCCACATGTAGAGTCATCGTGATGTCAACTACGAACATGATATTATACATGTACGATCTGTCAAAGTATGTCAAACTGGTGAACTCACATGACATTTCCATAGCTAATATTGCACACAAGAAAGCACAAATGAAATGTCTTCCCCTTACCAGATTTTTTTCATAATTATACAAAGCAGGCATAGGGCTAAAACGAAGGGCACCATCCACTGCTGACCTTCATTCATCCTTCATAAGAGATTTCACTATATATATATATATATATTTTGTTTAATGACTTAGTTTTTGGTCATAAGATTAGACCAGTGCACATTTGTATTAAAAAGTGTTCAATACAGTTATATTGTAGAACTTTTGAATATTTTCCATTTGTAAACAAGTTATTACGCGACCTAGGTTTCTACTATGAGTGGTGTCTTCAGACGATTTTCAATAACAAGTTATTGAAAATCACCTGAAGACATCACTCATAGTAGAAACCTAGGTTGTCTAATAACTCATTTACAAATGGAATATTTTCAATGTATTTCTTGTCCTCTGATAGAAATTGAGATCTATAGATTCTAAGAACTCTTAAGTAAAAGCCTACACACACACTGCAATTTTTTTGATGTTAATGATCTCCTCTAGAACTCCATATTACTGGTTCCCATATTGTATTCATTTCTATGCTTGGTTGGCTTAGATTTTTTAGTATAAGCATTGATTCCCTAAGTTTACATAGTTTCTAGTGGTGTTTGTTTCAACTTCATCCCATAGGGGGGATAGTGATCCCCTTTTTCCCTCCTTATGGGGTCAGCTACACCTGATTTTTCTATCTCCGTTTGTGTTATGGCCTTGCGATGTTCTTGTAGCCTCACCTTAAGTGGGTGGCCTGTATCTCCTTTATATTTCTTTCCACAGCTACATAGAGTGGCGTGCACACAGTCCTTAGTCATGTTCTCTTCTGGCGGTGGGGGGGGGGGGGGGGGTCTTACTCGGGAGAAGTACCTGTGAAGTGTAGAACCACTTCTGAAGGTCATCCTGATGTTATATAGACCACATATCCTTTGTATTTTTTCCGATAGCCCCTTCACATAGGGTAGGCAGGCCAAGGCTGTTTTCTGAGAGTAGTTATCCTCATGCACCGTCCCTTTTATGTTCATTGGAAGCTGTTGTCATGTACCGTGAATAATTGTTATGAGGTAGGGTACTGCTTATACTTAATATTTCCTGTTCGTATGTCTCCGGGTCGCCATTTATGACTTTTGCTTGATGTTGCAGGCAGTGGACAATCCCATCCTTTACATTGTATGGGTGGTGGGAGTTGAAGTTGAGGTATTGTCCAGTGAATGTTGGCTTGCGGTATACAGATGTCTTGAAGCCCATCTCTGTTTGATGCTATTAGTACATCCAGGAATGCTAGTTTGTTATTCTCTTTTTCCATAATGAACTGTATCGATGATCTTATTGAGTTCATATGGTCCAGTAGTGTCTGGATCACTTCCTGGTGTGGCCAGAATATGAAAGTTTCATGAACATATCTCAGCCATAGTGTTGGCTTTAGAGCTGTAGATTCTAATGTCATCTCTTCAAAGTATTCCATGTATATGTTAGCCAGTGATGGTGATAATGGTGAGCCCATTGTTAAGTGTTTTATTGTGGAATGAAGAGATACACAGTGAAATGTAGATAACTACTTTATTACCAGAGTGGTACAACCAAGATGTATATACAATATTTATAGTCTCTCGCAGTATTAGATGTTACTTCACGAAGTCTGTGATAATGACAACTCCCCATGCTAAATGCACATTGTCTTTTATACATCCGGGTGACCAGATGTCACATGGTATGAGCCACGACAAAACACTAAGCCTTCATCCTGTCGATATATGTCTGAGCCCAATCCGAAGTGCATTGTGTGCAGAGAGTCAGCATTGCCATCAGGTTATCTAGTGGAATACTGGTACATTCTCCTAGGGAGGAGTCCAAGGCCAGTCTGTCCCTTGGTGAATAGACTCACCACTTCAAGATTCACTAACTGGTTGGATTGGATGTGACCATCTTTGATAAGTTCCATGAAGTGGACAAAGTGACTTTTCTATCAGTGAGTCAATTATATCTAGAAGGAAGCAACTCAGAGGGTGGCACACTGAGCCTAGGCTGCTAACAATCAGCCTAGTGAAATACCGTCTTTGTGAATCTTAGGTAGACCATACATGTGAGGTAGCTTGCTGTAACATTGAGACAACTGCCTGTATGATCTAAGCTGAAAGTGATCCTTGTTCTTGATTAGGATCTACCAGAAGTGGCATCGTACAAGGAATGAGAATGATATACCCCAGTAATCATAATAAAGGGTTCAGTTTAAAATTTATAGCACCTGAAGAAGGCCAGAGCATACAACAGCCAAAATGTCGTAAAAATGGCAACAAAGATGAGGACAATAGTCTGAATAATGTAAATCATGTGTTAATATATGTTCCTCAAAATACAATCATGAAAGCAATTAATTTGGATAAGATTGAATGAATTACAGACAAAAAGACCTTTTCATATACCACCATTTCTTTAATATTTAAAAAGGTAATATATCAAGAATTTATCAGAAGCCTTCATTGCAATTGCAAAAAAAAAAAATCTTACCATTTACGTAAAGCCCTTCCTAAATAGAAGTCCTCTGCAAGGTATCTACCAAACCAGGCTAAACCATTAACTTCATCTAGTGCTGCCTTTTTAACAAGGTAAGACATGCCCACAAAACAAGTGAAACCAAGCATGTTAAGGGCAAGAAAGTACCGAGGCACAACACAGCCAAAATACACCTGCAAAAAACAAGGGTTTTATAAAGAAATGTTTGATTGGTTGCATCTGTTTAATTCAGAAACAGGTTTTTTTAGTTATCAAATTTGTTTGTTTTTTTATTTTTAAAAGCAAACATATTTGTTTGTTACTCAAACTAATGATGTTTTATTAAGGTGAAATTTAACAAATAGTAGAAAGATATAAAAGAGAAAAAATGATCAAATTCAAAATGTTTCTCATTGAAAATGGGTGTTTGTTATTCTTCATAAAAAAGACAATTGTACTGGAATCAAAAGTGGCTGAACAGCAGTAGACACGTTAGGAAAGGAGATTTTAGTCATTTTTTTATGTTTTAGTTTCAAGTGCCAAGATGGGAATACATGGGGAAGAGGGTTATATATTAGTTTGAGTGATTGTCTGAAGGTCATTTTTTTTTTTTTTTTAGTGATCTCTACAGGCTTTAATTTACAATTTAAAAACATGTAGAAAATCTTGTTTATTTTAAAATTTTAAGAACTTGGGTTTGACCAAAGTGAATTCACTGCCTCTTTTAGAATCATGTTCTGTAAACCCTCAAAATTTTAATGAAAAAATACTTTTTAATGAAAGTTTTGAGATACAATAAAGCAGAGATTCACAGTTCACAACTAAAATAGAGGCCAATGAATAAGTTTAATTAATTCATTCCCTTTACATTTTTTTAAATGTAAAACGGTTTCTATGTTTCATTGATTACTCTTGGCATTATATAAATGATGTAGCCACAGAGAAAGAAAATGAAATTGGCTGATAAGCTTTAAAAAGTGTCAGACCTTGCTAGTTTCCTTCTACTTTTTCTGCAAAGATATGTGTTTGCCCTCAATCTTGAAATGAGCAATGAGGACCAGTTGGATGAGGACAAGATAGAGATCAGACTGAAGAAAGTGTTTACTGAAGGGCCCTTTTAAAACTTATGAAAATCTCAGCTCAAGAGAGTGAAATGGACTGGGGAATTAGTGGATATCTACACTAATAATATCAAAAGGTTGGCGTGGCTGGCAGAACATCTGGAGAGAGGACTGGATCAGATGGAAAAACTAGCTTTGTGACAGGCTTCCCAGACTACATATCTGTGGTGCTGCAACAAGTGCCAGGGTTTAGAAAAAAAAAATGGACTGCTGCAAAATGATACCATCTGCAAGGATCTTGGTTAGTAAAAGATTTCGGAATCTCAGAACAGTGGCAGCAATTACACAAAGAGCAGGATCAAAAGAAAAAGATCATATGAAATTGTCGCGCATTATGTGTAATAGATGTCAGCCATTGCACCTAATTATAGACAATATGGAGCCACCAAGATGGAAAGTAATGTGATACAATTGTGAGAAATTGGAGTATATTGTGAGATATTACCTTCAGGCACAGGGAAATGAGCAAGAGAGAGAGACTACCGCCAGTAGCTACTCCTTCAACAGAACAAAGGTGCAGTATCGACCTCTACCAGTCATAGAAGTGCCAGTGGCCTTGTGATGGCAGTAATTCTTCTTGATACTGGCTGCACAACCATTTTACTTAATCTCAAACTTTTGAGTGGGATTGGTACTATAAATGGGAGGTAAAATATAAAGGAATCCAGTAGGTGGAGATAAAAGAAGGGGAAGGATAAAAACAATTATCATTGATCGCGTCATCAATTGGGTCAATATTGTTGTTGGAATAGATGCGATCATTAAGCTGGGAGGTGTGACTGTAAAAAATGGCGAGGGGAAATTTGATGAGATACACTGTGCGATGTGCATTGTGGGCAGTAGATATTGGCTTGGAATGAGTAATCAGAGAGTTGCGTTCGAATTCAAGTTTTAATTCCAGTCAAATTCGTTTCATTCACTTATGCACAAATACCTGTAGGAAAGGTGTTAATCCATCTCTTCTCCCTCCAGCTATGGGTTGAATAGCAGGACAGATTGGGTTCTATAGCATTGGCTGGCAACCGGTCTACTGCAGAAAGTGATAGCAACCTACTGCAGGAAAATCTCCTGCTTAGTCAGATCATGTCTCTTTTGAGACATGATCACCCAAGCATGTATCCTGTATGGCAATTAACTGACTGAATACAGTTAAAGTGGGCAGATATATTAACAAAACATGTCAAAGAAAGAATTTTCTATATGATTTATATAGTTACCATGTATATGTAACGGTGTGTTGAAAAGTTCTCAGCCTGCACAAAAAGGCTTAAGCAAAAAAAATAAAAACTGATTTAACTCTCGGCAGTCCATTATATAAGATAACTGGGTTCAACACTGAGTCTTCTGCTTCATTATCCTAAAAATCATCATGCTCTCCCATTTAGTGTTGACATTAGTGACCAGACTTCTATATTTACACTGAGTACTTTTACCCATTAATATAGCATATCGTAAGCCTATAAAAATGTTAAGATATTACAACAGAGCTTGCAATCTATAACACGCCATTAACCAGCATAAGTGAATGTAACGAATTCAACTGGAATTTGAACTCTGCTCTCCAATATCTCATTCAAAGCCAATATGCACTGCACCATACACACATCCATATACATACAGTCAAATATACACATACAGATAGAAACAAATTTAAATTTGATACATGATTACATGTCTTTATCATCTACAAAAGAGTAGAAAATCCCTGAAAATATCTATAATTCCAGCTTCTCAGTTCTCAACTGAATAAGGTAAAAACATTTGCCTGTACTGGATAGCACAACGCTAATTCACTCTACCAACACTCAAAAATACAATTTCAAAAACTGTCTTCAGAAAAGAAAAAAAAAACCAAAAAAACAAACTTTTTTTTAAAGGTTATGAATTATTTCATTGGTCAAGACAGTGGCAGAGGACAAATCATTTGCATGAAATAACATAAGCTAAACAGAGAAAAAAGATTTGTTCTTTCTCGCCATCCTTAGGCAGACTGGACAAAGGACACAAATCCATTTTGGGGGTAAGGGGCTTTTCTTCTCATTCATCATGAAAATATTAGAAAAAAAAAACTTACTTTTTCAATAGCAGCTGCAAATCCAATATGGTCTGTTGTAAAAGGCATCTGATGAACAAGACCCACATTTGGTTTCATTATTTTGCCAACCATATCATATAAAATATCAGAGTTGGCTGCAATGATAAATAGAAACACATCCACATGAACCAGTATCTCTTTATTAAGAAATGTTATCACAATTTGGATGTATTAAATTGCTGTCTTTTCTATAATAAAATGCAACAGTCTCAAAACATGAAAATGCAAGAGTCTTAAAAAAAAAAAAAAAATCAGCATTTTTAATAAGGAAAATTCTTACAAACAAATTCACATCTTATATTGTTCATATAAATATATCCTGAAAATTTATCAACATCAGTTAATACTAATTTTTAAGGGAAAACATTGACAGTGTTTATTCTTTATTGAAACTTATATTTGAAAAATAAAGAAAATATAATTTGTGATAAAACAAACAAGTTGAATTAGAATAAAGGCCAACACTATTACAATGCTTTGTGATACTTCAGAGTTTTTTTGGGTTTTTTTTGTACATAGGATTTAACATTTTTTTTATAATTCATCAAAGAAATTTGGATGTTAAACTTGTCAAGTCTACAATGTCAGAAGATTCTATTTTTTTTGTCTGTATTTCTGAGATGAGGGATTGTAATAGTTTACATTGTTCAGACTGTTGTTCTCATTCTTATTGTCATATTCACAATGTTTCAGACATTGTACACATTGACTTATTTTCTACAATTCAAATCAAGAATTTTTACTTTTCATAAATGAAGAGTGCGACAGGTAAACTGTTGCCATTTTATATTTTTAATCTTGTGTAAATGTATTATTTGCTTAGTAAGGTCAGTTTGGCACTGATTGTGAGAAAAAGAGCATCATAATACAATTTATTCCACCAGAAATTTGGAAATGGTATGCTGTAAATCCTTAGCATTTGAAAAGAGTTGGATGATATATCCAGTAAAAAAATTTTGGTGTTTGGAGTAATCACTAGTAATAGCTATGTTATGCCCTTGTTCATGGTCTCAGACTCAACTCAACAAGGAGGCCTAAATCAAGTGCCTTGAAGTGGGAGTGCTATCCTGGATCAAGATGGTGGCTGCTAGAAAATCCTATGTCTGGCAAAACAGGACACTGCACCAATCACCATGCCACTTAAGCAAGAGAACCCAGTCATGGCTGTCAGACAATTTATGCGGCCAAATCATTTCTTACATCTGTCCATCCCCAGGCTGCAACCCCCTTGATTATTATGGGTGGAGTGTAGGTGAGCAAAAGATCAATAAAACACCATGTAACACGAATGATGAATTGAAGGCAAGGATTTGGACAGCATTTGTCAGCTTAAACAAGGAGATTCCAAAATTATCTGGAGGCCATGGTTGAAGCCAATGGTGATTTTATTAAATAAATTTACTCTTTTAGTATTTCAAGATATTTTGGGGTAATTTTGGCAGATATATATATCTGTTAAAATAAGATGTCAGTGTTGTTTTCATTTTTGCATAATTCAGATGACAATTCATCCATTACACCCTGTACATGAGAAATTCAAATATCAAAGTAAACTGGAACCAGCATTTGCTGCATTCCTCTGCACCCAACTCTTTGAAGCATTTCTCTTTTGTGGCATTCCCACTATCTGTTGTATTTCTCCCTTACCCCTCTTCATATATAAAACTGATCCCATCAATAAAGCAACTATTAATCTGAGGGTAGTGACAAAACATGTCATATAGATGAAGTGTTTTTCCTATTTTGTTATTCTTTTACTCACTATCTAATTTAATCTAAATTATTAATATAAATGGAACTGTGTGTGTGTGGCCTTTACCTATAGACTCCAAAATGGCTGAACCGATTTTCTTGAAAATTTACAGTTGTACTATAAGTGTCTGCAAGTGTCTTTTCTATAATAAAATGCAAGTCTCAAAACATGAAAATGTAAGAGTTTAAAAACAAAAAAACAAACTATTTTTAATGAGGAGAATTCTTACAAACTGAAATTCACATAGTATATTTAATCTAAATCTAAACTTATTTATAAACGGAACTTTGTCTGTGTGTGTCCGTTACCTATAGACTCCGAAACGGCTGAACCGATTTTCTTGAAAATTTACACAGTTGTACTATAAGTGTCTGCGAGTGTTCTTAGCTAGGTTTTATGTCGAGGTGCCCCCAATAAATATCGAAAATCGATAATCGAAAAAAATCGAGTTATAGAAGGAGTGGTCTGATTTTAATCAAATTTGACACTCATAGACAAAGACATAAGAAACGATATTCAGAAGTTTCAAGGTTGCAGTTCTTACAATAGTGCAGAAAATTGATTATATATATATATATATATATATATATATATATATATATATATATAGATAAAAGGCAAGATGTTTGTGAGTGTGCCTGTTTATCTGCATGTATGTATTTTTTACATC
The DNA here is from genome assembly GCA_037127315.1 of Ascarosepion bandense. Taxonomy (NCBI): domain Eukaryota; kingdom Metazoa; phylum Mollusca; class Cephalopoda; order Sepiida; family Sepiidae; genus Ascarosepion; species Ascarosepion bandense. The sequence continues at coordinate 3,896,136 of JBBBDQ010000436.1, forward strand.
CCTTTTATTTTAGTTTTTGCTTCGGGTTTGGCTAAGTATAATTGTAGTTCTTAGTCTCAGCCATGATACCATTTACTCAGAGGACTTATTTGGTCTTCAAAATTCAGTTTATGATGAAAAAAACTTATTCGATATCGATACCAGGAAATCAAAATTTGACTTACATCCATTCATTTTTCTTTCAGTCTACGGTTTCGCTTTAACTGGAAACAACTATTGCTTTTTAGTCTTTCGTGCCAACGTCCAAAGAGTTGGAGCTTCAGGACCATGGATTAGTTTTAAAGCTTTCATTACACCCGAGCAAAGCCAGGCTATACTGCTAGTATAAAATAAAAATAACTTTCACAAACAGAGGCTCAGCTGATAATGTAACCAGAAGAAAGGTTTGTAGATGCTTATATTTTAACATTTAAAACCTTGAAAATGGCTCATCAAATTTGGAGAGAAATTTTATAACAACCACCATCATTTTTTTTTTTTTATTATCATTTGCATTATTTATTTTTTATAATTTGTTCTCAGCAAGAAATTTTCCCATTTTTTTTTTTTTTTTAAATCATTTATTAACAATTTCTCTCTGAATTTAATGAGCCATTTTCAATGAAACTGAGTTCTTGGTAGGATTCTTTATAAAAACATGCATTAGTAGACGACCTGAGGCTCTTGGTAACAATCACGGGTCAAAGAAGCAAAATTTGACTTACCTTTAATGCGACTTGTGCTAATCCAGACATATTTATATTTTGCAGCATCATAGGCAGGGGCCATATTATGTACAAGAGGATTTATAATACCATTCTTACCACCTGAAATGGCAAAGTTACAATTAAGGGTCATGAGAAACTGTGAGGGCAAATAAATCAACACTGCATATGGTTACAGTATTTTTGTATTTTTATCATGCACATGAATCTTGCCTCATCCATTTTTTTTAAAGGGGGTGGTGTTGCAAAAACAGCTTAGAAAGTTCCTCAAAAAGAAATTGGAAATTGTAATATTTCTACTTCTTAAATTGTTAGTGAATATTTGTACATATATTGTTATTATAATTTAAAGGCTGCACCATTTTTTTTTAAATGACTTGTTAAATTGCATTATAAAATTGAATAAATTAACTTAAATTTATTTTAGTCTAAAAAAATAGACAAAGTATTTAATCATTACATGTGATTTTCTTTGGACTAATTCTCTTGGCTTTGTTTTCGACATTTTGGATATAGATCTTCCACTGCTTTCCTTAGAAGAATGTTTATTGAAATGTTGTTTAAGAAAAAGCTGGGTGGCAAAAAAAAAAAAAAAAAAAAAAAAAAAAAAAAATAGAAATGGCAAGAAGGTCCCAATTCCAACTTTGCATACATGCCCACACCCTAAGCGAGGTTTGAAACTCCTACTCTTTGTAGTGTTTCAAAGTAACTCAAGCCCTTTATCACTATTGGTCAAGATTCCACCATCAACTTCACCTGTCTTAATGTGAGTCATTGTTAGTTTGGAGATGATAATTTTTTTTACTTTTAACAATCCAGTGCTTCTTCTATCAACAGCTCTTTGGTAAAATCCAAAGAAGAATCAGTAATATTACTGGCTCTGATCTGGCATGAGTCACTTTCCCAACACCATAAGGTTGCCTCCCTTGGACTCTTCTATAAATACATTCATGGTAATTGTTCAAATGAGCTCTTCATTATGGTGCTTAGACTCTTTGAATTTAAGCCCAGTACTAGGGTGGCAACAAACTCACCAATATGCAGTTGAGTTGGCTAGATGTAACTGTAAGTTCTATGTTAACAGTTTCTTTTCCCCTGCAATTCTCGCCTATGGAACTCCCTTCTGGCTCAGTGCTTTCCAGCAAGCTTTAATCTGCAAAAACTTAAATGCAATGTCAATAGCTATCACCTGTCTTCCTCATTACTCTTCCTCTGTTCTTGATCCTTAGCAATGTTCCTGTTTCTAACTCAGCCACACCCAGTAACCCCTTGCGTCTCTGTGGCTTTACTGCCTTGCTAGGGGTGAACTTGATTTTTTTTTTTTTTTTTTTAAATCCACAACAAAAACAAGAAAATTAATCTGAAGAAAACCAAGTATAATGCATGCAAAATGAAAATGGGGACAATCTTGACAAAAAAAAAAAAAAAATTGTCTCATTCCCTTTCTTATTCTTCTTAGAATAAAAAATGCATATACTTTTGGGTTAGAAAAAAAGGGGGGGGGATTTTTTTATATTTTTCAATGTTCAGTAGATCATTACAACATACAGAAAAAATTATTTTTTAAATGCCATTTTATTAGTAATAATTTAAATACCACTTAAATGGTTAACTAGAGCCTTATTTTTTTTTCTTCAGGAGAAAATATTTTTGCTATAAAATAAAAACATACTAAAGAAAAATAGTCTATTCAAAAATTTGCATTAAAATAAAAATAAAAAAACTCAATTTTATGAAACATTGTTCCCTAAAAAAAAAATATCACAGTAAACCAGTTTCATTTTTGCTTTTATAAAATAATTTAAAGAAAATAAATTCATGGAATTAAATCATTTAAGAATTGTTTATGTCTTAAGTCTTCAAGCAGTTTCAATGTTGAGGATAAGTTGAAATAAAGAGTTCATTCAACAACAAAAATGTTATTAACTCAACTAGAAGGTGGCCTTTGGGCGTACTTCATGTTAGCTCCTGAGAGGAGCTTTTGAACCTTCAGCTTCCTATGAACATAAAAGTTATAAAAATTTAAAAATAATAAGATTATTTCATCTTTATTCAACAATCTTTCTTTGTATATGCAACCGATAGTTTGTTTCCATTTATTTTGTGTGCAATTTATATTTTCTTAAATTTTACAATCACCATTCTTTATGAGCCCTTCATATAAAAATCAATCTTAGGGAACCTGAGCTATGTAATATTTCAAATACATCACAGAACATCTGCTAGAAAAAGTAAAAACAAAACAAAAATCCATTTGAGCAATGTACTGTGCCTAGCTTAAGTTTAAATGACAGTTCAATTAGATATTAGTATATTAATATTATTAATTTAATAAATAATTTAATAAAGAATTGTTCTTTCACTCTATTGTTCAACATTAAAATTTAACTTTAAATGAGTTATTTATTATTTAATTTTTAATCATGTGCAACTAGAGTAGTTACTACTTCTGATTATTCCTGATTTGCCAAGATTGAAAAACAGACAGATGGACACACATACACTGCACTAAATATATGATGACCAAACTACAATGGTATGAACAATGTGGGGGTTCATTAACTTTTATGAAGAATTCAATGCAAAATAGTTTTTAAAAAGTGAAAATGATTAAGTTTTGTAAAAGAAACAGAATTGATTCTGCATTTGACACTTACCAATAAAAAGGTGGGAGTCAACCTTTGGATATTTTTCCCTGAGACGTCGCACAAGATCAATAGCTGGGTCTTTATCATCTTGTACACAAAACAACAATTCAATCTAAAAATTAAAACAAATTCATTTTTTTAGCATTTTTACCCGAAACATTATTACTAATTTTATTTCAATTTTTATTACAACATTTGCAGTTGAAACAGCTTTCATTCACAAAACTAGAAAAGAAAACAATGAAATTGGAAATAAAAGTAGCTTTTTGTTTTCAACTTGTATTTTGCATCTCAAAAACAGTTTTTCTGGAAATGACTAATACAAAATTATCATGGGAAACCTGGTCAGAAAATTTTGCAAACAGAATGCTTAGCTGTCATTTAGGGCTTTTTTTTTGTCATCTGATCAAATTTCCATATAATGAAAGGAATGACTAAAGCAAAGAATAATGTTATTTTCTCTGATTCTGTATACCAGCTACGATTTACACCTGAAAGATGAAACATTCTGATTACCAATATTTTTTTTAACTAGTTTTAGTAAAATACAAACCAGTAATAGGCAAAAAAAAAAAGACTTGATATGCTTGGTGATAATTTTTATATTGTTAAAGTTATTTTTTAAAAAACAAAAACAAGTTAAAATTTTATTTCACATTATCAATTTAGTGTCTCCCTTGGAATATAAAAATCATGATTTTACATTTTTATATTATAAAGACACTTTATCTATAAGACTAACAAGCAATAACATCTACAGTGCGAGTAAACATAGATATAACAGTGATGAGAAAAAAAATGGATCATCAGACTAAGAGATCTTTAGTAAATGAAATTTAATAACTTATTTTAAAAAAAAACTTCAAAACCCTGAAAAATGGGGGTTGAGATTCCTCAACTTGGCAGTAATTTTGATATGATGATCCAAATTTTGATCACTAATCCTTGCTCAAATCACTTTTGGTAGATTTGAATTAAAAATCAAAAGATAATAGTCCTGAGTTATTAACTGATGAAGCTTCTAAGATCCAATCAAAACATTCTTCAACAGGATTCTGGTCAAATGTGGATGGATGGGTTTATCTATCTATGCATGTTCAATATCTTTCTTTCTCTTTCCCACACACAAAGTACTTGGGATTTCTTTTAAAACAGCTGCTATATTTTACATTAAATTTCCAACAATAATCCTATTTATGGTGTCTACAATGGGGTGGAAGGGATTGCAAATGCACTGAAAATATTAAGTCTTGAAGCAACTAATATCTGGAGCAGTCCCAGTTTTTCAGGAGTGTAAGAGTGAAGGGGTATAAATTGTAGAGTTCTTCATTTGTTAATATTTTTTTTGGAGTTAATGGGTTTGTGTGTCTATTACAAAGCACCCTGTTCATTGATCATGTGACTACAGGAAGTTGATACAATGTATGTGGCTACAATCTGCCTCTTCCTGTGCCCAGCCCAAAATTAACCTCTTAGCCACCCACTTCATTTACATTGAGAAATGCTTGAATGAAAATAAAAAAAAAATACAATGTTCAAAAATCAGATGCCCTCTTGTTGAAAGTTAAGTTTTGTTGGTAAGGTTTCTTGCCAAGTTTCTTCATAAGGATTTTACATGAAGAGTATTTAAAATAATAAATATGAGTTTTTTTAACCTTAAGATAGCTTCAAATGTGATAAGGTTGAAACTATCCAGGCTCATCTGCTCTGCCAAACCACTTAGGCAAAATAGTGTGAAGTTGGCAAGGTTAGAAATTTAGTTAGTAAAATGCATTAAGCCATTCACTGGTTCAAATCTAACCATTAATCTATCTATTCTTGGCTAATTTCATTTATTGCAACTAATTAATATTTTTAATTAGTTTTTACATTATGACATGCTCATATTTACAATTCTCTCAACAAAACATAATTCTCTTAATAAAAGCTTTTTTGGCATTTTTCAAATCAAATTTAAACTGATTGAAATCTCCCCTTCTCACTAAAACTTAAATTTGTCCATATTGACAGATCTGTCAACATTCTCATTATTAAAAATGTTCAGAAAATAAAAGATTTTTCTGAAACATTATTTGAAGAAGACAAAGTTTAATTAATCTGAATTAAAACAAATTCAGTTTAAAATATTCTTTGTTTTTAAAATGCTGGGAAGGGGGTCATTGAATTGTAGTAAGATTTTTTCTTTATGATAAGAGAAAGTTCCTAATTTAATAGTATTACTTGACTGCTACAAATTAATACAGAATTTTAAAAGTTTATAAATTATTCTAATTAAAATTGTAAAAAAAAAAAATGCAAATTCTTGAATAAATTCATTGTCTTAAAAAATAGTTTTTGATGAATAATTGATGACAAAGCAGAAGCATAAATTCGTACATGAAATTTGAGTGGTTTTTCTGGTGAAAAGCATTGATTTGAAAATTCTTACAAAAATCAAATAATTATCAGATTTTCTTGAAACTTTCAGGACTTCTTTATTCAGAAATTAATAAAATTATGTTTGAAACATTTTATTTTTAGAAAATCTTTGTAAAAAGACTTCTTTTACATCAGTTACCCAGTCATTTAATTTTATGAAATTTCAAGAAATTAATTTTTGTAGAGCTTAATGTTTATATAATAAGGACAAGTCTTCAGAAAATTTAAATTATCCAAAATTTTTGGATCAAACAGGTACTGCCAGTTACAGACAATCTGCTCTGAATAATAAAATAAAAAGAGCGATAATAATAAGATATTATTTTATAAAAAAAGCTTTTAATTTCTTTTATGAATAAAATATATTGTGGACATTATTCATCATTAAGTGCTGTAAGTCTTGATCTGGTGAGGCTATTTAAGAACACAGCTTAAGTTTGGTTTTGTAGCAATTTGCAGTGTTGCACCTCTAGTACAGCCTTCTCTACTTTCAACCTCCTATAGTAAATCTGTTAGAACTGATCCATACAAGTATTTGAAGTATTTAGGATGTGGAATTAGTAAATACTAAATTAGTACTTACTAATTCCACATCCTAAATTTTTATAATGAATACAGGATATATGCCATCACTGCTTTCATGCAAATTCCAGATTACAGTTTGTTTCAAAAATGTTTATCTCAAGTCCTATTTCTTGGAATATTTAGTAGAGGATGTTGATTTGTTTTTATTCCAATGACAAATATTTATGTCATCAGCATAGAAAGTATGAAAGGAAAGCAGAATCACTGTTTTCTATCAGCAAATTCATTTATGATGTAGTATGGAATGCTTAAATGATCAGTGCCCATCTCTTTATATCTGTACTTGTATATACACAGGGCATAGTCTAGAAAGATATTAAATAGATTGGGGTTTTCATTTCCTTTTTGTACTCTTGATGAGGTTTGAAAAACTTCAGTATTGGGGTCCTCGTCAAATAGGTACGATTTTGTGGACTGATAGGGTTCTTCTCTCAGATCTAGACATTCAATCAAGTCAGTATTTGGAAAGTGGTTTGTAACAGATGAGAAATCTCTATTGATGCAGTCATATGCTGCTGTAAGGCTAACAAAAAGGCACAATCCAAAATAAACTTTAATTCAAGGAAAGTTTTGGTATAAATCAAATAGTTACTACTAATCAATATTACCATTAGAAGTGGCATTTATTGTCAGTGACTAGTGTGTTTAAACAGTGCTTTGAATGAAAACCAGCCCAATTTGATTGGTTGTAAAAATGTGTGGTGTTCTATCATGATAATGTATGGCTCTTGACAGAGATTCCACATGAAAAATATTAAAATCTTTAACTAGGAAAAACTTCCACACACCTTTTATTCTCAAGACCATAGTCCATTTTCCTAAGCTCACAGAACCATTTTGATAGTCAGTTAAGTGCCATATGTGATGCATACTTGGGCGATCGTGTCTCGAAAGAAACACGACTGCCATTACTTTCTGTGGTTGACTGATTGCCGACCAAGGCTATAGAACCCAATCTGTCCTGTTTATAAACCCATAACTGGAGGGAAGAGATGGATTAATAACTTTCCCAAGAGTATTTGCACATAAGTGATTGCTAGGAATTCAACTGGAATTTAAACTCGGCTTCCCGATTTCTCTTTCCAAGCCGATATCCACTGCATCACAACACACATCCCATTTTGATGGACTAATTCTTAAAAAGTCATCAATAAGTGAAAATACATTCGATTTCTTTTTTTTTTTCATAGAACCAAAATATTTGGTATTTCATCCAATACACAACCCTATTTAGCTAAAAATCACTTGTGCAACATTGAAAAATTTGTTGAGGGAATAATTCCAAATCTTGGTCTATCTGATGGCCACATATGGAACAGTTTATGGAATCATCTGCATGGGCTTATTCTTAAAAACACATGAGCACATTCTTTGTATTTTTTTTCCCTTCCAAATCAAAAGACTTGGTGTTCAGTCTGGATAATGGTAGCAAAACAGATTGAACAATGGTGTTTGTAAAGAGAACATTGAACAAAGAGGAGTGAGAGTTGTGATTCATAGCAACTCACATATACAAACTGCCATCATGAAGTCAAAACCAATTCTTCTCACTGAACAATAGTGTGTGCCATCAAATTTCTCTTATGACATGCATGCCAAGGTTATGATATAAATGAAATCTGATGGGAGGCAGTGTAGCCAGGGTCCTGCTGCAAGTAAACTACTCTCAAGTGTCTGTCTTTGACAACTGTTGATGGTCCCAATTCTGTGGATGCCAGGCAGCCTGCCACTGTTGACCATACAAGGTATTAATCTTGGTAAGTATGTGTGTCATGCAGGCACCCAGAACCTGGTCTATGAGTCTAGGAATATTTATTTGGTCCCTGTTGCCAGCACCAAAGTACCACTGATGTGTCACCAACATGTGAAGTAGTCCTCATAAATAGTTATCCATTGAGCCTCTTGAAGACCAGCAATATGACACCTTAATACTCCACCAAGCATCACCTTCTAAAGCTCAGATACAGATGATGCACTGGGATGAGTGTTACTATATTCCTACCAATCCAGATGGCCAAAGACTGTAAATTTTATCAGAATATCTACTACCCATAGATACTGTTCAGGTTAATTTTTGGCATTGTCCTTAAGAATGTTATAATTTTATTTTTCACCAGTGTTTATCACACATGCATAAATAGAAAAAGATGAAGAGATCCTGATATGAAGAGAGAGAGGAAAAAAAGAATGCCATCTGGACTTATAAAGTTGCCAGATGGTGCTTTCTCTAAAAAAAAAATCTTTCCACTTTTTAATTTCTTTGAACTTCAGAAATAATCAGATGGCTAAATAAAAATAAAGAAAAGAAAATCTGCTTTCAGTTATAATAATAATAATTATAAAACAACAATGTTTGGTTTCACTTGACTTTAATTGCTGTGTTAGCATTAAAGTAAAATATTTTAAATCATCTTGTGACTTTTCAACAACCGCACTATACAAAACAGTTCAAAAGTCAACTTATGCAATCATTAATGTTTTTATTTTGTTACCAAAATTGAATAACGAACTTGCCGATAGAGAGAGAGAAGGGGTAAGCAAAATATAAAAAAACAAAACAAAACAGTGATTCACATATTAACACCCATTCAAGTAAAAAACAAACTCAACAGTTTTGTTTATATTGGCTGAAGCCTGAAAGAAAGAAATTCTTTAAATATTCCAGACTTTGAAGAAATTTTATAAAAAGGAAACAACTTCTTAACTTAATTATAATTGACTTCCACACAAAGATCAGCAAATAAGAGAAAACAAAATAAAAACATTCTAAGTTTGACAAGTTCTCTTATAATCAAACAGGAACTAATGTCTGTATTCTATAGTTGGAACAATGTTAATTTTATATTTTAAGGAAATGCTAGAGAGCTTTGTATGAGAAAAATAGTAGAAATTTGAAAATTGTTTATTTGCAAAGATTAGCTTTATTTTAAGAATAATACTCTATGACTTGGAAGATTGTATTCTGTTAATTTTTGTGAATAAAATGAGAATTATGTGCGCTGTGGTACAGTGGATATTGGCCCGGAACAAGAAATCGGAGAGCTGAGTTCGAATTCCAGCCGAATTCATTGCATTCACTTATGTGCAAATACCCTTGGGAAAGGTATTAATCCGTCTCTTCCCTCCAGTTATGGGTTCAATAACAGGACAGATTGGGTTCTATAGCCTTGGTCGGCAACCAGTCAGTCTGTCGAGACATGATCGCCCAAGCGTGTATCACTGACTGATGAAGGCCAGTAGCATATGATTTCAGAGATTAAAGAATTGAAGGAAAGAATTTATTTTTCAATACAATCATTTTGTTATGTAAATAAGTGACAAGACAGGCGAGAGCACAGTGTTGTGATATTTCATTTTGAAAAGACTGTAAATTTTATTGATGCAATCAATCTTTTTTGTCTGAATTTCCAAGAAGGGGGATTTATCACCTTTTACACTCTTTACATGCACACTATTGTCCTCATCTTTGTCACTGCTATGACATTTAGGCTATAGTACCTTCTGGTCTTCATCCAGAAGGTACAAAAGCTGAAATACCGTGAAAACAACAACAAAGACAAGGAGAGTAGTGTGCATCTAAATAGCAATCTTAAGTAAAAGAGAAAAATATAAGCAAGTGCTTGCAGTTCACATGACCATATCAATAAATTCATATAAAAATAGACATTTCCTAACACCTTCAAATAGTGCTGTTCTTCTTGTGTAAAAGGTTGCCATGAATTCTTTGTAAAGCTAGTGATGTGGTTTTCTGTTGACTTCTCTATGATTTTGAATCCAGAATTTTCCTTAGAAGTCTGTTGCTAAACACAGCTAGAGATCCCAGTTAGTTTTACTATTTTACTCATAACTTTGGGGGAGAAGAAAGGAATTCATTCTTTTTCTAAGGGTTGTTCTTGCTCCTTAATGTTTTTCTTTACATATTCTCTCCCTTGCATCTTAGTGCTTTTATTGTCTTGATTGGGATGAAATTATTAAAAAAGAAAAAGCTCAGCAGTATTGATTGTGATTTGAACTCAGTTTGCCAAGACTATTCTCTACAATGATATCCATTACACAACCTGTACATGTGAATGCTATCCGTTATGAAAATAATGAAATGGAAATCATCTCAGAATTTCAAACAAAGACTGATTTTTTTGTCAGGGTAATTTGAGAAAAACAGTAATTTTCATTTTCTATACAAACAAAATAGTCATAAGTTTACTGTTTCTAGTGCACATAGATATTCATTTTAGTACAAAAAAAAAAAAAAAAATCAACTAAAGTAATCCATCACTTCATGTACATAAAAAATTGCCAAACTTTAACATCTCGGATCACCAATGATCTATATTTACAAAATCTAATGTGTTTTTTAGTGATGAAACAAGTTACACTAGCATTCCTTATTCATGTGCAATATAAGCCCACTTAAAAATTTACAAATTTCTCATGGAATAGCTAATGTATGGATAATAAAAAAAACAAAGCCTGATATTTCTCACAATGGTAAAAGTGTATTTCCAACATAAAAACACTATCATATGATAGGCACCATTTTAGAAATAGTCTATTACACTTTTCACAATGCATAAGTGAGATCATTTTTATTGTAATTACACTGATCCTTCTGCCTATCTTATGCACATCAAAATTGTTCATCTGAATTTGTTCACAAATAGTAAATTTTGAGCAGATTTTGAAAACTTGCCTGTGGATAACAAATCTGGAAATGACTTTCCAAATTTTCTTCCAGTAGTGGGTCCAGTCCCATCAGAGGTTTGATAACAGACACACCTGGTAATTCATGTTCCACTGGAGGAACGGTTTGCTGATATAAACACAGCCACCTGAAATAAAGACAAGAAAATAATAAGCATCGATAAAAAGGTTCAATTTCTAAGAGAAAACTAGAAAACGAAGTTTGTCTTTAGAATTCAGTGATGGAGAGATGGAGATGTAAGTTGAAGGGTTTAAAGTTCTGTAAGCAACAGATGTGCGTTGTGGTGCAATGGATATCAGCTCAGGATGAGAAATCAGAGAACCGTGTTCAAATTCCAGTTGAATTTGTTGCATTCACTTACACGTAAATACACTTGGGGAAAGGTATGAACCCATCTCTTCTCCCTCCAGCAGGACAGACTTTGTTGGTAACCAGTATACCTCAGAAAAAATGGCAACCTACAGCAGGAAAATCTTCTATCTAGTTAAGCAATTATGTCTTTTAGATCCATGACTAAGTGTGTATCACACATAGCACTTAACTAAGTGAATCAACAGAGACTAGCATTCTATACATGAATCCTGAAGATACCATGGACTGAACATGTGAGAAACAAAAAAGTTTTAAAGAATATTTGAACTAAAAGGACACTTAAAATCAGAAAGAAATTTCTAGAACACATAAGGATGGTGGACTTGGAAAATTCAACACTCACAGGACAAGAGAGACAGTTGAAAATTGCAAATAACCTACCTAATGAGGATAAAAAGCAGAGCAGACACAAAGTTGGATAGTAAAGAGTTGCTTAGAGCAAAAGGTTGTGGAGAGCCATAATTGACTTATCCTGAAAGAACATGGTGCATGAAAGAAGAGGATTCAGATTATATTTTTAAAATAAACATTTTCATAAATTAGGTTGAAGAAAATATTCCAAGTAGCAGTTTCGTACACTGTTAGGGAAATCTTAAGTGTCGTTAAAGTTAACTCAGCTTCTTAGATAAGCCACTGAAGCATTTGTTAATATAGTAGGTGCAAGCATGTTTCAGGAATGGTTTCTGAAGTTTTAAAATAGAAACCGAGACATAATGAATATTATAGAAAAACTCAGATCATGAAATAAATGCACTGAAAGAATTTTGAAAGAAAAACACAAATGATTAATTTAAAAAAAAATAAAGGTGAATAAGTTAATTGGTTTAAATGACATTGGTTTAGCAAAAGATTATGAAAGTGAGGGCACCCATGAGAATCAAACGTACTTCATTAGCAAATGAAATTAGCTAACTGAGTCTTTGACCAGTCCAAATTTATTTTTTTATTTTTACACAAGGGCACAAATGTGAAGACACTCATAAAAATCTATTACATCACGGATGAACTACATTCCATGGTTCTGCAAGGTCTAACCGTCATGGCTAGAACTCGCTATGCCACTTACATTGTAACAAACGACCCACATTCCATCAATGAGAATTAAGTTCCATTCAAACAGCTTCTTCCTACGAATGACTCTCTGTGAAATAGACGCCCAAGAAGATGTTTCCCAAATCACTGCAATCTTAACCTGTTCAAATCTAGAGTAAACCATTATCTTCCCATCTTATCTGTATAAACTACTCCTGAATGAACACCCTACCTTGAGAGGCTCCTGGGCTTTGTAGAGATTGAACCTTACTGAAAAAAAATAAAATAAAAATCTATATGAGATAATTTAAATGTAAATCTGAGTAAATATATGCCTTATGCCACTCCACATTACAGAGCCAAATTTTGTTGCATGGACAAATTTTCACCGTGGTTCTGGACTTGATGATAAACTGCATCTGGCAGCAAAGCCTCTAATTGAGAAGTTTTGAGGAGCATAGAACCACTTAATTACTGTTGTTCCCAGGTCTACTCTGATCTGGGCTGGTAGCACCTGTTAGGGTCCCAGCTATGGACAAATAGTTAATCCATAAACTGGGGGGAGGTTAAACCACTATCTAAATCTAATCTAAACTTATTTATAAATAGAACTTTGTGTGTGTGTGCGTTACCTATAGACTCCGAAACGGCTGGACAGATTTTCTTGAAAATTTACACAGTTGTACTATAAGCATCTATGAGTGTTCTTAGCTAGGTTTTGTATCGAGGTACCCCCAATAAATATTGAAAATCAAAAAAAAAAAAAAAAAAAAAAAAAAAAAAAAAAAAAAAAAAAATCGGGTTATTTTTATCCGATTCTCACCAAATTTCACACACAGATTCTTTAGGCTGAGTCTGAGCTCCAGGTCCATAGATTAGTTTTAAAGCTTTCATTACACCCGAGCAATGCCAGGCCATACTGCTAGTGAAAGTATAAAAATATACTTTTATAGTAAAAATTCCAGCAATACATTTGGGAAGAAAATTGAAGGAAAAATATTACCGGCAATTTTTTTTGGAAAAAAAAAAAAAAGAATAAAAAATGTGCTAGCAATACTCTGATTAACACTCTTAGATAAAATTTACTAAATATACATAGTAAAATGGGCAGACCTTACCTTTTCTAATCCAAAAATCTCATTATACTGCTATATATTTAAGGTTAACAATTCTAATATAACAGGCAAAATGGGATTGAACATCAGATCTTGCAACCTTCAGTTCAAGGCATTGACCATGAGTACAGTGTTTATAGGAAACTCAGACAGCAAGAGATAACTTTTTTTTTTAAAGATAGACACTGACAACCTGCAAAAAATCTGGTCTGAAATGCTGCTTGTTAAAGAGAGTGCATCAAATACTTTCAGGATGGGGTAGAAGGATGCCAATGGAGGTGAAAGGTAGACAGAATAAGGGGGAGAAACAGTGAAAAACAACTGGCGAGCTGATTTAAATATGGGATTCACATTTCAGCAGCTGTATAAAGTAAACAGTGTGGCTTAAACACATTTTTCAAGGGTAAAAATATACACAAACAAAGGGACACAGGTACATCCAAAAGTTTTGTTTTTTTTTAAATTGCTCACAAATATAAGAGAATTGGTCTGGAGGTTTGTATTTCAATTGCTACACATAATCAACTGAGAGAAAACTTGGTTTCAAGTTATGACAAGAATATTGTTTGTTTATTTTGAGGTTTAACGACCTATCAATCCTTATGGGATCATTTAAGGTCATAGCCAGTGATTTTGGGGTAAGGTTATTTTATTTTTACAACATTTTTTCCGAGTATCAAGATTCATTGGGATTTGTTTTTTAAGAGCAGGTTCTCCAAGTCCTACCCTTGTTATTTAACCCATAACTGGAGGGATGGGATGGATTAATACCTTTCCCAAGGGTACCAGAGCTTAAGTGAATGCAGGGTATTCAACCGGAATTCGAACTCGGCTCACCGATTTCTCTTTCCAAGTCGACATCCACTGCACCACAACGCACATCCGTCACTATACACTTACAGCACCTGGTATTCCCAAGCGGTCACCCATCTAAGTACTGAACAGGCTCAACGTTGACAACAAGAATATAACAGCTAAACTGAAGCAGAAAAAAAATTCTATGTACTGTGTTCTTTCAGGACATGGTCAGTCATGGTTCTCCACAATTTCCTGCCCTTCGTGGCTCCTAGTAAATTGTCTTTTCCTATTTCTCATAATCATTGTTCTGCCAACCATCTACATAAGCTCATAAGTGGGTTATGCACTGTTTTCATCTGTCCTTACCCTCAATATATCCTGTAAGTGTTAAATTTTTTAAGCCTTTTTTTTCTTATGTTTCTTAGAAATTTCAACTCTTTCTGATGAGTGTCCTTTTTGTTTTCATTTTCTCTAAAACATCATTGCACAACTGTTCAGACTTATTCCCAGCATCCTTCTGTAGAACCACATTTTTATTACCTCACATCTCTTATTCACCTGTGATGAGATTGTCCAGTATTAACTGCTATACATTAGGACTGATATTACTCAACAGTTCAGTGTTCTTTTCTTTGTTTCTAATGAGATTTTTCTATTTCTTAATACTTTGCATAGATTTTGAAAGGTATCTTTTGCTAACTCCAATGCACCTTCAGATTTCAGTGTCACATATCAAAATATTTTCTATATATCAGGTTGGCCAGAAAGTTTAAAATCACAGATAACATCTGAATCGGTCCCAGATACCAGTCCACTAGCTTTGAATAAAAAAAAAAAAACTATAAACAAGCTTCTTTCAATTTTATTTTTTTATAATCATATCACCCCAAGCAAGGCATTTTACTGCCACTGTTTTTCAGGGGGTTACATAGGAGGAAAGTTATAAGAGAGTGACAGATTATAGGAGGTGTCAGGAAGTGGGTAAGAGAAGAATGAGAATACTGATAAGAGTGGACGGAGAAAGGAGCATGAGAGAGAGGATGCAGGTTAGTGAGATAGGAGATGACTATTGACTTTACATTTAAATTTTTGGAAATTTTAACTGTCATGGAAGCAAAGTAAATGGAAGAGAATTCCACAAGCAGGACGTGCGAGAAAAGAAGCTGATGGAGTAAAACTTCATCAAAACTGTTGAATCACTGGTCACAGAGAAAGTGTGCCATTGAGCAAAATAGGCCATGGTCACTGGGAGCAGAATCAGGGTCGAATGGTGGATGTAGAAGAATCTCAAAACCATCTGTTTGAACTTCCCCTTAGTCAACCTGATATTGTGTGACCTCACATTGCCTGGCTGGAACAAAACCTGACCTTGAGTGACTAAAACAGGATACTCCTCCTTTAGTTTGTTGTACACACAATCTATCAGCTGGTAATATAGTTTAGTGTTGATAATGTGGCCATGTAGAACAAGCTCAAAATGCAGAACTCCTTGGAAATTCCACCAGGCAGAAATCAAGGTTTGTTGTTTTTTATCTGCTTTCTAAGCGAGTCATGGACTTTCTGGTCAAACTAATATTTAAATTTTTGTACTTGATTTTGGCATCTCCAATTTGTAATTTGAAGCATTCTTTTCTTTCTTCTGCTTATGTAGTAGAAATACCTATCACAATAGTAACCCAATAGTTTTATTAACCCTTTGTTACATGTTGGTTAAAATTGTAGCCACTATGCAACAAAGGGTTAATACTATCAAATTTTTTTAAAGGTGTTTTTTTTTTCTAATCAATATTTCAATCAGTAACTAATTGCCACTAAGTGTTATATTTAATAACATTACAAAATTCAGTCCCTTTCTGTTTTAGCAGGAAAAAGTTGTTTGATGGTATATCAAATGTTACCAAAACTTTATCTACATTCCCTATTTGGCCTAGCTCAAACTAAGGTTTATTTTTTGCACATATACTAGCAGTATAGCCTGGCGTTGTTCGGGTGTAATGAAAGCTTTAAAACTAATCCATGGTCCTGGAGCTCAGACTCAGCCTAAAGAATGTTTGTGTGAAGTATGGTGAGAATTGGATAAAAATTGTGGATTTGTATAAAGGACATACAGACAGATAAACAGACACAAACATCTTGCCTTTTATTATTAATTTTCTGCACTATTGTAAGAACTGCAACCTTGAAACTTATGAATATCGTTTCTTATTTCTTTGTCTATGAGTGTATCAAATTTGATTAAAATCAGACCACTCCTTCTATAACTCTATTTTTTCGATTATCAATAGTTATCGGGGGTACCTCAAGACAAAATCTAGCTAAGAACACTCGCAGACGTACAACTGTAAATTTTCAAGAAAATTGGTTCAGCCATTTCGGAGTCTATAGGTAACGGACACACAGACATACATACACAAAGTTCCATTTATAAATAAGTTTAGATTAGATTACAGATTTAATGAAATCTTTATATTTGGATGGTGGGGGGTTCTCTGCTGAAAAAAAATAGTGTGTGTGTGTATGTGGTGGGTCTTCTTTGCCATCAGATACAATAAACCAAAAAAAGAAAAACAAAAAAAACAAAAAAAACACATTTTCCCTTTTTAATTATATAAGCATATATATGTTAATATAAAAACAAAAAAAAAAAAAAGAATGTTAAGAACCTTCTGTTTTATTATACTAATGTTCTCCCAATATAAGGCCCACGAGCCACTGAAGGTAGAGAGTTCCCATGTGGTGTTGTATGAGCATAAGAAAAGTAAATGGTCAAGATTGTAGTGTAAGGATATAAAAGGTGTTTATCTCCCTTTGGTTGAAATAAAGTCATGTAGTCACATGACAGCCACTTGTGACATCACTCCTGATAGTGACCCAAGTGCTAGTCACACTTTTTCCAGCTAACAACAACTGAGGAAGAAGGTTGTTCCCTTCTGCCTAGGCCTTGGCAGAATCTGCCTACCACCATGTTCCGATGGAACATAAAACTCCTGCCTGTGGGGACATAGATGACGCCTGCTATATTCCTTTGGAATACAGATGAATTTGGCCCCCTCTCCCCCCAAATCTGGCGGCATGACAATGGCTGAACAGAGGTATCTTCAATTTAACCCTTTTTCCTTTTTTGTTCCTTTTGATACTTTGCTTTGGACATAATAGATATGTATTTCTCCACATGTGGACACTTGTTTTATTTTTGATTGATACTCGTATTTAAGTAGATATTCTGTTTTTAATCAAACAGTATTATATATTTATATCTACTGGCCTGATTATTTATGATAAATTTTTTTTATGAAAATGTGTGTCATTTGGCAAAATGTAACATGTTTACATTTGTTGACATTACAATACATTTCAGAGCAGATATGGTTGTTGCGATGAATCGAAAATTGTGTTATATAGGCTTGATTAAAACCTCGTTTAGACTGGAGTTCATTCGTGGACGAGCGGTCTAAGACATTGCCAGATCAAATGGTAGCTTCCCCTATGTAAATAGGGGTCGCAGGTTCAAATCCTGCTGAATGACACACATTTTCGTAATAAAAATTTATCATAAATAATCAGGCCAGTAGATATAAATATATAATACTGTTTAATTAAAAAACAGAATATCTACTTAAATATGAGTATTGATCGAAAATAATGTTCAAACAATTCTTTTCAAATTGTCGGTTGTTTATAACCAAGTTTCGTTAAAATTCGTTAATTTCCGTAATATATATATATATTATTTGTGTATGTTATAAAAATCTGTGGAAACAGCATTCATTTCAATGTTTCACCTTTTCGTTACATGGTGACCTGTCTTAATATTATTATTTACTAATCCATGCAGGAATAGAAACAAGATATATTTCTTCAATATGGAAAGTTGTAACATATCCCTTCAGTAGCAAATATAAAACATCCTTCTAGGAGTCTGTTCCACAAAGCATCAATTCTTGAGAAGCAGCTGTCCAAATGAAACTTACTTGTTACTTCTTAAGATGAAGGGGCAGAGAATGATCTGTACTTGTGTATGAGGCATGGTGGGTTCCAGTTGTAAAGCTCAGGGCTGGTGGAATTAAGGAATATATCTCATCAGAACACATGCCATGGAAATAGCGAGAGAGCAGTGAGACTTGGGATGCTTCACCCGTGGGAAAGAATGGTTGTAGGGTGAAAAATAATTCATAACCTAAAAGGACGTTGTTTAAAGATAAATTAATTAAATGTGAGTGAAAACTGTACAAATAACCTCTCCGAGAAATTTTCATAAAAAATAAACATACTCTTTAAATATCTCTAGAATCAATATATCACTTTTTTTCCAGTTTTTGTTTGGTATGACCTGGAGGTTGCTATAAACAATCATTGAGTAAACAGTACCAAAGACCAAAAATAAAGACTCAGCTTCTTCCTATAAATATTCAACACATACCGAAAATTATAGGAAAGGAAAAAAAGGTCACTGAAATGGTTTTTACAGTTCAATCCTTCTTATTAAAATAAAAGGAAAGAAAAAGAATTTACATTTTAAATAGATTATTTTTGTTTTATATGTCTAGTGTTATTTTTTATTTTAATTTCATCTCTTGGCATGTTGAGCTTAACTTAGTTTGGCACAAGACCTCAGTATTTGGGCACCCAATGCAGACCATACTCAATACTCACCTCGTTAACTAGACTAATTTACAACACTAAAAAAGCATCTAAAATCTCCAGTTAGATTATTAGAAAATTGGCTACAGATCTACTTTGCTCAAAGGTCACTTTGAATTGGGAAAAGGTGAGATACTTGATCTTCTTCACGTGTCGTGTCTCTTCAGGATGTTAGCGATCATAGACTTCCATTTGCCTCTGTCGCAATATTTTTCTTCTTGGTATCTCACCCAAACCCTGCACCACCATCCATTTGTTCAGGCCTATCAAGTATATCTCATGCTGCTTTCCCCTGTCTCTCATTCTATCCTTGTGAATATTAAATTCTTCAGACCTTCCTTCCTCATTACGTGTCCCAGGAACTTCATCTGTCTCTTCCTGTTGTAAATTATGATTTTTCTTCTCATTTGCATACTCTCCAACACCTCATCATTGCTCACATGGTCAGTCCATGGTATCCTCAGCAGCCTTCTGTAGAACCACATTTCTGCTGCCACAAGCTTCTTCATCCTTTAAGAGATCATCCAACATTCACTTCCATACAGAAGGAAAGACTTTTCTTTGTTTCCAATGAGATTTTCCCATCTCTCATTACTCTGGTTAGCTTTTGAAATACGTCCTTGGTCATGCCAATGCATATTTAGATCTCAACATAGTACTTTCCATCCTCTGTCAAAACACTTCCCAGGTATTTAAATATATTTTATACATTTATATACAAAAAAAAAAAAAAATGGTGTTTGATGACATTTTTTTTTAACTCATGTAATGAGAAGCTGTCTTAATCATATAGAAAATTAAAGAAAATCAAAAACAATATACCAAAGCTTGTAGAAGTAAAAATAGACTATGAAAAATCAAGAAACACTAGTGAATTGATTTTTTTTTTTTAAAAAAAGCAGAACAAAAATCAGTCAAATACCATCTTTGAGATGCTCTTGGGTGGTCATGTCTCACTAGGTAGAAGATTTTCCCACAGTAAGTTGCTGTTTATTTCTGCAGTAGACTGGTTGCTAAACAAGGCGATAGAACCCAATCAGTCCTGTTATTTAACCCATAGCTGGAGTGAAAAGATGAATTGATACCTTTCCCAAAGTTATTTACGTGCAAGTAAATGCAACAAATTCGATTTGAACTCATATCTGATTTCTCATTCCAACCCATATCTATTGTACTACAAAGCATGTCCAGAATAAAAAATATCACACTGAAATGTATCCCTTCTTTGTAGCCTTCAAACTTTACCTTTGTGTTAAACTTTTCTTTTTCCAGCAAGGGCAAAATGTGACACGTTTTGGCACGGGATTTAAACAGTTGAAATTTCATCACTAATGCCCTTTAGGCCTTTTGTTCAAACAAAGCAAAATAAGCAACAATTAACAATTATTCTCTTTCTCTCAGATCCCACTTAAACATTAGTGAGATTGAAGGTTTAAATATTTTAGTAGATTTGATAAAGAAAACAAAACTGTATATTATTGCCTACTAATACAAGTTTTTGTTTGTCTGTGTGTGAAAGCTATAAAATTAAAATAGAAAAAAAATACCTAAGGTTTAAAATTAATTTTTTAAATTAAAGTCTTTCTTTAAGCTTTTAATTTCAAACTAATACATTAAATTTAATATTTCCACTAAGCAAAATACCTTGTTGTATTTCAAAAACTAATTCTGGAAGGTTCTTTTTGCTAAAAGAACTGATTAGTATCTCTTTTTTCACTTCTCTTTAGTAAACAACCTTCCAAAAATAAAATATACTTTTCTGAAACTTAATTTGTGGAATATTACCTGATTTAAAGTATAATTATAATTTATCTGATTTGAAACAAATGTTATCTTCTTTAAATTTAAAATAGGTACCTTCAATAATTGTCTGAAAAAAAAACAAAAAACAGCATAGCATGATATAAAAGGATCCAAACTTTATAAAAAAAAAAATTATCACCAAAATGTTTATTATTAAAAGAAAAGACCAAAATATTTTTTCATCATTAAATTTTTTAATCCTTTCTAGCATGTTTAAAATTTTGGTTAAAAAAATTCATTTTTCTTGTGTCAGTGGCCAAAAATTAGTATTTAGCATCTTTTTTTGCAGAAAAAAAAACAAAAAAAAAAACAAAAAACCTAAAAAACAGAAACATTGTTTTGGAAATTCTTGCAAAAATCAAATAGTTATCAGACTTTAATGACACTTTCAGAGCATATTCACAAATTAATGAAAGTATTTAAGAAATAATTTTTATTTTTTAGAAAATCTTTGAATTTTCTTTTGTCTGTTATCCTCAATTAATTTTAAGAAATTTAAATTTCAGGGTCTTCATAATTATATTAGTTAAAATATACAGGACTCTTTGGAGAATTTAAATTATTTTTTTTTTTTCACATAGTAACTCATTAACTGAAAATATGCTCTAAATTGTAAGATAAAAAATGCAATCAAATTAAGATATTAATTAGAAATGCTTTTAATTGCTTTCGTGAATAAGATATATTACAAACACTATTGTCTGAAGGAAAAAAGACCTTATGATTTACATTATTCAGACTAGTGTCCTCATCTTTGTTGTATGACGTTTCGGCTGTTGTATGCTCTGGCCTTCTTCAGGTGCTAAGAATTTCAAACCACACCCTTTATTACGATGACTGGGGTATATCATTCTCATTCCTTGTATAAAGCCTCTTTTGGCAGTCATGAGTTATCTCCCTCTAACTGGACTAAGTTACTTGTTCACCATTACTGTAGCCTGGTACTGAACTCACATCTCTTTGGGTCAAGTCACTCGAACTAACTGTCTATATCCACTGGGCCATGTGTCCTTAAGAACATATGAATTTCTGGGACTTATAAACCTAATGTTCAGTAACCATTTTTTACCAGAGTTCATATTGCCATTTTTGATGTTAATGGCTTTCTCTAGTATTTTTTTTACCAGAGTTCAGACTGTCCCCGACTACTGATAGTGCATCCACTATGGGTACCTTGGTGAACAGGCTAGAATGTACAGCAGCCAAAACATTGTACAAATGGTAACAAAAATGAGGACAATAGTCCAAATAATGTAAATAGTATAAATACTACCTCATCTCAGAAATATAGACAAATAGAATGTCGTACAAATGGTAACAAAGATGAGGACAATAGTCCAAATAATGTAAATAGTGTAAATACTACCTCATCTCAGAAATATAAACAATATAGGTACATTAAATAAATATCAATCTGTCAAACCAGTGAACGCCCTAAATAAACAGCTATTGAATGGTTTAAAAAAAAAAAAAAAAAAAAAATGCACTTTTTCGATATTTTAAACTTAAAGTAAATAATATTTGTTTTAAAATAAGACTTTAAATCCGATAATATTCCTCAAATGAAGTTTTGGAAAGGTATGTTTTATTTTTGGAAGATTGTTTAATAAAGAGAATTGCAATGAAAGATGACAAAAAAAAAAAAAAAAAAAGGTGCTAATCAGCTATTTTAGCAAAAAATTCTTTCCAGTCAATTTAAATTAGTTTTTGAAATACAGCAAAGTATTTTTCTTATTGGAAAAATTAAATTTAATCTATAAACTTGAAATTGTTGTGGAGATTACTAAAATCTAGAACTAGAATGAGAATTGCTAATATACAAATCTATCCAATAGAATTGAATGGAAAGTTCTAGAACTCTGTAGAATATTCTAATTATATACTCTCCTATATAAGCAGAGGTAGTGGAGCAATGATTTTTTTTTTTTTTTTGTCTCAGTTCTTTCTTGTTATACACAGTTTGAGACACTAAAACTATTTGAAGCGTCACTGATTTCTCTGTGAGGTAAAGAGAGAAGTATGACAGAAATTCAAACTAAAATAGATTCCAGAAAGATTTTTCATTTTTAAAAATTCATGTTAAATCATAAGTATCATATTTTTTTTCTTTTTTTAAGGTGTGTAGTTTAAAATATCACAGAAATACATTTTGTAACTGACAGTATGTTGATGACATGACAGTCTCTGATAGAACAGTGTCTATCTGTAAAATGTAATTGAAGAAAATAGTGCAAGCACCATTTTTATTCTTTAGAATCTAATGTTTTACTGAATTTTAGAAAATTTTGGCTTTAAATTTACTACAGTCATCACTATTTTCTGATAATGTTGTGTATGGTCACTTCTATTTACAAAAAAAAAAAAAAAGAAATCAGCATTTTTATACATTCATAAAAAAAAAATTAAAACCTTTATAGGTTATTTAATGCCAAAATGTAAATATTTTGTACATAATTTTAAACTTTCATAGTAAAGGTATGTTTTATATTTTGTGGATCATAAAATGTATTCTCAGTACTTTTACTATAAAAACCTATTTTTATATATTTTTTTTAGTGTTGCATCGATTGTCATTTTACTATAAAAATTGTATTATTGTTTATTTTATTATAAACTAGCCTAGAAGCCACCCTTTGGGTAGCTACTGCGAAAGGCTTTTGTCTGGGACTTCAAACTTTGACCTTCAGTGTCCTATGTACATATAAGTTATGAGAATTTGGAAAAAATAAAATTATTTTATCTTTATTCAATACCTTAATACAGCATAATCGTTCTTTGTATATGCAACTGGTCTCCATTGTTTGTTTACATTTATTTGGCACATAATTTTTATTTTCTTTTAAAATCACTATTCTTTAGGATCTCTTCAACATAAAGTCACTCTTAAAAGACATTAGGAAACCTGAACTATGTAATATTTCAAATACGTCACAGTATGCATACTAGATAAAGAGGATAAAAAAAAACATTAACAATGTACCATACTCTGATTAAGTATTAATTATGGTTTAATTAAACAATATCAATTGCAAAGAAAAGAAAAATTAAAGTTGTTTTTAAACCTTTCATTCTGTTTGAGATTTGAATTGAACTTTAAATGAGTTATTATTTAAGTTTTTAATCATGTGTAACTATTGTAATTACTACCTGTTACTTCAGGTTATTCATGATTTGCTAAGATTAAAAAAACAGACAAACACACATACACTGTGCTTTATTTATATATAAATATACTGTTGATTTTTGTTTGGGGGATTCATCATTTACCCATAGCTGGAACCCTAACAGGTGCTACCATCCCGGGTCAGAGTGAACTTGGAAACAACAACAATTAAAAGATGGTTCCATGCTCCTCAAAACTGTCAATTTCCTGATCAAAAGCCTTGCTGCCAGTTGTAGTTTATCATCATACCCAGGATGCATTTCTAAAATCATTGATTTTAGTTGCTTTTTAACCATAAAATTATACAACAAATGCCTAAACAAGAAAATCAAAGTTAAGAAACATTATCAAATAAGACCATAAACTTAGATATCAAAGTTAAGAAACATTATCAAATAAGACCATAAACTTAGATATCAAAGTTAAGAAACATTATCAAATAAGACCATAAACTTAGATATCAAAGTTAAGAAACATTATCAAATAAGACCATAAACTTAGATATCAAAGTTAAGAAACATTATCAAATAAGACCATAAACTTAGATATCAAAGTTAAGAAACATTATCAAATAAGACCATAAACTTAGATATCAAAGTTAAGAAACATTATCAAATAAGACCATAAACTTAGATATCAAAGTTAAGAAACATTATCAAATAAGACCATAAACTTAGATATCAAAGTTAAGAAACATTATCAAATAAGACCATAAACTTAGATATCAAAGTTAAGAAACATTATCAAATAAGACCATAAACTTAGATATCAAAGTTAAGAAACATTATCAAATAAGACCATAAACTTAGATATCAAAGTTAAGAAACATTATCAAATAAGACCATAAACTTAGATATCAAAGTTAAGAAACATTATCAAATAAGACCATAAACTTAGATATCAAAGTTAAGAAACATTATCAAATAAGACCATAAACTTAGATATCAAAGTTAAGAAACATTATCAAATAAGACCATAAACTTAGATATCAAAGTTAAGAAACATTATCAAATAAGACCATAAACTTAGATATCAAAGTTAAGAAACATTATCAAATAAGACCATAAACTTAGATATCAAAGTTAAGAAACATTATCAAATAAGAAAATACCATAAACTCAAATAGTCCACAGCCAATTTTGTAATCCCTGAGCTATCACCAAGATCAAATTCCACTTATATAATTGACACAAAAACAAATTCACTAAAATCTAGTGAAGATTATTCAAACTCCATAGCCTCCTATCCAATGATCTTATTACTGAAGCATATAGTATTATTGCTACTAATTCTAGCTTATATTAATAAATTAGGTGTAACAAATCCTTTAAACCCACAAGGAGATATAGATTTGAGAGGCCCAAACTACAGCTTTCAATCTTTGAAGTACAGGGATTGGATACAAGACAACCACTCCCACCAGATTATAGATGCTAAAGGCCCTCATATAAAATGTCATATTTTCATGTTACCTACAGACATTCTCCCATACAGTTGAATTGAAATCATCTCTACATTGCTTAAAATACATAATGCAGTGCAAGTGCTTATTTTATTGTAGGTATAAAAAATGTGTTGGTGGGAAAACAATAACAGGAAAAACACTAAATTTTTATCAAAGAAAATCTTATCAAAAAATTTGTACCATTCCTAAAAATGAAGTTTTATTTATTAACATTTTTTTAAATTTAATTTCTACTTAATTCAAGTTCACACGATTCAACTTCAGTTCAAAATTAGTTGCTAACTGCTAAAGTATATTATTGGAACAGAAAAACTTTACCAAAAATCTATTCATATTTCAGCAATCACTGATAATCCAAATGCAAGGCAATTTTTGTGAATTCATAAGTTGTGATTACCACCTTTGAAAATCGTATTAAAACAAAAATAAAGAATAATTACATAATACTACTACTTGCAAAAAGCCAATTCTTAGAATTTGTAAGATTTGATTAGAAGTCGCATGGATCATGTGACGGCCACTTAGTGACATCACTCTATACATTAACAAAAGTGGAAGTCAAGTCCAGTTTGTTTATAGCAGCCAAACCTAGTGGATGCATTTTTAGCCTTGGCCGAGGGGCCTGGGTTGAGGTTAAATTTATTTTCCCAGCAGCTTCTAATCTCACTTTTTTTTTTTTTCAATTGGAGTAGATAGACTAAACTATCGCCTGGTTCAAACACCACCCACATCTATTGAACAGGTGAAGAGGCTCATCCCTTGTTTCCTGTTTAGGATGCGGTTTCTGGTTTTCTCTTTTCCAATCTCTCCACTCTTATGTAGCCCCCTGCACATCAGTGGCGTTATCGCCTTGCTCGGGGTGATATGATTTAAAAAAAAAAAAAAAAAAAAAAAAAAAAAAAAAAAAAAAGCTTACAAGCTGTGTGATGCTGTTTCCCTTTGTGAATATATCTTTCCCAGACAGAGAGAGAAACCCCAGCTCACAGTTCTCAATTTGGGAAAACCCAAGAATTGCTGTTTCCCACTTCTGGAATATGTTCTTGCTTTGGACATACTTGAAAAATCCAGACTTTCTGATTAATTGATTGATTATTTGTTTTACCAGTACATTAATCCATGCAGTTCATTTAGTGCAGAAACTAGGTTTTTATATTTGGGAATATTTCAAGTAGTTTTGAGGGGTTTTTTTTTTAAATTGTTTTCAAAATATCACAAGTTGTATAGTTTGGTAATATTTCAAAACATAAGTTGCATGTTCAAAGTCCAACCTTTATTTTTCTTTAGAAGTTGGAAGTATTTTATTTACTTCAGATATCCTATTAATTGGGCAGAAGGTACATTCTTGAAGAGGATGTGAAGGTTTTGTGCTACATACATTCCTGATCAAAATTTTAAAACCACTTAAAAATCTTTAAAAAGAAATATTTTTTTTACAGATAGGTTTTAAACTCCTACCACTTAAGGTTACCAATACTACAATCTAAAAGGTTATAGAAACAAAAAGCTACATTCCAAACATTTTATTTAAAAAATTTACATTTTTATAAAATTAGGCGATTTATGCATGATCAAAATTATAAGACCAGGGGTATAAATTGTTAGATCTATGGTAATTCCAATGTTTTTAATTCAGTTAGAGATTAGCAATCACTGCGTAAAGGTGTTACCATGCCTAAAGCAAGCAAACTTAAAGTTAAGCGTTCTCGAATTCCATCAGCAAGGTTTGTCACAGCGGGCGATCGCAGCTAAGGTAAATCGCAGTAAAACTGTGATTTGCAACTTTCTAAAGAACAGTGAGAATTATGGAAAAGCAAAATCTTCTGGTAGGCCCCCCCCGCAAAATTTCTCTGGCATTGAGTAAGAGAATAGGACGGGTTGTTATGAACGAGGGGGGGACTTTCTTCTAGTCAAATTAAGGCAGTCACAGATGCTGATTGCAGTCCCGTAAACATCAGACAACACTTACGACAAAAAGGCATGGTAAATAAAAAGCGTAAACAAATTCCTTGGCTGCTTCCACATCACAAGGTGAACTACTTAAAATTTGGTTGTGAATACCAAACATGGGACATTGAGAAGTGGAAGAAAGTCCTGTTTTCTGATGAGAAAAAATTCAATCTAGATGGTCCTGATGGCTTCCAATGATATTCGCATAACAAAAACATGCCTCCTGAAATTTTCTTCACACGTCATAGTGGTAGAGAGTCCCTAATGGTATGGGGTGCCTTTTCTTACAGAGGGACAATGGAGATCCAGGTGGTGCAGGGTTGTCAAACAGCGGCTGGCTATGTTAGCATGCTACAAAAAGCATCATTAATGATGGAGGGCCATCGTTTGTGTGTGGATGGATGTTTACTCCAACAGAATAATGCTGCAATCCACGCTGCAAGACAGACCTTGACCTTTATACAAGAAAATGAGGTCCATCTCTTGGGACATCCTGCATGCTCACCAGACTTGAACCCAATTGAAAATGTTTGAGGATGGATGACAAGAGATGTTTATCGAAATGGCAAACAATATTCAACAAAAAATGAACTTCGTGAAGCCATCTTCAGGAGCTGGAGCAACATCCCCTGCACCTTAATGGAAACGCTTATTTCTAGCATGCCCAACAGAATTTCTGAAGTCATCAAAAGCAGTGGAGGTAGAACTCATTAAATTTGGTTGTTGAATGTTTTCATACACTTTTCATACACTTTGTACAATTTCGTAGAATTTTGATCATGCGTAAATCGCCTCATTTTATAAAAATGTCAATTTCTAAATAAAATGTTTGGAATGTAGCTTTTTGTTTCCATAACCTTTTAAATTGTAGTATTGATAACCTTAAGTGGTAGAAGATTAAAATCTATCCATAAAAAAAAAAAATTCTTTTTAAAGATTTTTAAGTGGTCTTAAAATTTTGATCAGGAGTGTATTTTTTGTGCTTGGTTGCAGTGGGTACACCAAGGTGTAGTTTCTGCCTTGAGCATATGTGTGTGTCCAATTCTTATTCTCTTGAGCACTATCTATTGTCTAAAGTCAGCCAATGGCTCTATATTCTTCCTTATTGTCAGATGTTGCACATATAGTTTACTTTTTCTTTTTTTTGATCGTATCACCCCGAGCAAGGCGGTAATGCCACTGATGTGCAGGGGGCTACATAAGTGTAAAAAGATTAATTAGAAGAGAGTGAAGAGGAAGACGAACCAGTTAGAAAGAAGCAATAGAAAGACGAGAATGCAGGTGTGATGACAGTTTCAAAGGTGGAGAGAAAGGAAAGGATATACGGGGTGGGGAAAGAACTAGAGTCAAGTGGTTAATAGATGAGTATTGACATTGCATTTAAATTCCTGGAGGTTGTAACCATCAGGAAAGCAAGAATATGGAAGCGAGTTCCACAGACAGGAAGTGCAAGAGAAGAAGCTGCAGGAGTAGAATTGTCGGCTGCATTTGGCTAACCTAACTGTGAATGGGTGGGACCCAGTTGCCAATCTGGTTGCACGAGTAAACACCTGTTGCAGAGGCACCAGTGACTTAAGTTTGTTGGAGCAGAAGCCATGAAAGTATTTATAGAACAGACAAAGGGAGGCCACATTTCATTGGTGGGGAAGTGGCTGTAGTCAAGCCTCCAAGTCAGTACCTATCACATTACTGATTCTCCTTTGGAGCCTGTCAAGAACACCGAGATGAACGGCAGGGGCGCCTTACCATATATGGCAGCAGTATTCCATGCATAGACGAATGATTGATTTGTATATATGCAGGATGGATTCAGGCGGAAAAAACATCCTGACCCGACACAGTGACCCAACCTTCTTAGCAATGGATTTAGCTATGGACTTGATGTAGTGGTTCCATTTGAGATCAGAAGAGAGGGTAAGGCCGAGGAGGTGCAGTGTATTGCTCTCAGGGAGAATCGCTTGGTCTATGCTTATGGGAGGCAAGAGAGGTTGCCTGTGATGATTGACAGACAACAGCTTGGTCTTAGATGCATTGAAATTGACAAGCCACTTCTTGCCCCAATTCACCACAGAGTGTAGATCCTTGTTCAAGGTCAGCAGCAAGATTATGTTTGTCCGCCACGATGGGTTTCTTACTGATGCGGGAGTAAATTGTGGTGTCATCTGTGTAGATGCCTACTTGGCACTTGATCTCATCTGGGAGGTCATTGATGAAAATAAGGAAGAGCGTCGGGCCCAGGATAGAGCTCTGTGGGACACCAGCATTTGTGCTGTAGGATGAAGAGGCATGCCCATTCAAAACGACCTTCATTTTGCGGTTATTTAAAAAAGATTGGATTAGATCAAGCAAGCGTCTGGTAATACCATAACCCCATAGCTTGCATAGAAGGCCAGAGTGCCAAGCCCTGTCAAAAGCCTTGGAGATGTCCAGAACAACAGCATGAGCCTCGCCTGACTCATCAAGGGTCTGGAGCATGTACTCTGTAACGGTTGTTAGCATGTTGGCCGTGAACCTGGCAAAGTGGAAGCCATACTGCCTGTCAGAGTAGAGTTTGTGGGCAGTAAGATGTTGAACTATTTCAGCATTAATTATGGCCTCGAACACTTTCCTGAAAATTGGTAGAAGACTGATAAGGCGATAGTTGGATGGTTCTGAGGGTTCGCCACAGTTCTTAAATACAGGAACGACTGAAGAGAACTTCCAGAAAACAGGAAGCAGAAAAGCAGTAGTTATACAGTTTAGAGAGGACAGGGGAGAGTTCAGGAGCACGCCTCTTAAGGACTATCACCGGGATTCCATCACCACCGCTTGCCTTATGGGAGTCAAGTTTTGAAATTACTTGGGATACGACTGTCAGGGTAATATATATATCATACAGTTTGGCCTCAGTTCTAAGAGGGAAGTTGGGTGAGGGTACTCCAGACGAGTCAAATGTGGAGTTGGATGAGAATCTGTGAGCAAAGCACTCAGCTTTGTCCGCAGATGACGTGAGAACCTCAAATTCATTGATTGGAGGTATTGAGAATTTGCTATTGTTCAGCACTCGTTTGCATAACCGCCAATAGTCCTTGGAGCTGAACTTGCGGTCAGCTATGCACTGTCACATTCTCTCAGGAAACAACCATTTGGCGTCATTCAGGATTCTCTTGCACTCATTACAAGCAGACATGAATAGGCGCCTGTTGTGATCAGATGACTGTCTCCGGAATAGTCGGAAGTAATGGTTCCTGTGGGCAATGGCGGCCGAACAGGCAGGAGAGAACCATGGAGAGGAATGAGGTTTTAGACAATACTTCCTGGTAGGTATGAAGGCATCAATGCCAGCTTTCACCCATGACGAAACCTCAGAGGCACAGTCATCAACTAGGAGATTGAACACTTTTGCCCAAGGGACGTCACAGAGGAAATCGTGAAAGGCGTCCCAGTCAGCTTTTTGGTAGCAGTAGGAGGTCCTATAGGTAGGAGGCTCCTGGGGGGAGTGAGAGTGGAAAGAAATATTGAGAGAGACAACAGCATGGTCGGAGTTGCTGAGAGGGCAAAGCTGCGAGGTTTGGAAACATGTTCCAAATTGGTTGCCATTTTATTTTGATGTGTTGTGAAATTTTGTTTTTGTAATCTGTATATCAGAGTTTGATGTTGATTATTTTCATTGCGTCTTTTGCTAGTGTGTCATTTTCATGATTTCCCTTGACGTCTATATGGCTAAGAATCCAAGCCAATATTATTGTTTTGTGCTTTATTAACCAATGACATGTTTCTAGGATTTCTTTAATATAGTGATGATTCGTGTTCTTTTCGTTAATTGCTGTTAAACTAGATAAGGAGTCTGAGCATATTTTAAATTTTCTATCATTTTAAGTGACATTTTAATGGCTGCTCAGCTGTATAGATATATGCATTTCCATTGAAGCACAAAGGGCGCAGACAACACTGTGGAAATGGTCATAAAATAACCCACCAGAGAAACAACTCGAGGGTGAAGTAGAGACCACCGAGAAGCCTGCAACCAGTGGAAAGAAAGTAATAGCTTCCAAAGTATTGGGGACAGTAAGATGGTTTGATGTAACAAGCGAATATGGCTTCATCAACAGGAAGATACAAAGAAAGATGTCTTTGTACATCAGACAGCTATAATTAAAAACAATCCTCATAAATATCTGAGTGTTGGATATGATGAGAGTGGAGTTAGATATTTCGAACGCTGAAAGAAAAGGACCATTTTTGATCTAGCGAGCAAAAGTGCAATTTTCGCTGTTGTGGGGTGAAGGTTAGATTTTGAACCCCGTTTTTGCTACTATGAGTGAACTTAGAGTTGGCACACAAATTTTGCTTTTTTTCTATTACATTTTTTCTGTCCATAATGTTTTGTTTTTGATAGAATTATTGTTCATTTTCTCCAGTGTACATAGTGAGGGTTCAGTGCTCCTCACCATGCTTTTGGAGGAGTTTAAAAATTGGTGTGGGTTGACCCTTACCTTTATACCATGAAATTTCCTGACAGCTACAATCTCCAGGTGTTTAAATGTAGGGTCAATAGACACCTCCTATCACACTAACTTCCAATTATTCTCAGAACACTCATCTACCCAACCCTCATTCTTAGTGTCCTTACCTGCCTATCACCAACCCTCTGACATTTCCTATATTTAACCATCCTTCCTCCACTCTATGCAGCCCCCTGCGCAGTAGTGGCAGTGAAATGCCTTGCTCGGGGTGAAACGCTTAAAAATAAATAAATAAAATAAAAACTTTTGGAGTTATCCGAGAAGCTAAGATTTTTTTCTATTAAAAAGGGGTGATAACTTCATTATTAGTTTATTTTCTATTGGTTCTATTATGATTAAGTTAAAAAAATTTTTTTCTTTGATTAATTTTCTGTATCACTTTCTGTGTCTATATCAATGTATAGTCTCTTGTTTTTTGTTTTTGCTTATACTTTATTCATTATCATTGTCATTCATCAGCCATGTTCCCCACCCACCTTGGTGCCCCATAAGAGGGAGATGATGAGACGAAAATCCCATTCGCATCATTCCTCAAGGGTTACATGACTGATATGAATATGGGAGGGTTCCAAGCACCTGTTATATCCAGAATTGTCCATCTGTGTATGGAATTTTCTCAGAGGTTGAAACAGCCATGTCAGATTCTTTTGTTCCCAATCTGATTGGTCCTACAGTTACTGCTTACTAAGTCAGTTTACGTTTTGATATGGTAAATGTTTCTTTTCTTAGTCTGATTTGGAGCTTGATGCGACAAGCCAGTTGACTTGATCGGGCTTCTCCAACTGCACATCTAGCTCAAGTAAGGATCAAAGTGAAGTGTTGGAGTTTAGGAGTATATGTAAAGCCTAACTCCTAAAACCCTCAACCACAAGGATCCTGTCCTCAAGCATCACGAGTTGCCACTCATGGCAAACAGGTCCTTGGGGAACTTTTACCCTCTGAAGATCTCCAGAAACAGAAGAATCTCCATATTATATATAAGACCTATCCTTTCTGTTTCTCCTTACACTCTGCTCACTGTGTAGATAGATATATGTAATATATTATTGTTTGCACAGGACACTTGTATATATGTACTTGTAGCTTTGTGTATGTCTCTCTAAGAACAAAGCATGTTTGTCATTACTTTTCCTTTCTTCCATTCCATTTGTGAAGTATGGTGTTATTGTATCACAGATAGAATAATGCCCATAATGGTGGGAATGCAAATGAAAGAATAAAAACTTTCTTCCATATCTGGGAGAATAAATTAGTTTTCTTCCAGCCCTTCCATTCCATCAGTGAAATAAGGTGTTATTATAAAATGGCTATAATAAAGCCTATAATGGGGGGGAAACACAAATGGGGGAATAAAGCTTTCGTTCATAACTCGCCCATTATCTGGATCAACCAAACATGACATGATATTATTAATGTAGCTGAGAGTGTTCGAATTCATCATTGAATGAATGATAGATAGAGAAGATCAGCCAATTTAGAGCTTGATGTGACTAGCCAGTTGACTTGATCGGGCTTCTCCAACTGCACATCTAGCTCAAGTAAGGATCAAAGTGAAGTGTTGGAGTTTAGGAGTACATGTAAAGCCTAACACCTAAAACCCTCAACCACAAGGATCCTGTCCTCAACCATCATCAGTTGCCCCCCATGGCAAACAGGTAGCTCCCTTGGGGAACTTTTACCCTCTAAAACAGAAGAATCTCCATATAAAATGTAAGACCCATCCTTTCTATTTCTCCTTACACTCTGCTCACTGTGTAGATAAATATATGTAATATATTATTGTTTGCACAGGACACTTGTATACATGTACATATAGCTTTGTGTATGTCTCTCGAAGAACAAAGCATGTTTGTCATTACTTTTCCTTTCTTCCATTCCGTCTGAAGTTTGGTGTTATTATATCACAGATAGAATAATGCCCATAATGGTGGAAATGCAACTAGGAGAATAAACCTTTCTTACATGGCTTTCTCTCTTGTTATGTGTACATTATTTACAAACTGAGGGATTTTTAGAAAAGGAAAAGAGAAAAAAAAATTCCTGTCTGACATACAAAGGTGAAGCATTTGGTAAGCTCATGATCGCTCAGATGCAGTATTTATAAGGGAAAAAAAAATTCTGACATTTAATTCTAAAATACAGTTATGATTTTTTATTTTAATTTAACAGGACAGCAGAAATAAGATCTGAAGATGCATCAGAATGATTAAAGATGCCTTCAGAAAAGAAGCATTAAGCAATTGGAAAAATGTCATTAGAAACAAAGAAAAGATGACTAGACTACTATATAATATTTAATCTTCTGTATGGTAGTATACTGTAAAGAATTTCCTCCAATATAAACAAAAGATTCGAAGTAACAGAAATGGACAGAGCATGGTATTTCAACCATAAATATTATTTTATCCAAAGACTTTAGATATTGAGCTATCACCTGGGACAATTACCAATGGGAGCTATGAAAATATTGAAGACAAAGTTACTAAAACTTCAGATGGTTTATACTTGAGAATGTTGAGGGTGACAGAAGCTTGACAAAAGTGGAATATCTGATAAGAGAATTACAAAGACCAGACTAGCAGAACAATTAAAAGCAAAGCAATACACTTAGAAATAAACACAGAAGAAACCTCATAAATAATAATTTAACAAATGCACTAATTACAGAAATAAATTCAACCACAATTTTGACCTAAAAGTGCCATCTTCATCAAGAGAAAATGATTTACTCAGAAAGGAAATTCTTGAGCATCATGATCAAATATTATCAAAATATTAACTTACGCCCAAGTTTTTTTTATCCAATCTCACCTTTTCTAATAGAAACAGTACTTTCCTAAGCAAACATATACAACAAGCATAAAAAATTTTCAAAGAAAATGGTTAATTTCCATCATTTTAACATACTGTACTTACAAAAATTTTCTTCATGCATGAACTATGATGTTTAATAATTTCAGTTAATCTTATGACTAATTTATGAACGTTTTATTCTAATAACCAAAAATGTTTTGTTAATAGAAACTTTATTTAAAATAAAATTCATTTTATCTCTTTGCCTTGATAAAGTTTATCACAGGACAAAGTACATAAATGAGAAAAATGTAGCTTTCTTTAAATATATATATATATAATTTATATAGACTGCACACACACACACACACACATATATATATATATATATATATATAAGCTTATTTATAAATGGAACTGTGTGTGTCTGTCCGTTACCTATAGACTCTGAAATGGCTAACTGATTTTCTTGAAAATTTACAGTTGTATTATAAGCGTCTGCGAGTGTTCTTAGCTAGGTTTTGTGTCGAGGTACCCTCGATAAATATTGAAAATTGATAATCGAAAAAAATCGGGTTATAGAAGGAGCGGTCCGATTTTAATCAAATTTGATACACTCATAGGCAAAGACATAAGAAACGATATTCAGAAGTTTCAAGGTTGCAGTTCTTACAATAGTGCAGAAAATTTGATATCAATACCAGAAAATCAAAATTTGACTTACATCCATTCATTTTTCTTTCAGTCTACGGTTTCACTTTAACTGGAAACAACTGTTGCTTTTTAGTCTTTCGTACCAACATCCAAAGAGTCTGAGCTCCATTGATTAGATTTAAAGCTTTCATTACACCTGAGCAATGCCGGGCTATACTGCTAGTATATATATATATATATATATATAGTAATGTGAATTAATAAATATACATATGATGGTGCACATATGTATAGTATTATTATTCAGGTATTATGAGAGATTTCACATGAAGGTGTATAGAAAAGTTCTCAGCACACAATTCATGTTTTAAAATCTGATTAAATCATTGCCAGAGGGAAACAAACTTTTCATAACTCCTTATATGTATGTGTATATGTATGCATGTATATGTGTATATGTATGCATGTATACACACGTGCAGTATAAATACGTGTGTGCCTGTATACACATCTATGCATGTATGTTCTCATGCATATTCAAGAATCGATGTGTGCAAGCATATAAATTCATTATGTATGTATACATATCTGTGCATGTTTTGTGCACATGTATTGGTATACATGTGTTTGCATATATGTATGTATGTGTATACATACACATTTGTGCATCCATGTGCTTGTATATTGTCAAGTAATTTAGTAGTGACTATATGGTCATTACATGCTTAATGGTCAATTAAAAAAACATCCATTTCACAGTCATAAAGGAATAGAACTGAGATGATCAAATTTTAATCTTTATATTATTTAAGAGAAATCTACAATGCCAGATGCTGTCGGTAATAATTAGTAAGGTCTACAATAGACAAATAATGCAAATATCCGTCACACTCACACTTTATGTATGCAACGTTGTTCTGAAGGAGAGAGAGAGGAACTAACTTGATCAGAAATTACCACAAACACTGCTATGAGATTGAGGCATTCAAAAACAAACTAAAAAAAAGCAAAGTAAACAAAACAACTGGTGAAATGCTCACTGCTATTTATGAATGAAAGATTCTGACACGATGACAACAGGAGATAATGAATCCTATTCAGAGCAAATGAGAAAACAAAAGAATTTCATTGAAGTCATTCAATAATAGTCAGCCACATGTGACACCTCAGCATTTACCAGAGTTGGGCCAACAGAAATCAAACTGATATGCACATTTGTCACATTAAACCATTACCCACAAGCAGCACCCGACCCACAGAACATTACCCACAAGCACCCTACCCACCAAACACCTACTCCACTTTTCAATGCTTAACTGCTTCTCACAAATCCTAGGTCAGACCTACCATAGAATTTTGTGAAAATATGTTCAGTTCAATGGTTAGAATAGAGTAGTTGTGACTAGAAATGTGAGGTTATATTCCAGGCGCCAGGTTGGCGATTCATCTTACTACAAACTTGTCCAAATCTGATTCTAAAAAGATATTGCTGCCCAGCTATTAAAACTCAATCTTTTATATGCAATGTTCTTTTAAGACATGAATGATCATGGTGCTCCACAACTTTCTATCTTTTCATGCTCTAACTGCTAACTCATAACCAGCCCACTTTGTCTTCATATTGCCATTGATTCACAAAAACTGAGTAAGGTGGTTCCACAGTTTCCTTCTTTTGTCTTGTGAGTGTTAAATTCTCCATACTTTGTTGTTTCCCAGAAATTTCAGTTGTCTTTTTCCAATGATAAATATCAGTTTCATTGTAGATTTTATTTTTCCTAAAACCTCATTGCTCACATATTCTGTCCATTCTCAGCATCTTTATGTAGCACCACATTTCTGCAACTTCAAGTCTCTTGAGACATTTGTGAAAAAAACCAAGCATTACATAGGAGTTAATAACATCATAACATACTCTGTTGAGTGTGATGAAGTCATAAGGTTGATAGAAAAATTATGAGTATTTGAATTTTGATAAAACATTTATATAAATTCATAGCATCATTATTCAGTTTCCAAAGTATTAGGTTGTATGTTTGTTTTTTCTGATATCCCAAAAGTGATCTTGAAGAATAATCTTTTTTTAGTAATTCTGGTCATCTTGTCTAACATTACTGAAATTTTATCTCAGATTAGACACCGCTTTGAGATGGAATGCCAAGTAGACAAAGCTGCCAAAATTCCAAAAAACATTTCTACTGTATATGGAGATGACATCATTACTGAAAGAATGAGGGGAAGTTTGAACTCACAGACACTCCATATTCTGGCTGATGGGTTCAGTTTGGGAAGAATGAATTGCACATAATGATTAAAGACAAATGCTGGAGTAATAGATTGATGAATCAGAGAGCTAAGTTTGAATTCCATTCAAATTTGTTACATTCACTTTTGTGCTAATATCCTTGAGAAAAGTGTGAATCCATCTTATCCCCCAAAGCTATGGGAAAATAGCAAGACAGACTGTTCTATAGCCTTGGGTGGCAACCAGCTTAGAAGATAAATGGAATTTAAAACCAGCCTGGAGGGAGAATAGGCTCTATCTTGCCCAAGAAACACCACTTCTACTGCAGCTACAGCACTCTAGTGCCCCTATGACCCTGGGGAGTTCTGTAACTCGTGATCATACCAGACTGCAAGGGAACTGGTTCAGAAAATGGCAAGCTCTTATGTTATTGGTGCTCAATATCTTCACTCAATGAGTAAGATCTAGAACACTTGTGCATGGGTGCCACACCCATTAACCGAGAGAAAAACTCTAGCGATCCCCCTATTGTGATCCATTTATTCACTTGACACCAGGCAACTGGTGGGATACAAAGAAAGATTTCTTCACTGGATTATGACTGGAGATTGGTCTCTGTACGTGAATATGAAGCAGAGAAAAGAATGGGTGAGTCCCAACAAGCAGGCAACACCCTGATCTAAGTCAGAGCTGCATCCATGTAAGCGAATTTGGCGGGATTAGCATGAACTAATTTACTATGAAATGCTTTAAAAAAAAAAAAAAAAAAAAAAAAAAAAAAAAAAAAAAAAGAAGTCAATGCTAAGATTTACATTTAACAAATGAACAGGCTCAAAGAGGCAATTCAGCTGATAAGACCTGACCGGCAATAAAGCGTGATTATTCAACATGACATTGCTCGCCCCCATGTTGCTCACATGACCAAACGTGCAATTAAAGAGTTCAGAGGGGAAGTTCTGTCACACCCACCACATTCTCCTGATTTAACCTCTTCAGACTACCATCTTTTTCGGTCACTTTCTAACAATTTGAGGGGTGTTTCTTTCATTCAACAATGTTGCAGAGCTTAAAACATGGCTTGATAAATTTTTCAAGTTAAAATCTAGTGATTTCTATCATCAAGGCATTGAACAGTTACTGGATCATTGGCAGGAGGTTGGAAAAAAATGAAGGGGGAGACTTGATACATACATATTAAAATAAATTTACATAACAACCAAATATTTTCCTTGGCTTTCCATCACATGCAGGTAAAAAAGTGTTTATTCTATGGTAAAATAATAATTGGCTTTGAGCCTAGAAATTCTTACAGGAATTTTTTAATATCTTGAACTTGGAACTATTGTCCAAAGAGTTTAAGCATAGAGTGGATCAAGTACTAATGTGACTGCTTTAATAGATTGCAGATTATAAGATTAGAAGACTTTCTATTATCACAATGAGGGATACTTGATAACAAAAATGGTAAAAACACAAAATTATATTTCTAATGTGTCTCTGCCAAAACACCGGGAATTTGTTTTACTATCATTTTTTTTTCCTCAATAGAAGTAGATGGGCAACCTATTGTCTGGTTAACACACATCCCCTTCTCATGAACAGGAGTAGAGGTTTATCCCTTGTTTAGAAGGAATCAGAAACCCAATCCTAAAGTCTTTTTCTTCTCTTTCACTTTCAGTAGTCTCTTGCATCTTGGTGGCATCATCACCTTCATTTATCCATCACACCCAATGGTGCATAGAGCAGCAACTTTTTTGTTGCTGTTTCTGTAACAAACTTTTTTTTTTTTTTTTAAGAGGCAGGGTTGTTAGCCTTGCACCCAACCCCCAAACCTGGAGGACTGGTGGACCTTTCTTAGTCTTTTACGTTTACAGCACCTGGTATTTCCAAACAATCACCCATCTAAGTACTGACCAGGCTTGATGTTGCTTAACTTCGGTGATTGGATGAGAACCAGTGTATTCAACATGATATAGCCATATATATATATATATATATATATATATAGGATTAATGTAGAGAAGTTTGTCACTTAACTGAGCAGAGCCGTGCCAACTTCGAAGTGTTATGAAGGCACCGTTATGATATCTTCACTCTTCAGAGCTAAAATTTCAACTTGCTGCTGTGTCCTGTTTTTTGTTTTTCTTTTCTTATTTATATAGATTTTGGTGTAAGTTTTTATATATATATATATATATATATATATATTTTTAATGCAAAGAATTTGCCGCTTTAACTGTGCAGCTTCATGCCAACTTTGAAGTTCTTTGAGGGCACCGTTATGATGTTGTCACCCAACAGGGCTGTATTTGTTTTGTTTAATTAGTGTTTTGTTTTCATACCTCATATTTTATTATGTTGGCCTACGACATAAGATGTGAATGGTGATGTGACAGTATATCATTGAACCTTTTCACCAGTAAACCATGTGTTTGTTTTTAATAACATCTGAACAGCAATTTGGCAAAATTTCGTCTGACATGAAAGGATCATACATACATGTTAAATGTATCATTGTACCCATTCATGCAGAAAATATATACACCAATTGACATTCCTCAATGCTTACTGAAAGATCATGGTGAGCAAACATTAGATATGAGCATGGTTAGGTAGTGTGTAATGTGTTGCACCAGTAGGCGTGATTGATTCATTTTTTTTTTTTTTTTTACAGCTTAGCAACTCTTTGCAGGTCATTTAAAATCAGGAAATATTTGTAGATGGTAAGAATTTGTTTTTACAGATAAAAATGGTTGAGTAACACAAATTTTACTAATTAACTCATAGCCTGGGAGAGAAAAGGTAGATTCATAACTTTCCCAAAGATATTTGTCAGTGAATATAACAAACCCAATGAAAATTGGAACTTTGCTCTTGGATTAAAAATTCTGAGTCATTATCCATTTACCACCCACACATCCAAGTTTACAGCACTTGGCATTCCCAAGAATTTAGGTAGTGACCAGACTCAGTGTTGCTTGACTCAGTTGATCGCACAGGAACTGGCGTCTCAACTTGATGTGGCTGTAAGCTCACCAGTATGTGTAACAAATCACATTCTGATTATGTGGGGAAAAAAATGTTTTCTAATTGAAAAACTTGCTCAATCTAATGGTTTTATTGGGCTCCTTGTATCCATTGTAGTTTCCATGGTAATAAATAACATTACTTCAGTTGCATACCTTGCACACAGGAAAAGTATATTAAATATATATATCAATGCAAAAATCAATGATTGCCAACACTTCAATGGCAAACCCAGTATCAACTCCACATCAAGAATGACCCCATCCTCACTATTCCTCCAAAAGCAATGACATTTTCACTGCAAAAATGCCGAATCTAGTAAATATAGAAGGATTAACTGAAAGGTCGTCTATTTTTGGTCAAGCAGAAAACTTTTCAGCACCCTCTTTTAATAAAAATTCTGTAATTTCTCAAAATTAATTTCAGGAGAATTTTCAATGTTGATACCCTTTAATATTAGTAAATTTATTTGTAAATATTTTTTTTTAATAATTTCACTCCTAACCAAAGCAGGACCACTACTAGTGAAACAGGGGGATTACAGTGAGAGAAAAGACTGGGTCCAGTGGGGATTGAAGAAAGGATAAAAGATGAATGGCAATTGATGTTGCATTTAACTTTTTTTTGAGATTGTAGCTATCAGGAAAGCAAGTAAACAGAAGGGAGTTCCACAGGCAGGAAGTGCCAGAAAAACTGTTCAAGTAGAAATGTCGGTTGCATTTAACTATTTTGAGAGTAAAAGGGTGGGACGTGGAAGGAGTACCAGGGAAAAAAAGTTCATTAGAGCAGCTGCCATAAAATATTTGTAGAAAAAACAGAAACCATTCACATCACATTGGTAAGAAAATGACAGAAGTTGAGATGCCAAGTCAGTACCAATTTCATTGCAGATCCTTTAGATTTTGTCAAGAACCTTGATCTAATTTATCTAATTGCTAAGGAATTGATGGATTTTATTTTTAATCCAACACTATTACTCTAAATATATTTTAGTGGATACACATCTGATTTTAAAAAATAAAAAAAAAGTGTTAATTACATCTGCTGGCCTCTGAATTCAAAAGTCTTAATAAAAATATTTTCAAAAATAGGAACATAGAACTTGCATTCATTTTTGTAAG
Source organism: Ascarosepion bandense (assembly GCA_037127315.1). Classification (NCBI taxonomy): domain Eukaryota; kingdom Metazoa; phylum Mollusca; class Cephalopoda; order Sepiida; family Sepiidae; genus Ascarosepion; species Ascarosepion bandense. The sequence continues at coordinate 3,937,871 of JBBBDQ010000436.1, forward strand.
GGAAACTATTTGATGCAGTTTACTTTAAAATTGCTTGGCCAGAGGGAACCTTGCACAGTCCAGCAACGTTAAATTACTCTAAAACATAATATTTAAAGTAATAAGTAACACTGTCAAATTAAAAATAAAATCCATTAACTCCTTTAGAAATTAATTTGTTACATTACAGATATGAAAATAAAATTGGTAAATGTCTTGGACTTTTAAGAATATCTGAGCGAGGTGTGCATTCTTTAAAAAGGCAAGTGAACCATGCCAGCCTGTAAAGCTCTCAGTCAAGTGGTCTAAAGCAGAGGTTTTCAAACTGATCTGTGGACCACAGGGGGTCCGCAAGGATAAGATAGGGGATCTGTGGATTAACTCATATGAAATTCAAAGTAGAAATTTTCAATGTCTGGATATTTATTTTTACCTATTAATGTTATCAAATGAAAATTTAAATTTATCAATTACGATTAAAACCAGTTTTTACTACATTAATGCAAAACTATAAGCTATTTTTAGTAAAAATTTATGTATAAATTTCATAAGCGTTTATAGTGAAATATAAAGGGGTCCATAAGTCAAAAAGTTTGAAAACCCCTGGTCTAAAGCACATCAGATCAGACAGGGGTTGCCCGTCAAAGGCAGACACAGGTTCAAACCATACTGGAAGATACATTTTCTTTATTAAGACTCAAATGCACAAGCCAGTAGATGACATTCATATTGTTTAAAAAAAAAAAAATCCCCCCCAAAACATGGCCTTTACTCAAACATGTGCATCTGCTAAAATATAAAGCTTAAATTAATAAAAAGTAGTTTTCATTTCACATTGTTAATATGGCTCTCTCTCAGAATGAAGAATGGACAGAGAAAAACCAATATCCTAAGAACAAAATCTTTTCAAATCCTGCAACCTAACAGCAATAATAAGTTGGTTGTATACTCACCCACTAAACAACGAGACCATCAAAGCAAAAACTGTGATACAGTAAATAATAAGACTAGCCAATGAAATGATGAACAAAACATATGCCTGCGTCTGCTCATCCATGATCAGAAACTGAAAGAAGAGAAAAAAAAATATTTAGTTTTTGTAGCAATCTCAACAATATAATCAAGTAAGGCAAATGCTGGAAATTAAAATGCAAAAAATATCAGAAAATTGTTCTGAATCTTAACTTAATTTCTTAAAAAAAAAAAAAAAAAAAAAATTCAGTGCACAAGTTAGATTTATTGTCAAAATTCAGATTGGATGAGTAATTTGTAAAGAACCAATGTCAATTTTTATGTTAAATGAAAAGAAAAGGTTGCTGAGGATTAAGCTAGGATCAGCAATCATAAATAAATATTTAAAGAAATTTTTACAAATAGCAAAACTTATTCCAAAATATATCAAGTTACTGTCTCCCTAGACTAGCCTGACTATTATTTTTGTCTATATTTCTGAGATGAGGTATTTTAATCATTTACATTGTTCAGACTGTTGTCTTCATCTTTGTTGCCATATTCAATTCACTGCACTACTAAGGGAGTCATTAGAAGCAGAGAGTTGTGAATATAGAAACAAAGATGTGGACAACAAGCCGAACAATGTAAATAATTTTTATTTTTCTTAGAAGTAATAAAATGTAAATTCTTTCTGAGTAGTTAAATATACTATAATTTATTATTTTATAATTTGGGTAGAATTAATACATTTTTGTTTTAGCATCAAAAAATATTTGGTTAGTAGCTTCAGTCAGAGTAATCAGGTCTCAAAAAAAAGCATGACTGACTGGGCAGATGATTTTCCCACAGTAGTTGCCATTGCTTTCTTTGGTAAACTGGTTGCCAACCAAGGCTTTAGAGCCTAATCAGTTCTGTTATTTTACCCATAGCTGGAGGGAAGAGATGGATTACTACCTTTCCCAAGGGTATTTGCATGTAAGTGAATGCAACGAATTCAACTGAAATTCAAACTCGCTTCTTGGGTTTCTCGTTCGAGCTGATATCCCTTGCACCACAACACACATCCAGTCAGTAACTTAACTTCTCTTAATAATTAATACTGAATTTTAACTGAACATTATTCAAAGTGAAAGCTAAGTAGAATCAAAAGGTCAATGATGTATCCATGGAATTTAGCAAAAGAACATACAGTAATTAATAAATTTGAATGATATAAGAGAAATAGTTTTAAATATATATTTCAACTGGTTATATATATATATATATATATATATATATATATATATATATATATTTCTATTATTTAATTATTTTTACTGGATACTCATATTGTTCTCAGTTCAAATCCTGCCAGAGAGCACTTCCACCCCAACCTTTAAAATTTCTCAAATACTCAGGCTGGGAGGCAAAAATATACTGTTCAAATACAAGTATCCACTAAAAATCATGTGTAAATTATAAAAATCTGTGATTAATAAATAAAAAATCCATCTCCCTTTTTCTCTCTCTCTCTCTCTATATATATATATATATATATATATATATATATATATAGTGTATCAAGGCAGCAAATAATTTTCTAAACATTTTTCTTTTAATCTTATCACCCTGAACAAGGCGGTAACGCCACTGATGCGCAGGGGGCTACGTAACAGTGAAAAGAGAAAGCCGGAAACCATATCCTAAACAGGGAACAAGGGATGAGCCTCTTAACCTGTTCAATAGACATGGGTGGAGTGTGAACCGGTGATAGATAGATCTATCTACTCCAATTGAGAGAAAAAAAAAAACATGGCGGTGGATGACTGAATTTTGGTCACACCAAGATGGCCAATGGGAGTCAAATTACGGATGGCAGAGGGGAAGAAAGTAGACAGACTAATATACGGCTGACAAAAAAGAAAAGAACAGTCAAGAGATATCTGCTAAAATCAAGAATTAAATTAAAGAAAACCAATTATGGTTAAATATAAGAGACAATGAATGTATTATATTTAATCATAAGCCATTCTAAACGTCATATTTTGGCTTTAATTTCAGTTGAAAATAAAGACAAAAATTCTCCAACATTTGGATAATTTTAATTATCCAACATTGCATTTGAATACATGGTTCTGTTGTCATTTTGCATTATCACGCGGTGTGACGTCGTAGAACCACATTGCAAATTTGCGAACTGTGTTTGTTATTTTTGGTAACTATTGCCGTTGCCTAGCAGAGTTTTATGTCAACACAAAATAAAATCGTCGGTGATGGTGGATGTCATTGTGTTACCATCTTAATAACCTCTCTGAAGATGGCTCATGTGAGCCGAAAGCTTAGAACCAAATTAACAAAAAACTATCCAAATGTTGGAGAATTTTTGTCTTTATTTTCAACTGAAATTAAAGCCAAAATGCGACGTTTAGAATGGCTCATGATTAAACATAATAGACATTCATTGTCTCTTATATTTACACTCTCACACTCTGATTGAGCACTCTGGAAGAATGGGAGACTTTGAAAACAGTAGCAACTCTGGCATATACGCATCGCTCATTCAATAATAGCACTCTGGCTATTGGACGTGTATAATGATATACGTGCTAAAAAGTCTGCCTTCTACCGAACGCTCATAGCCCAGAGGTAGAATTGCCGACTGATGCCAATTCGGTCGGGTTTCAATCCTGGGTTTAAAAAAAAAAAAAAGAAGCAATTGGAGTCTAACCGTACTGATGAGCTGTAATACAGCGAAACAGATCTGTCTGTGGATGACTATAGTATGTGTGTGTGTATATATATATATATATATATATATATATATATATATATATATCCATCCAGGTGAAGAGAACCAACAGAATTAGAATCTCAAATTCTCAGACATTTACTTTTTTTTTTAAGTGCTCAATACAACATATATCGTAGAGCATAATACAATCTAATTAAAGTTGTTATTTAAAATTAGTTTAATTTACATTGCGACACAGAAATTTCTATGTTTCAAGAATTTATCTTATCAGGCAACGCTCAATAACCACGGTGAAAATGATTTATATGTAAATCATAGAAATTTCTGTGTCATAATGTAAATTATACTATGATTCTCTTCTGCCCTATCATGATCAACATTACTCACCACCTTTTTTTTTACTGACTCTTGCTTCCAGAACAAGAATTCTTCTCCATTCTTTGGTTAACTGGGGTTGACAATGCATGTCTTGAACTGACATGTGGATAAAGCTATCCCCTCTAAATGGGATCTGGATTTATAGATAAATGAATGAATATCTGGATTGTAATTTAAATTTGCATTAAGCTCTTTGTTGGATCAGTTTTAATACCTAAATGATATTACTAGGATCTGCCTGGATTATTTACCAATCTTATCCTGGATTTTTTACTGAGATGTGTGTGTGTGTGTGTGTGTATATATATATATATATATATATATATATATATAGAGATAATAAATGAAATATGATGAAGAGGAAGTAAGTCTTTTTGCACTGATGGAAAAGCAGAATGAGTACCGAATTGGAGCAGAGAAATAACAAGAACGAACTGCTGTAGCAAATCCGCCTAGCCAAAAGCTCATTAATATAATGAAACCTTAAATAAACTGGGCATTTTTCCACAATATATGGCTTATCCTTAGAAAAACTTGATTTTATCATGCATTACACCATTCACAAAATCACTTGGATATCCATTTTTTGATAAAGTGCTGCAAATAACATCTAATTTCACATCCAAAAATCTTTCCATGCAGATTTTAAGAGCCCTACGTGTAAGGGTCTTAACCAAATTAATTTTTCACTTTCTTGGACAAAACGAGTCCCACCGCATATACAGACCTGAAAATATGACTTTATGAAATATAGAAGTTTGAAATTCACATAGAGTCCAATGAACACAAACCAAGAAATGACAAACAGCATTCGGACTCCTTTTCTGCTGTAAACTTTAAGGACACATGTAATTGATTCAAGATAGTAAGAAAAGAGTCAGCCTCAGCTTCATCATTAAACAAACAAAAAGTATTATCCACATACCAATAATGGATGGTTTATTATTGTACGTGAAGAGGGATGACTCATAGAAGCCCACAAATACATTGGCCAAAGCAGGGCCCAGGGGGGAGCCCATAGAAATCCCATTGATCTGCCTACACAAAGTTATCGAAACTAAAATCGACTTATAACTAATATATATATATATATTAGTTATTATTAATGTCATAATAACATATGGGACCAACACAAACACTTTCCGGTTTCGATGCCACTGAGCAATTTAAACAAGAAAAGAGGCTATTACAGCTGTCTGCCTGATGATGGTGCAGTTAGTACTGAAACTTGGAAGCTTTTGAGTTGCAGTATCATATGTTATTATTATAACACTAATAATAACTATATTTCTATAAATGCTCGACATCTGTATTAAGCACTTTATAATAAAAATTGCCAAACTGTGGAATATATATATATATATATATATATATATACACACACACACACACCTGATGATTGCTAAAACACATGAAACTGAGTCATGCCTAAAATGTAGAATAATATGTATGTATATTAATATATTTTTTGCTGTTATACTGTTCTATTTACACCTGATTAATATTTATATATTGATATGTATCTGTGTGTGTGTGTGTATATATATATATATATATATATATGACAGCAAGAAAAAGTCAATTTCATACTTACAGGCATTTTATAAAGATGATAGAATAAAAAATAAGAAACATGAAAAATGACCGATCGATTTCAATCCCGTTTTTTTGTCAGGGTCAACTGGGATTTTTTCAATAAATATTGAAGAATTAACAAAAAAAAAAAAAGTTCTAGCTGAGATTGAAACTGGTCGGTCATTCTTCAGGTTATTTTTTATTCTGTCATCTTTAAAAAATGCCTGTAAGTATGAAATTGACTTTCTTGCTGTCATAAAATTTTGTACTTATAATAATTTATATATATATATATATATATATATATATATATATAGCCAAATGAATAAGCAACAAAGAAAATAATTCCAACATTCAAAGCATTAATTTAAAACAGTGCTCAGTAAAAAAAAGAGCAGTGAATAGTATTATTACTTCAGAACATGTACAAACTACATGTAGATTGTTCATGTTCTAAAGTAATAATTAGTTCATGTTCTAAAGTAATAATTAATAATATATATATATATATATATATATATATATATATATATATCCTAAAGAAATTGCTGATTCACAAGCGACTGCACTGAAAAGGGCATCTCAGTTGAATGGAAAATGAGATTCTTTAAGCTACTGTTTTATGGAAACTTGCTCTTGGTAAGCACCAAATAAATATTTCAATTATGTTGTGAAAGACAACCTGCAAACTTAAAATTCATGTTAAAGACACAGAATAGGCCTAGATAGAGAAGGTTATTTTTTGATGGTTGCCATCATTCTGAGGTCAAAAGGATTTGAGCATTTGAAGTTGAAAAGAGCTCTTAGGAAAGGTGATATAGACTCAATTCCAGAAGATAATCACTCAAGTTTGTAACATCTGCGGGAAGGCTGCTTTATCCAGTGCCAGATTTGCTAGTCATCTCAGATCAAATAAAAATCAGCAATATTGTGCCGACTATGTGAACGTCCTTCCTGATAGACTTGTAGGGTTCTTATGCCAGTTTTGTGATAAGATTTGCAGATCTGACATCAGACTGAAGAGGAACAACAGAGGACCTAAGGAGAAAGTTGCTTTTAAGACTTTCCAGAATTTTTCATATGCTACATTTGTAAAGGATAGCAAGGAGCAAAGCTTGTTTGCAAAGTCATCTGCTGCCTCATGGATCCTCAGCTCAACATTGAAGAGAAGGCTGCTTTCTGTAAAGAAGTTTGGTTGATTTTGTTTAGCAGCATATCAACACCTCTATGAGTTATTTAATACCAAAATCTAAATATTTTGAACAATTTTATAACTTCAACTAAATATATTTTGAATGAAATTGTATGCCTTCAACTCCAATTAAAATGTATTGTTGGTAATTTTACTATAAAATATATTACTGGCCATATTGTTTGAGATGCAACAAGATTGAAATTAAAGCAGTAAAATATTTGTCTTAAAGAGTGTGGTTAATATAAAAACACAATTTTAATATAAAGAAATAGACGTAAAGCAAAATTACTCAATTTTAGAGTTAACTGGTAGTGATAGTAAATGTAAAAGGCAATGTAACAGATAATTAAGGTTAGGTTTAAGGTATAAATAATTAACTAAAAGGGATAGAATTATAGATTACAGCATATAGTAAACAGCTTGAGATAATTTTAGATATTTAAGAGTGGGAATAATCTTACGGTGCCAGTAAGTAGTCATTTCATTATCTTGGTTTAATAAGTTAGTTTTTGGGAATTTAATTATTTGGATTTTTTCTTGTAAGCAAAGAAAACATTTTTCATGTAACGATTTACATGTTCTAGCTTTTGTTCATATCTTTCATTTCATCATAGGTGTTTTATTTGCATCTTTCAAATGTAAAAAGTATTTGGAAAGTGAAATTGAGGTACTATAGATTTTATTATTAAAAGATGGTGTATTGAGCAACAAAACTTGATAGCTTTTGAGTTGCAGTATGCTATTATTATATATATATATATATATATATATATAACACAATACAGAGAAAGACAGTAAACAACTGCTCCCAAAAGTATGAAAATGAAAAAGTACTCAATACAAAATTCAATAAGGAAAAAGTAAACTGAAAATATAGACTCAATAATTAAGGTTTTAAAGGTTTTAACACCAACCTACCCGGGTTTCAACCATGAGGTATCGTCAGGCACAGCCTTGGGCTTGATAATACCTCACAGCTGAAACCTGGGTAGCTTGGTGTTAAAACCTTAATTATTGAGTGTGTATATATATATATATATATATATATATAATGTGTGAGTGTATGTATGTATATAGTGTCAATTGATCTCAAGATACCAAGAATTCATGCCCAAAATGTTATACCTTAACTGCTGGTTGCAGCACACCATCTGTTATGGCTGTAGAGACCCACAGAAGACCAACCTATGTATGTGAAGACACTTTTCCCTGATATCACTGTGTTGTTTTTGTTTTTTTTCCTACAACCATGCCTCATCCAGAGTTTCCTTCCATTTTCTATTGTGCTGTCTTTTTCTTGTCAATAGAATTCTCCAATTTTCCTCCTCTGGTTTCTATCCTGAACTTAGTTTCACATACTTGGTACACCATCTGCCTTTTGGTCCAGTCACCTATCTGACAATAGTCTTTCTGAAAACAGCTCTCAAAAAATCAGCTCTGAGTTCCACATGATGAGGGCAAACAACTCATAAGTGACTAATATGTAGAAACTAGATGTACAGATAGATGCAATTTAATTAAAAATTTATGAAGACACATATGCACATAATCTTATACAGATAATGGTAAATGTTATATTGGCTGCATTCATTAAATTTATAGGCAGAGAAAATGTGATACAATGCCTATAAAAGGCAACAAAATAAAATCTTCAGTTTTAACACACTTTCTAATACAGAAGCAAATTAATAATTTTTTAAGATACTTACTATTTATCTCCCCTGGTTATTTAAGAGTATTTTATATATATATATTTTTTTTTATATCTAAGGGAACTAATTCCTAGTGGGAAGGTTTCAATTATTGTGTTAATTATTATAAAAAATGTTTAACACTGAAAAAAATATTATCAGAATTGCAATGTGTTAGTACCAATTACAATTCTAATCATATTTAATATATAGAAAAAGATCCTAACATTGTCTGCACTCACAATCAACCCAGTGTATATGCCTATAATAATAATAATCTTATCAGGAATTGCTGATCATTGATAATCTCTTCCTTTATTAATGCCCCTACTTTCTATATACATGTACAAAGCATATCTGTAAAAATAAATTGGAAATGCACTCACATATAATAGTTCTATTTTCTTAGTATTGACTATAATTTTTATTCCCTGTGCACAAATCAAATTGGGTGCGAAAATTTGCTAATAAGTTTTAGTTTAAAATTGGAAGAAAATTTCCGTTTTGCTAAAAATCTTTTGTTTTGTTAGTAAAGAAGAAAACAGAATCTGAAGATTGAAATACCAATAAAGACAGGAGGCAGCAATAAAGAAAAGATCCTTGCTTACAGGTTCAAAATTAGTTGTTACTAAAATACAACCATGCTTACCCCTACCACATTTTTCTGTATTACTTTATACTACATCATTAAAGCAAATCAATGCTTTGATGTAAATGTTCAATCAATCCTACCTATTATCATGGCCGTATCTGACTACCAAGCATGGGTCCGGGCCGATCCGTGCAATCATATTGAAAATCCAGGTAAGGAAAAAAGTCTTCGTCAGAAATCAAACTAAACAATTCACGAAGAAAGAAAGAAAGAAAACTGAAGAAAACATTCAAATGAACACAGTAAAAATCTGTTTGTTTATTTATTAATTTTGGGAGAAAAGACTGGTTATACACAGAAAGTCCAAACCGGATTTCTTGCTTTCGTTCACGTTCTGTGCCTAATTTCTATTGGAATAGCCGAAAAATTCCACAAAAATCGTAGTTTCTGGAAACAGATGACGTCATCACATTGTCAACTAATAAATCCTGGCAATTTTCTCTGTGCCCGGTGTTTTTTAGCATCAGCTATGGCCCTGTTCCTATTATAATTTCAAAGTCAGGCCCAGAGAAGAGCAATACATAAATGAAAAATTTTATTATTTAAAAAAAAAAAAAAAAAGTAACATTTTGTAAAACTGCTTACACTTCAGGTTTTGATAATACATTTTAAGTTGTGCCTTTTCTTTCTATCAAGCACTTTTCATATTTACATACACAAGATGTAAATATGAAACTTTAAAACTAAGTCTATTTTCCTGTTGAAGAAAATTTATTTTATACAAGATACCAATGATTATATTTTAAAATATTTTCTAATATTTAATTTTAGAACCAATAAAAATATAAAAAAATGTCATTCATTTATTTTAGACAATTATTTTTATTATTCAACTGTGAATAGAATAAAAAAGAAATCAATTTAAAAATTAAACAAAAATAACCTTAGGCAACCCAAGTAGTAGTAAGCCCTGACTCACACACTCTTACAAATAAAATACTAAGGATCATAAGACTACTTATCAATGTAAACAATAGGATAAAAAACAAAAAATGTATACAAAAATTAATAATAAGTTAAATATTTCAGAGAAACAACCACACAAACCTAACCGACAAGGGAATACATTTGGCTCAAGCCAGTTCTCAAAATTTGACTATAAACCAAACATTTTTTTTCAACTTTTTTTGGTCAAGCTAAGTGCTTTTTAGCATCTGATAAAATATAACCATATTTTAACCACTATTTTTCATAATACAAGTGATTTAAGCATGCCAAAAATTTGTGAACTTTGACATTCAAATATGTGAATCCAGAGGCTAAAGCCCAAACTTACCTCAGAGATGGATTCAAACACAATACAGGTTTTGCTGGAATATGAAAACACGTGAAAATATTCAACAGAGGATTTTAGTAGCAAAACCATCCTAATTTGCAATCTGTGACTCAATAATTAGTAGCAACATTAAGTAGAAATGCAAACTTGCATATCATACAAAACAATGTTCAGACCGGCCGAGGTACACGAGAGATTTAATATGGAGGAGAGAATCACATGGAAGAGAAGTCGGCAAATACTTGGGGAACAATTGAATATTTGTGTCGTTAACCTATTTTATATGATATGAGCCAAGAGAGGCGGCGGTGGAGGATGCAACACAAAACATTTAATTCTATTGTGTGCATGACAAATTTGCTTGTGAGATCTATATAAAAAATGATAATTTAAAAAGATAAAAAATTGAGTTTATTATTTCTTGGTGTTGGGAAAAGCAAAGTAAATTTAAGGTCAACTATGTTCCTAGAGCATGAACCCAAACTTCTAAAGATTTGCACTTTTAATGTATTCTCTCTTCCTAAAAAAAATGCTTCAAAAGAGTGGTTTTTAGCTTGAATTTTCAAAGATTTGTGAGAGAAAAATCAGCCACTTTCTCACTCTCTCTACCCCTCCTTTATTTTGTTCCACTTGCAAACATGATACAAAAACAGTTTTCTATATTTTTTGATTATATCCAATGATGTGGAACTTTAATAGTGTAATGGCTATCAGTGTGGAAAGTGGAATCAGTGTACTATGTTGAAATTCTGACCATGTTTCTAAGGTTTACTTTTGAAATGCGTTCATTTCTTCTCTCCCAAATGTGGGTTAAATAGTAGGGCAGACTGAGCTTTCTAGTGTTGGGTGGCAATCAGTATAGAGAAGTAATCCAAAACTCTGGACAACACGAAACCATTCCACTATCTTTCCCCAAGACGTTATGGTAATTCACAGAATAAACCAATGAAATCTGAAGAGAGACATGGTTGCCTCAGCTCTGAAGACACATGGCATTTTTTAAAATATCTGATCATCTAATGACAAGTAGCAGTTATATTTACTTTGACAGAGCAAAAATGTTAAGTGGATAGATAAATACTTCCAAAATCTAAATATAAGAACGTAAAAAGGAACTTAAACATGTAATGCCTTAGTGTGTCACACTAGTTTCTTTTAGTTACTAAGACACCATCTTTTCTTTTTTTTTAAAATCAAAAGACAATAGAAGTGCGATTTAAATATTTCACAAATAGCAACTTCTTTATATTGTGTTGATATAAGAACTTTTTCAGATGGATACTTCTGATTGGTTCTTCAAAGTTTTGCTTTGGATTTGTAATTTAGAACTGGTTACATCATTTTATTTCAGTTTTCATGATACTGTTTAAGAATCACTAACATTACAAGCTTTGATTAAATGAACTTTGCCTTAATAATGTCATAAGAATGCTGACTCATCCAATCAATAGTTTGCTCTCAATTTTTTTATGAAACAAGGTAGGTTAGTTGATTGATTTTATTTAGTGGCTTATCAACCTCTATGGGTTATTCATTACTGAAATCTAAATATTTTGAATGCCATAAAGGCTTTAACTATAAATATGTTGTACATAATTTTTATACTTTCAAGGTAGGGGTATGTTTTATAGATATGTGTGTCATGGTGCAGTGGATATTGACTTGAAATGAAAAATTGGAAAGCTGAGTTTGAATTTTAGTTCAATTTGTTGCATTCACTTATGCGCAAATACCTTTAGGAAAGGTATTAATTCATCTCTTCATCATCCAAAACAGATTGGGTTCTATCGTCTTGGTTAGCAATCAGTCTACCACAGAAAGTAATGGCAACTTACTATGGCAAAATATTCTGCCCAGTCAGTCATGCCTTTTTTGAGACATGATTGTCCAAGTGTGTATCATGTATGGCACTTAACCAACAGAGTTCATAAATTATGTATTGTAAGTGTTATGTTTTGGTATAAACCTATTTCTTTAAAGTAGGACATTATTTTGAAGGTTCCAGGATTTTCAAATAGAATTCTCATGTAGGTCTCCTTATAGTATTTATGTCTTACATGGGCTAAGTCAGTAAATTCAGTTAAAAGAAACAAGATAATGACCGGAAATAGTTAGTAATATGCAAAGTGGACTGTTTTAAAAAGAAAGCACCAGAAAATGAACGAAACAAAATCAAGAGTTTGTCACTATTTTTTTTTTAAAAAAGCAACAATGACAACCCCAAAAAAAAACAAGACATGTTATATTGCCTACAAATGCTCATAAGCGTGAAAGAGATTTAGTTAATTTCAATAGATTATCAAAAGCAGTTAAAAATCTACATTAGAAACAGGTGTTAACAAAAAAGTATATACATAATGCTACTCCCACTAATATGTCAGCAAGATGTTCCAAAATCTAAATATAAGAACGTAAAAGGAACTTAAACATGTAAGGCCTTAGTGTGTCACACAAAATCTTCTGGATGTCAATTTTAACCCGAAAAAACAAATAAAAATTCTGTTTCAATAAAAGACAATATTTTTAATAACACATCAAAAGTGATATGAACTCAAAGTTCCCCTTTGAGTAATATATGATGAAAGCTGGTACATCAACTGATGCAAGCCTGATTGAGGGGCCCAGGCAGTGCTTTGTGACCCTCACCAACTTAACATTTGCTTTTTTTCTGCCTACATACATTACAAATTAAACAACTGACTATTAAATGATAAAAAATATTTGCAGATTTTGACATCATTCCAGGGTTGTTAGCCCCACCCCACCTGGCAACCAAATTTATGAATTGTTTTGCTCATGCTAAGATTTAAAAAAAAAAAAAAAAAAAAAAAAATATATAAAATTAATGTTGAATGTATTAAAATTATTCCACTTTTTTTGCAAGAAATCTCAAGTTGATGTTAAAAATTGCTGAAAAACATTGATTTAATATGCGATGATCAATTATGACATGTCTCTAATCTGTATTTAGATACATTGTATTTTCAATTTTTCTAGTTGCTCACCTATATTGCATATGATCCATTATTGTAGATAATTAGGCTACAATACAATGTTTATTTTATATAAATACTACCTGATGAGAATTGTGTGTGTGAGAGTAAGTGAGAGAGAGAGAATAAATAAGGTTTATCAATCTAACATGTTCCAATTTTATTAAAGCTTCCTCAGAGAATTTAATAAAAGTGATATGTTAGATTGATAAATGTTTGCTATTTGTACTTTCTTATTTTGTCAGATTCTGATCTGTATTTAATCCTAATTCATTCATTCACACACACACACATGGCCTGATGATTGTCTTTAAGTATGAAACAGACTATGGCTTCTGAGTATTGACTTCAATGTCCACCTTCATATTTACATACATTCTATCTCTGATATTGTTATGGAGAAAAACACCTCAGAAAATGGACTCTCCCTCCTATATTAATAAGAGTTAACAAGAAGTTCATAGGAGTTCTTTAGACTTCTATTGGAGTTCAGTAGAACCACTAGGCAGTTAGTCGAATACTAAGGAGTCAGCTTTCAGTGGAAGATTACCAAGTTCCTAACATTTTGGGTGCGTTAAGTCAATTAGCAACCGACATAGCACGATTATAACCTTCAGTGCGAAAACTACTCCACAACATAATTTGAGCACTTTAACCTATAGATATATCATGCCTTAAAACTATATATATATATATATACTGAACTTTCATTCCGTAGTAATACGACATGAAACAAGTCGAATAGGGCCTTCCGTCTGATGAAGTCGGTGATTGTTGGCAACAACAATTATTGACTGAAATAAATTTATTACGGAAATATGACCGGTGTTTAAAGTTTTTCTTAAAAGAAAACAGAGAATATATATATATATATATATATATATATATATAGAGAGAGAGAGAGAGATATGTATGTGTGTGAGGTCTGATCAGAAGGTATCAGAACTGTTGGTATAAAAAAAAAAACTACAACACATATCAATTCAGCACTTAATCTTCTTCAAAGTAGTCTCCTTCTGAAGTTACATACTTTATCCAGCATTGTTTCCATTGATGGAAGCATTCCTGAAACTCCTTTTTTGTGGATAGCAAGCAACTGCTTCACTGCTTTCTCTTGGATTTCCTCAAAGTCTTAAAATATTTTTCAAGTGGGATTTGAGATTTGGAAAAAGAAAAAAGTTGCAAGGGGTAAGGTTTTTTTTTTTTTATTGTATCACCCCGAGCAAGGCAGTAATGCCACTGATGTGCAGGGAGCTATGTAATAGTGAAGAGATTGGAAAAGAGAAAGCCGGAAATCACATCCTAAACAGTGAACAAGGGATGAGCCTCTTAACCTGTTCAATAGACGTGGGTGGAGTGTGAACCGAGCGATAGTTAGATCTATCTACTCCAATTGAAAAAAAAAAAAAAAAAAAAAAAAAGAAACCAAAGTGAGAAGATTGGAAAAGAGAAAGCCAGAAACCACATCCTAAACAGGGAACCAGGGATGAGCCTCTTAACCTGTTCAATAGACATGGGTGGAGTGTGAACCGGGCGATAGATAAATCTATCTACTCCAATGGGGAATGTGGTGGTTGTCGAATGTAGGGAATGCTATGTTTGGATCAAAATTGCTGAACAAGCCATGGTCCCTGATAGAACCCCTATGGTGTGATAAGAAGACCATACTTTAAACACTTTCCTCCAAGCACTGCTATAAACATTGGAAGTGAGCAAGAACATTATAACAGTGTATATATTCATGAGTGGGCTCAAGTTCAATCTATCCCAAGTGGCTTCATTCTGTGTACTTTAGCCTTGTTACCATAGCAACATTCCCAATGCTTTTTTAACAGACTTCATATACAAGAAATAACAGTAAGAAAACCTTTTATGCCAATACGGTTCATTTATTGAGGAATTTTATCAAAGCAAATGCAGAAATTTTAATGGAAAATTTTCTATATTTTTCAAGCTTTTAATAAGAATGGTGAAGCTCGGCTATGGGTTTAGATATCTCAAAAGATATTTGACAGGGTTTGGCATGCTTGCCTTCTCTACAAGGGCTACAGTGTCTTTGGCTAAAAACAAATATTCACCCAATCATTCATAAAAAAAAATTGTGTAACGAAGATAATGTTGAACAGAAACACTTCTAGATCATTTCATACTAATGCAGGGTCCCCTGGGATTTTATCCTTGGATCTATAATGTTTCTGATCTTCAACAACCTTCCCAATCTCATCAGCTTCCAACTAGGTGTTTATGCAGATAACTATTTAGTCCTGTTTTAATAGTTATGACAAAAACAATCTTCAATCAGTGGTTAATTGGGGCAAAGAATAGCTTGTAAATTTTAACACCTGTAAAAGAAAACTGCTTTCATTTAAACAGCATAGAGAAGCTTTTCTGGCTGCCCTCTGCATGTTTGATGCTAAATTCCAGGAGAGCAACCCTTGACACTTTCTTGGAGCCCCATTTTCCACTAACATGAAGTGAAGTGATTATATTGAATCAATTGCTAGATCTACTACATAAAAAAAAAAAAAATTAAAAAAAAAAATGCTACATCACTGTCCCATGTTAGATAATTTTTCTCATCAGATTTCATTTTGCAAATTGATAAATCAACCATCCGTCCATACATTGAATACTGCTGCCATATCTGGTCTGGTACTCTTACTATATATCTCAAGATTCTTGACAAAATTCAAAGAAGGGTCTGTAATGTAATCAATCCTGACCTGATATCTCTTCAATCACTTTCTCACAATATGACATGGCTTCTTTCTTTTTTATAAAAAAATTAATTTTCTGATGTACTTTCCTACTTAGCATGAAATTAAGCATGGTACTAGATTGGCAACTAGTAGTCATCATTTTACTGTTGAACTAGCTCAATGCAACCTTCTGTATCATTCTAATGATTTTTTTCTCACACTTCCTGCCTGTAGAACTCCCTTTCAATTTTTTTTACTTCCTTGTCATCTACAATCTCCAAAAATTTGAAAGCAATGTCAATCACCATCTTGTTTTCCTGAATCCTGTTCCTTTGTCCTTTTCTTCTACTTCATTAAAATTTTCCTCATCCTCTATCACTCCCTGTAACCTGTGCGCTAGTGGCATTGTTTTACTTGGAGTGATTTTTTAAAAAAATACATTTAAATTTTTGGAGATTGTAGCTATCAGGGAAGCAAGTAAACAGAAGGGAGTTCCACAGATGGGAAGTGTGAGAAAAGAAACTGTTAAAGTAGAGTTGGTAGTTAAATTTAACTATTTCAACATTAAAAGGGTGAGACCTAGATGCCAATCTAGTAACACACTTAAATTTACGTGGTCGGGATACAAGGAAAAAAAGCTTATCAGAGCAGTTGTCATGAAAATATTTGTAGAAAAGACAGAGGGAAGCCATGTCACATCTGTGAGAAAGTGACAGGACTAATTACATTGAAGATACTTCTTTGGATTTTGTCGCAAACCTCTAGATCTATAGTAGAAACATCTGACCAGATATGGCCACAGTATTCAATGTATGAAAAAAATGACATATTTATAAATGTGCAAGATAGATACTGATAAGAAAAACTTTCTGGCCCAACACAGAGACTCAATCTTCCTAGCAGTAGATGCAGCTATGAATTCAATGTAGTGATTCCAGTTCAGGTCGGTTGAAAAAGTGAGGCCAAGGAAGCACAGTGGGTTGCTCTCCAGGAGACTTACATCAGCCATGCTGATGGCTGACAAGAAAGTTTCTTGGTGGTGGTTAAAGGAAAGCAGTTTTGTTTTAGAGGCATTAAAATTTACAAGTCATTTCTTACCTAAGCTACCAACTGATTGGAAATCTGTTTTAAAAGCAGAAATGTTTACTTTATCAGCCTTGGCAGATTTATTATTGAGACAGAAGTAAATGGTGGTGCCATCTGCATAGATGCCTACTTGGGAACTGATGAGATCAGGAAGATGGCTGAAGATTAGAAACAGCGTAGGAGTTAGGATAGAGCCTTGAGGGACACCCATGTTCATGTGAAAGGATCTGGAAGCTTGCTCATTTAAAACAACCTTCATTTCATGATTTAATAGGAATAACTGGCTTAAATCAAACATTCATCCAGAAATACTGTAGCCTTAGAGCTTGCACAGAAAGTCAACATGCCGAATCCTATCAAAGCAAGCTTCACCATTATTATCAAGAGTCAAGTGTACATATTCAGTGATGGTTGTTAGTTCAACAGCAGTAAACCTGGTGAAGCAGAAGCCATACTGTTTGTCAGAGAGAAGGATGTGAGATGCCTAACTATTTCAGCTTTGATAATAGCCTTGAATACCTTGCTGAAAAGTGGTAAGAAGCTAATAGAGCAATAATTAAAGGGGTTAGAGGGTTCACTAGAGTTCTTAAAAACAACAACTACAGATGAGAAGATCCAACAAGCAGAAAGAATAGCTGTAGAGTTTGGAGAGGACTAGAGCCAGCTTAGAGATACATTTCTTTAGAACAATAGCTGGGATTCCATCACCTCTATTTGCTTGATTGGAGTCTAATTTAAAAATGATGTTCAAGACTAGAGACCAGGTTATACATATATAACACAGTTGAGCCTCTGTTCTAGGTGGGAAATAGGGTGTGGGTACTCCAAATGTGTGGAGTTGGAAGAGAATTTGTGAGGAAAGCATTCAACCTTGTCTGCCAAAGATATGAGGACTTCAAATTGATTGAATAGAAGAGGGACTGAGGATTTGCTGCTGTTCAGCACGTGCTTACAGAGCTGCCAGTAATCTCTAGAACTGAACTTGCAAGATGCTATACTTTGTTTCATTCTACCAGCAAACAATAACTTTGTATCATTTAGGACATGCTTGCATTCATTACAGAGACAAAGAGATGTCTATTGTAACAAGATGAACAAGATTTAACTTGGAATTTCCTTGCTGAAATGAAAGCATTGGTACCAGCTTTCACCCAAGAGGAGACCTCAGAGTTGCAGTCTTGACCAGAGAGACTAAAAATTTTGTTCTAAGGGATGTCACAAAAAAACAAATCACAGAACAAGTCCCAATACACATGTTGATATCAGTAAGATATTCTGTTAGGAGTTTCCTGGATGGAGAGTGAGCAGAAAGA
Source organism: Ascarosepion bandense (assembly GCA_037127315.1). NCBI lineage: Eukaryota > Metazoa > Mollusca > Cephalopoda > Sepiida > Sepiidae > Ascarosepion > Ascarosepion bandense. The sequence continues at coordinate 3,956,393 of JBBBDQ010000436.1, forward strand.
GATGTTTACAGACATCACCACATGATCAGAGTTACCAAGAAGTCAGATCTGCATAGCATGACATGAGTCAGGGATTGGAGTAAAGAAGAGAAGTATGTTCTTCAGGGTTATTGGGAAAATGTGTGGGGGAAGTCAACCACTTGTGTGAGATTGAGTTATTGAGAAGTTCAGAGTTTGTCACTGATCTTGCTGCCATCCAGAGTGTTTAAGCTATTGGTCATGATAGGCATTAAAGTCTCTGAATACTAATGTATTTGTAAACAGATGTAGGGAAATGGTCTTGTCTATATTGTTAGAAATATTATCAAGCATGCAACAGTTAAAAGAGAAAGAGGATTGGTAGAGAAGATAGCTGAGTTTATTAGAGAGAGATGGAGACACTTGTAAGAATGGTCTGGTGATTCAAGAGAGATCTCTCTAGCAAGAAGATGTTCACAAACAAACTTCCAGGCTATACATGTAGACATTGGTCTTTCCTAAAAAGAGGAAAGTAACCAGGAATCAAAAAATCAGGAGGAGGAGATTGCAGAGTTAAGTTTAGTTTCAGTGAGCTAGGATGTCTGGGGACTTTTTGATGAGGAACAATTCCACACTGCAAAAGCTGGTACAAATACCACAAATGTTAGAGAAAGAAATGTTGAGGAGTTTAGGTGTTTTTTGTTTGGTTAGTTTTAGTTTTATACCTTTGATTGTTTATGGTTATATATAAGGAGAGGCCTAAAATAGTAGTCAGTTGTCAAATGCAACATGTGTAGGTAAAGAACTGGTGCAGACTGCAGCATAGCGTAACCTCAGAGTTGCCCACCAAACACCCATGTGAGACATGCCACTGCAAGAACCCCAATATGATGCAACTGTTGATCAGAGCAACCTCTCTATGCAAGAGTTCAGGCTCTTAACTACCATTTGGGAAGCAGCATCTAGAAAAAAAAAAAAACTACCAACTGGTACCCTGAGTATGAAGAGACGTTGCCACCATTCACTCATCACAAAAAATTTGTGACAGCACCACTATTATGGCTTGACAAGAGGAAAGAATCTGGGATAGGAGAGCCTAACTGCTTGTATTGAATTTTTTTTTTTACTTAGTTTTAACTTATTAAAAGTCAAGAAATTTATTACTGATTCAATAAAGGATCCAAACCAGTAGAGTGATACACATCTAAAAAAGAAAAAAAAAAAGACATCCAAAAGATCAAAAATTAGGTTTACTAAAGTTAAATAAATTTGAATCTTCCAAAAAATTAACTTATTTGGCAGATGAGTAAGTGATCAACAAAGTTTCATGACAACATAAACTTTAATATTCCAATATATTAAACTGGAGGAAAAGTGTGTGGGTGTTGGTGTGTGTGTGTGGGGGGGGGGGGGTCAATTCAAGAAACCTGAGTAGATAATGGGGTAGCAGAATAAGAAAAAACTAATGTGGACCGTCAGTATCAACATTCAATTGTTTCATGCTTAAAAAAATTATCAGGATTGATGATTGTATTTCAGTATGAAACACTCTCGCCATCCAGTCTTCATACCTATAAGCACAACTCCTAATTTTTAAATATACTCTGTTCCAGACATCGGGTTCTTTTTTCACATGAATATAGCATACCTTAAGAACTATATTATATGCATTAACATATCTACAGGACATGTCTAGGAATATTAGAATCTTTCTAAAAGTTTTGTACTTTCAAAACAAGCTGATTTTTTTCAGAATTCCTTTTAGGTAACAACTGCTAAAAGAAAAATAAACTTTTGTTGCTTTCTATATACTAACAAGATTTGATCCTCACTAGGTAGTCCACTGTTGTAGCTTAATAAGATAAGGCTCATTTTGGTAAATATGTGTTTGCTTTTTAATTAGATAAAAACCAGTAGTAATGAAAATTTGGTAAAATATTAATTCCGGAATGATTAGATTTAAGAATTTGGGTAAAAGAAATCAGAATTCGCAATGAAATGCAGTAGAAGATCTTGAGTAGATGCTCCAACGACCCATAAAATCAAAGAGATAACAGAGAATTTCAAAGATGCTAATTTGAACAGAGAATGGAACTAGCTATGTTCTTTATCAGTTACTGATTACAGCTTCATGACTATTATTATAACCACCACTACAATGTCAAATATAGAAACACATTCTAAACTCAACCCTACCTCCAGAACCCCACAAGAGAACTAGACTGCTGCATGGTTGCAATACTAACCACATTCTATTTTTGTTTCATACTTAGCACACAGTCATTTAAGTGCCATACATGATACAGACTTAGGTGATCATGTCTCTTTCAAGACATGACTAACTGGGCAGAATATTTTCCCACAGTAGGTTGCCATTACTTTCTGTGGTAGACTGGTTGGCAACCAAGGCTATAGAACCTAATATGTCCTGCTATTTAGCCCATAGCTAGAGAGGAGAGATGAATTAATACCTTTACCCAAGGTAAAGTGACCTTTACCCACATAAGTGAATGCAACTAATTCAACTGGAATTCAAAGTTAGGGGTCTGGTTTCTTGTTCCGAGCAGATATCCTCTGCACCACAATGCACTTAATATACAACCAGTCACAAATAGTCTTATTGCCAATTAGGAATTTTCTTTTTCCTCTCATCCACTATGCACCTCCCTTAATGACAATATACATGCTAAAAGGTGTCTTCTACCGAATGGCCATAACCCAGAGGTAGAATCGCTGACTGACGCCAATTCACTTGGGTTTCAATCCTGGGTTAAAAGCAATCAGAGTAACCGTTCTGATGAGCTGTGATACAGCGAAACAGATCTGTCTGCGAATATGTGTGTTTATATATATATATATATATATATATATATATATATATGTGTATACACACACAATTTTAGCCTTCAGCTTTTTTCCTGTCACTGCATATTGAGAGTTCATTGAGTTCTTGCTTCACCCCACCTGATTGATATCAACTGATAAATCATTTTTTTGGCGGCCGGGGGGGGGGGGGCAATTTTTTAAAAAGGTCTCTCATATTTGCTTACCTTATTTCCCCTTCCTCCAACATGTAGCCAATAATAATTAAAGGTGATATGAAATATCAATTTATATGCAGGAGAATCTATAAAACTATCAACTAAATATCACAAAGTATGTTTATATACCCATGAGTAATGCAGATTTTACAAGTACCAGGCTGTTTTGATTTAAAATCAGTTTTTGTATTTCAATTATAATAAGTATCATCAGGAGTTGAATTTCAAATCACTTTATCAAATTGTATATCTTAGCAACTCAACCATATCTGCAACAAGCTGTTTTATAAGAGTTTTGTCAATACAGATATTTTTCTTGTGCACCCATGTCACTACCAAATGTGACACAAGGTCAATTTAAAATGGATTTAGCAGCAATAGCATGGAAAAATGGCCCATGCTCCCTTGGCATTCCCCTTTTGGAGATGCCTCAGCTGCAGAGCAATGGTTCTGCCTGTGGGGGAGGCTACTTAGAGCTCAGGCTTAATATCTTTTTTAAACTTCCCTACATTGTGTAGAATATTCCAATATGAAATCCATTCTTTATTAGAGTTACGTTTTATTTCTATCCACTCACCCATTAGTGGGACAGGAAGTAGCAGCAAAATATAAAAATTTATCAGTTGTATACATCAAAAATTAAAACAAGTATCTATAAAATTGGATATGTTCATATAATGATAGTACATATTTAATATACTATCGCTACATCATAGTAATATATATCATCGCCACATCATAGTAATATATATCAATAATATCATAGTAATATATACTATCACACACATCATAGTAATATATATACTATCGCTACATCATAGTAATATACTATCGCTAATATCATAGTAATATATACTATCGCGACTATAGTAATATGTATACTATCGCTAATATCATAGTAATATATACTATCGCTACATCATAGTAATATATAACACTACATCATAGTAATATATATTATCGCTAATAATTATAGTAATATATACTATCGCTACATCATAGTAATATATACTATCGCTATATCATAATATATACTACTTACATCATAGTAATATATACTATCGCTAATATCATAGTAATATATACTATCGCTACATCATAGTAATATATACTATTCACATCATAGTAATATATACTATCGCTAGCATCATAGTAATATATACTATCGCTACATCATAGTAATATATATTATTCTATACTATAGTAATATATACTATCGCTAATATAGTAATATATACTTATCGCTACATCATAGTAATATATACTATCGCTACATCATAGTAATATACTATCGCTACATCATAGTAATATATACTTATCGCTAATACCTATAGTAATATATACTATCGCTATATCATAGTAATATATACTATCGCGACATCATAGTAATATATACTATTTACATCATAGTAATATATACTATCGCTACATCATAGTAATAGGCATTATCATGTATACCTAGTAATATATACTATCTACATCATAGTAATATATACTATCGCTACATCATAGTAATATATACTATCGCCACATCATAGTAATATATACTATCGCTACATCATAGTAATATATACTATCGCTACATCATAGTAATATATACTATCGCTACATCATAGTAATATGCGCTATCGCTATATCATAGTAATATATACTATCGCTAACATCATAGTATATATACTATCGCTACATCATAGTAATATATACTATCGCCATATCATATAATATATACTATTCACATCATAGTAATATATACTTATCATTAGTACCATAGTAATATATACTATCGCTACATCATAGTAATATATACTATCGCTACATCATAGTAATATATACCATCGCTACATCATAGTAATATATACTATCGCTACATCATAGTAATATATACTATCGCTACATCATAGTAATATATACTTATCACATCATAGTAATATATACTACTCGCATCATAGTAATATATACTATTTTTTCATATCATAGTAATATATACTATCGCCATCATAGTAATATATATCATCGTCATAATTATAGTAATATACTATCGCTATATCATAGTAATATATTGAATATATACTATCGCTATTATCATAGTAATATATTGAATATATACTGAGAGTATATATTCAATATATTATTATATAATGAAAGTTTATATTTAATATATTACTATTATATAATGATAGTATATATCTAAAGGACAGATGAATCAAAATATCACAGTACTAACTGCAAAGATTTCACAATTTCCTTTAATTTTATAACAAATCATAATTCCTCGTTCGATAATTGAATAAACCATTTGTGAGTTTTATGACCATAAGATATACATGGAAATTCATCTATTGCAGCATTAAATATTTGACCTTAATTTTAACAAAATATTTCAACAACAATAAGTATGAATGTAGGCCATTATTTAAAATAAAGAAAATGAATGAAAAGATTAAAAACTTAACAAGTTTTTCCATTTGATTGAATCAAGCATTAAATGCATAAGAGCATTATTGCTTCCATTTTTCCCTTTTCATGCAAGCTTTTTTTCCTCCACCACTAAAACCAAAGAGCATCACTGATATATCTTTTTCTTATCTTTTTCTTCCAGCTTTCCGCATAATCAAAGCAGAAGGATTCATTATTTATCTGAGGCAATGGCAGTGTACAACATACATGTTAAATTTACTAATAGAGGAACAAGTTTCATTTACATTTCATAACCAATGATATTTTTCTTTCTCAAATGAAGAATTGCTATGTAATAGGGCAAAGTAGATTAATAAATTGAGACTAACTGGGTGGGAAAAAATCAGTTCATGCCTTATATTTCAGGGAATACAAAGTTTGCCAAATATAAAAATTTTCAATTTTCAGCCTGACAGTCAAGTGCCATACATGATATACGCTTGGGTGATTATGTCTTGAAAGAGACATGACTGACTGGGTAGAAGATTTTCTTGCAGTAGGCTGGTTTCCAACCACTGCTATAAAACCCAATCCGTCCTGTTATTTAATCCATATCTGGTGGGAGAAAGATTAATACCTTTCCCAAGGGTATCTGCATGTAATCCATTCTTTCAAACACACTAACTTCCATTCTTTCAAACACTCTTCCCACCCACCCAACTATCTATCACCCCGCTTCTGACATTCCCTATATCTAACCACTCTTCCTATTTACCTCCCCCTATGTAGCCCCAAGTGAAATAGTGGCAGTGGAATGCCTTGCTTGGGGTGAAATGATTAAAAAAAAAAAAAAAAAAAGAAAAAAAGTGAATGCAATGAATTGAACTGGAATTTCAAACTCGGCTCTGATTTCTTATTCTGAGCCAATATCCACTGCACCACAAAGCATACACACTTCCTCAAACGACCAAATATCAGTTCTATTTGTTAAGAGCTTCTTAGTCAGGCCAAGGACTTTTCATCACAACCTCATATTTTGTAAATATAATTGTAATCAGTACAAACATTTAACTCATTCAGTTATTAACAGTGTGTGTGTGTGTATATATATATATATATATATATATATATATAAGTATTTATATTACTGCTACATTGGGTCTAGTGCTTCGGCTATGTATCAAGAGATTCTTGACAAAATCCAAAGAAGAATCTGCAATTTAAACTGTCCAGACCTGGCATCTTAGCTTCAAATGATAATTGTTCAAATGAGCTTTCCTTGACTTCACAAATTTAAGTGCAGTACTAAATTGGCTGTTAGGTCTCATCCTTTTACAATTGCTAGATGAAACTAAGTCCTATGCCAGTACTACTTTTTTTCAACCAAACTTACTTCCATTTTCTTGCTTCCCAGTCACTTATGAGCTTTAAAAATTTAAATCCAACATCAATCGCCACCATGTCTCTGAATCCTTTCTCTTCATTACTATTTTCTTAGTTTCTTTCATTTGCATCTTAGTGGCTTTATCACCTTGCTTGGAATGAAACATTACCTAGAAAAAGAAATGTTTCCTGCTTAAACATCCTGATATATAAATTATATCACTAACTTTACAAAAGCATTTATATTTTGGTAACTTTTTGCTGTAAACAATGACAGTGATGTTTATGACAATGAAAGATGTGAACCTGTTTATGAAGCCGTAGGATGAAAAGACAAGCTCCTAAAACAGCAGAATACAAAAATATTAAAAAAAATTATTTAAAACTCACACATTAATACCTTAATAATAATAATAATAAGACTTAAAATATCAATGTGTATATATACACAGACACACACACACAAGTGTGTTGTGTATTTAGGCAGCAATCCCATTTTATGTAAGTTTCATTAAAAATGACAGACAAGATGTGGTTAAGCTTATATTTTCAGTTTAGTAACTTACTTCCCTTGCTAGTTGCCAGATCATGTAATTTAAAAATTGTGTATTTAGGCAGCAACCCATCTTTTTATGCAAGTTTTGTTAAAAAATTACATGACCTGCCAGCCAACAAAGAAGTTGCTGAACTGAAAACATAACCTGTGGTTAGGGTTATGTTTTCAGTTCAGTATCTTCTTTGTTGGCTGGCAGGTCATGTAATTTTTTAACAAAACTTGCATAAAAAGATGGGTTGCTGCCTAAATACACAATTTTTAAATTACATGATCTGGCAACTAGCAAGGGAAGTAAGTTATTTTTAATGAAACCTGTGTGTGTGTGTATGTATGTATGTATATATATATATATATATATATATATATATATATATATAAATTATTTGTTTGAACTTTTTTTTTTTTTAGTCGATATTCATATTTGAGTTGATATTCTGTTTTTAATCAAACACTATATTTATTTCTACCAGCCTGGTTATTTACCATAAATTTTGCTATGAAAATGTACGTCATCCGGCATATTTTTTTAATTTTTTTTTTTATTAAAAACAAATTATCTACTCAAATACGAGTATCAACTAAAAAATAATGTTCAAACAAATACTTTCAATTTGTCGGTTGTTAAAACCATTTCATTAATCATTGGAATTTACCATTATATATATATAGTCATCCACAGACGGATAAACCAGACTATATAAGGCTGGATCAGTAAGTTCATAACTTGTTATTTTTTTTGTTTGTTGTATCCTTTCAGAATGTAAGTGATAATGGTTTTCCACATTTCCCTATCTCTTGTAAATCTTAACCTTTCTCTTGTTACCTCTCACAAACCCTGCTCTGCCATTCATTTGTTGAAACCCATCAAGTATGTTGTGCATTGCTTTCTACTGTCTCTCTTCCCCTCTATCCGCCTCGTATCAGATTCTTCAAGCCCTCCTTCCATGTCCCAGAAACTTCAGTTGTCTTTTCTTGATGTTAAGTATTGATTTTCTTTTTGATTATATCCTCTTCAAAACAGCCATTGTTCAATCTATGGTATCCTCAGTATCCTTCTGTAGAGCCATAATTCAGTTATCTGAATTTCTGATCTTAAAGTTTCACTGTATAATATTCAATTTATGTGAAAGGAAGCAATTTTGGTTTAAATGCAGATTACATTAATAAACAAGTACTTTTTTTTATAATCAGATCATGGACTTATTGGTGTGGGTGTGTGTTTGTTTTATTAAAGTTTAATTCACAAATTGGCATAATAACTGATAATAAAATAGAACAATTATAACAATACATCAAGAACTTTCACTTTTTCACTCCCGAGAAGCACTTTACAACAGATTCTCTTTGGAACATCAGAATTACCAACATCATTTCTCTTGTGCTTTGGAGCCATTGTTATTATTGTTGCTGTTAAGTAAAACTTATGAATTGTCTCAGGTGACTGAAACTGTGGATAGTAAAACTATAAATAAAGAAAAGAACTTAGTCAAAATATTAGCATTTAATTGCCAGCACTCAAATGTAACGCCCAATATGTAATAAAGAAAGTAACATTAGGTCAATTACTTGAACTCTACTTAAAAAAAAAAAAAAAAAAAAAAAAAAAACACCTTAAATAACCAAACCATAGATTCAATTTTCAATGGTGAAGTGATATATTGAGAATGGAACCTTCAGGGTATAGATTGTATTTTTTTTTTTTTAGTCAAAAGACCATACATAATACAATGGTATGTATACTTATCCCAAGTCTTGAAAAGTGTGTTCAATCCCTGTCAAGTGCTCTAAAAACATTTTGGCATCAATAAATGCTTATATGGGTGCCCATGGTAGTATAAAAATTAGTACAATACTTTTTTTCTAGTTATTAAGAGAAGGCTTGAATTTCAAAAAGTCATCAAGAAAGATGAACTGGTGTAAAGTTTGGCTTTATTAATTGTTCACTAAGTCAAAGATGTTATTAGTTTAGAAAAGATGCTATAAAAGCTACAACTTTAATTAATGGTGTCTTTCCAGGAGACATAAATACTGAAATATTTAAAAATATAAGAAAAATTGTTAAAGTTAAAGTAAAGTATTGTATTTGCCAACATCCAAAGTGTATATTTAAATAAAACACACACACACACACACTATCATATTGCATTCAATATTATTAATAGGATTTGTCTACTTAAGCTTGAAATAAATAAATAAATAAATACAAGACTTTAAGAAGTAGTTGTATCACAAATATCTGCATAAAAAATGCATTTTTGGGATTGGCAAATACAAAGTTATCTATGTGCAAATACTTTAACACAACAATAGCTCAGATTATTTTAGCTTAGTGGTATTTATTCATGTTGTAGGTTATTTAATGCCAGGAATTTCTTTTTGTTGTTTAACTTTTTTTTGTTTCTGGGATGTGGGGCAACATTTAAATTCAGGGATCTTATGGACCCCTACTCTACTACATCTCAATTTTCATAAGGTAGTATTCATATAAGAATATAAACTTTTATTGTAACCTAATTATATGCAATATAGGTAAACAATTCAACTAGAAAAATTGGAAATAAATAAAACGTATCTAAATACAAATTAGAGACATGTCATAATAAATCAGTCCATCCTAAAGAAATCAACAATGTTATGCAGCAATTTTTAACATCTACTCTAATTTTATCAAGATAAGACATTGAATAGTTTAACACATTAAAAATTATGGCTAAAAACTTAATTTTCCTATACTGTGTCTTTTTTTCTTTTTTTTAAGATTTGACATGAGTAACAAATTCAGAAATTTGGGAAAAAAAAAAAAATCCGAAAGGATGTCAAAATCCATGAAAACCTTTTCTCATACTTTAATAGTCAGTCAGTTAAGTGCCATACGTGAAACACGCTTGGGCGATCATGTCTCGAAAGAGACATGACTGATTGGGCAGAAAATTATCCCGCAGTAGGTTGCCATTACTTTCTGCGGTAGACTGGTTGCCGACCAAGGCTATAGAACCCAATCTGTCCTGCTATTTAACCTATAACTGGAAGGAAGGGGCAGATTAATACCTTTCCCAAGGGTATTTGCACGTGAGTGAGTACAATGGATTCAACTGGAATTCAAACTCGGCTCCCCGGTTTCTCATTCCGAGCCGATATCCACTGTACCACAACGCACATCCGCACTTTAATAGTGCTTAGTTTAATTTGTAATATATATAAATGTAGATAGAAAAAACATTGATAAAATAGGAAGGGTCACAAAGCCTTGCTAGGGGTTCCCAATTAGGCTCTCCTCCGCCACACCAGTTAGAAGGTATTATGCACTGTCCCTATATAGATAAACTTAACTTTTATTTTAAAATTTACTTTGATTTTTTTTTTTTTGTAATTTTATTTCTTTTCAATAATGCATCATTATTTGGATGGTTGTTCCTAGATTATTTGTTCACTCACTGTGTTTTGTGTAACACTCCTAACCTATAAATACATGTCAGGGGGGGACTCTTCCTTCCATATATATTTTTTTTAAGAAGGAATAAATGGAAAAGGATGTCCTGTACAGAGTAACAAGAACCCTTTTTTTTTTTTTTAATAAATAAAGGAGGTGAAATGCTGCACAATGTAATGATATTAGCCAAAACATTAGTGTCCAATTGCAAGAACTCTACCAAGAGCCAGATATGTAATACAAACTACACCCAGCATGGGATACAGAATGTAATATTTAATGTTTATTTAAAAAAACAAAAAACAATTCTTCAGTTAAACAAACTACAGGCTTGACTTATAACCCTCTTCAAAGTTTAAGTGATGTATTGAGAACGGAACCCCTACTGCCTAGATTTTTATTTTTTAGTCAAAAGACCAATGACCATGTTTGACAACATGGCAGTATGTATTTCTGGTCTCAGTGACATTCACTGTTAATTAGCTGGAAATTGAAATTAGATCTTTTTACAGGCACTTACTGTGGATGAATTTAGTTTCAGATCATGTGCAAGAATTTTGTTCTTAATGTGTTGATCAGGAGAAATACTTTTCTAGTTCTATCTACGTTTTTATTTATTTCTATGGATGCAGACATAGCTTGTTATCCAGCATAGGATGATGGTTTTGTGACAATTACACATTCTATTTAACAATTTAGTAATTAATAGATTTGCTGTGTCAATTGCTCAATGGTAATGATCATAGCAGTGTAGATGATAAACTATTTGGAAGTCATATCAGGTATTCTTTGTTCCCTAAAATGTTGGCACATCTTCCTGTTCCCACTTTCGATCATTTAGGGCAGTGAATGTTTCTATCTATGCTTGTAATTGAGAGGCACAGATCATGGACAAATGTTATGGTTTTGAATATATAGTTCTCCTCAAAGACTAGGTGTCAGCCATGGCTAGAGAGTACAATCTGCTCTGTTATTTAACTGGGAGGAGAACAAATGAATTTAGACCTTTCCTAAGGGTATTTGCATGTAATTAAATGCAATGAACGCAGTAGGAATCTGAATTCAACCGTGTTTTCTTATTCTGAGCCAATAATATTTTGTTATAAAGCCTCTTGGAAAGTTTACAGAGGAAAAAAAAAAAGAAAAAGACAAATAACCATGGCATTCTACATATCAGTCAGTTAAGTGCCATACGTGATACACGCTTGGGCGATCATGTCTCAAAAGAGACATGACTGACTGGGCAGAAGATTATCCCGTAGTAGGTTGCCATGGCTTTCTGCGGCAGACTGGTTGCTGACCAAGGCTATAGAACCCAATCTGTCCTGCTATTTAACCCATAGCTGGAAGGAAGAGATGGATTAATACCTTTCCCAAGGGTATTTGTGCGTAAGTGAATACAATGGATTCAACTGGAATTTGAACTCGGCTCCCCGGTTTCTTGTTCCGAGCCGATATCCACTGTACCACAAATTCTACATATACATACACTATAAAAATCTTATAATGAAATGTATATAAAAACATAAAATGGAGAAATATAAGAAGTCAATAGCAGATGCCCTCTGACGATGAAGTGATTCTTGGAGGGTCATCTGGAGTCAGAATGCCAAAAGTAACATCAATCAGCTAAATGACAGATCTTTTACTTGTATTATGTATAAAAGGTGTGTGTATGTGTGAGAGAGACAGGGTGAGAAGAGAAAGTAAAAAGCTGGTTAGTCTCTACTTGAACCACCTTGTGTAGAGTTCCTCAATTGATCAATATAGCTGAATGTCCAGAAGGCCTGTTTTCTGTTGGAGATGTGGCCTTTTTATGTATGTGTCAAAAGCCTTGAATGAAGGAGCTTTTGCTTCTTTAACAACTGTTTCTTGCAGACAGATTACAGTGGGGTTGTAACATGTTACTGGGCATTTGATTTCTCCCTAGCTAAATTTAAAGCCTCTGCACTCACCACAAATAGTAACTTCTTGGCTGTCATTTTAGTCCTTAGTAGATATAACATTTTGTGAAATCTTTGAGTGTTTCGCCTGCTTGTGAATAGGCTTTTCCTTTTCTGTTTGAGAGTTTGTATCAAAAATGGTGTGACTTCCATAGAGATCTTCAGAAAGACTTCTCCTGTGAGTAGATTGGCCAGCTTTTCATTTTCATAAGCAGTTTAACAATTTGATTTTGATTATTGACCTTTATTATCTCCAGGCTTTCAGTTTTTCTTTTTGCTTGTGATTTACACTTTGAATATACTGGGTTTTTTTTGGGTTTTTTGCGGGGGGGGGGGGGGGGCTTTTGCTTTCTTTGTCTCTGTTTTGCTTTTGTTAGAATTCTGTGTCATTCAGATGAGGCCGGTCTCGGACTTCTGAAGAAGACTCAGCAGTTGAAACACCCTCAAGTCTCTTCTGTGCAGAGTCTCCAAACCCTTTAACCATTTCCCCAACACTCCTATTTCTAGTATAGTGTCTTTGGGAGTTTCATTTCATGGTAATTAACAGTGAATTTGGTCAAAGTTGCCTTGTTTTGTAGATTGATTTTCTGGGAAGGTTAAGTTTTTGTTCTAGGTGGTAGTCTGATAGACAGCATTGGTTTTATTTTGGTCAATCCTTAACTTCCAGTTGTAACATTCTCTCAATAAATGACATATTGTCTGTTCCTTCTTACCACAAACTTGTGCATGTTTTTTTTTTTATGCAGCAGCCTCAACAATTTTCTTCTGATTTTTTGAGACTGGTATGTTTTGGCTATATTTTGTGTTCTTTATTTCCCCCTCCCCCATCTTCCACACATCCTGGCATTTGCTGGGTGGTCCCCAACACAGTTACACACTTTACATTCCTTATCACACTAATCATCAGAATAATCTGAGTCATTTTGACTACATTTTTTGCTTACAACCTCACGGTGTTCAAATTTCTGATAATTTAAAAAAACTGTCAACGGGTTAAGGACAAGACCATAGAACATTTTCAATATTGCCTCTAATTTCTAGTTCTGTTGGCCTTTTTTATAATGTTGAAAGTCAGGATATAAGCTGCCTGTTGTCTCTTTTAATAATCATTCTTTTTGCATCTATTACACCTGGAGTTTTGAGCTCTATCTTGAATTCATCCAAAGTGCAAAGAGAAACTTCAGAGGTCCTCAGCAGCACCTTTAGATTATGTTTTGGGTGAGTCTGCTTTAATTTTTGTTTGGTGGAATATTGTCATTTTCAGTTCTTCATTTTTTTTTTTTTAATGGGAAGCAAGGTCTTCTACTAACAATGTTCCATTTCTAATATTTTTTTTTGTTTTACATTTTCAGAGGCCAGATTTGCAAAAAGAGTTCTTTTTATTGGAAACTAGCTTAAAAGACACACTCAATGTAAACTTTTAAGCTAGTTCATGCAGAGGGCTAATTGGGCCCCTCCCCAAAAGTAAAGAGGTTCAGCTTAGAAAGCAGCAATGATAATTTTAAAGAAATAACTTTAAATTCCTCAATTCACTTCATGGAAATTCAAAACCTCACTTTAATTCTGATTTGAGCTATAAGTCTACTTCTGACAAAATGATCAATTTGGGCCAAGATTTCAATTCAGAATGAAAATCCAGTTCTTCAAATCAAACTCTTGAGCTTTAATTGAGTTGAGATTTTCAAATCACAAACTCTGTGCAACTATGAAACCTCATTTTAACTTTGATTCCTTGACATTTTGAAGAACTAATATTGATTTCTTCAATTCACAAAGTTTTGAATATTTTAAACTGATTTTAAAATAAATTTTTAAATTCAAAGCTTTTGTATAACTTTAGACTCAAATTAAAAACCTAAATGACTAATTTTTTTTTCAGTTGTTTTAAAATTTTAATTTTTAACTGTTCCATCCTCAATACTTGTTTTGGGAGGTAACTAGTAAAAGATTTATGTAGTATACAGAATGTGATGGAGAAATTGTCTAAAGTTGTCTCGAGTAATGGTAATATTGTAGTGGATGTGTAGTTATGTATTCGATCAAATAATTGCTATTCACTTATTACAATTTACTAGCGTGTTCAGAATCCAATCAACAAACATTTATAATTTGTACATTGACAAAACAAAAAAAAAAACAACAAAATTCTGAAAGGCAACAAATGATAACATTTATATAATAATACACACAATAATTATAGTGGTGATAAGCATACGAAAAGAAATTGCAAAATTTTATGTTTATGAAAATTAAGGTTGAAATGTCTTTCACAATAAATCTTCCATGTGGCATGATTTGTTTTAGAAACAGTTCGAATGATGCAAAAATTATTTAATTTGTTAAATTAAATAAATGTTCCTTTAGTATTATGCGGTGAATGTCAATTGAAATGGATATGTGAGTGAGAAGGGGACAAGGAATATATGTTAAGACTAAGAGAGTTGAAAGGTAGATTTCTCGTTTGAGGATTTAAGTTCACTGCATGGCGAACAAAGTGAATAATTGTTCTTCTGTCTATTACATAGCAACTCGCATGGATGTTGGCTTTCCACACAAGTTTAGTTTCTCACTGGGTGTCCTCCTTAAATACTGGCAGAAGTGGATCACAAACACTTGTAAGTTTTGATGGAATTAAACATGTTCTATGATGTTTCTATGTGCTTATGATAAACTAGCAATACAGCCCAGCGTTGCTCGAGTGCAATGAAACTAATCCATGGTCCTGGAGCTCAGACTCTTTGGACGTTGGCACGAAAGACTAAAAAGCAATAGTTGTTTCCAGTTAAAGTGAAACCGTAGACTGAAAGAAAAATGAATGGATGTAAGTCAAATTTTGATTTCCTGGTATCGATATCAAATAAGTTTCTTTTCGTCGCAAACTGAATTCTGAAGGCTAAATAAGTCCTCTGAGTAAATGGTATCATGTCTGAGACTAAGAACTACAATTATACCTACTTAGAGCCAAACCCAAAGCAAAAACTAAAATAAAAGGGCTGAAAAAAATACAGACATACAGGCAGATAAACAGACACACACACAAGCATCTTGCCTTTTATTTTTATATATATATATATATATATATATATAAAATCGATTTTCTGCACTATTGTAAGAACTGCAACCTTGAAACTTCTGAATATCGTTTCTTATGTCTTTGTCTATGAGTGTATCAAATTTGATTAAAATTGGACCACTCCTATAACCCAATTTTTTTGATTATCGATATTTATCGGCAGGTACCTTGACACAAAACCTAGCTAAGAACACTCGCAGACGCTTATAGTACAACTGTGTAAATTTTCAAGAAAATCAATTCTGTTGTTTTGGAGTTTATAGGTAACGGATACACAGACAAAGTTCCATTTATAAATAAGTTTAGATTGATTCATCAGCAACGGTTATTCTTAAAATTAGCCATCTGGTCCTTTTGGTATTTAGCTTGCACAAGTCTTAAATTCATTACATGCGATTAAAAAATTGTCATTGAAACTATTTTTTCTTCGCTCACATTATGCAAGGAGTAAATTATCGTATCTGCTTTTTTAATAAAACTTTGTCAGGTGGATTCAACAATATTATCCATTTTGATTAGCATTATAACATTGCTTGGGGTGAAATGATTACAAAAAAAAAAACCCTTACAAGCCTGGAAATGCAGTTCTAGAAATGCATTACACAAATCTATTCTCATGTATTTACTTAAAAGTTACCATCGGCAGTCCTTATCCTCAATGTCTGGTCACTTTCTATTTATAGAATTTTATATAATTATCAGTTCGTTACTTGTCACTTTGCTAATGGCAAGATGATCAAATTTTAAATCTGAATTTTTTGCTTATCTAAAACACTAACATTTATTAGAAAATATATTGATTTCAAATACTAAAGGAGTAATAAAAATGACATTGAAGGACTTATACTTTTTTCTTGTTACCAGATCGAAATGGACATCTGTCATTTACTTTTCATTTAAATTAAATTACATATTTATATTTTAATTCAATGAGAGACCTACAATATTTCTACAAAATTTAAATATAAAATCTTGAAAAAAATTTTATGATTGAATAATTTCTAAAATATTACAAAAAAAATCATAATTATAGATACCAAAGAAACAATACCTAAAATTTAAAAAGAATTTTTAAAAAGGAAAAATCCATTTTGAAGGTTTTATTGTAATTAAAATCTGATAGTTATTTGGTTTTTGCAAGAATTTTTAAATCTGTTTTTCATCACAAAATAGACACAAAAATTTCCTACACTAAACTTTGGTCCTCCTGTCAATGCAAGAAAAACAAAATTTTTAACAAAAATTCCAAACATTCTAAAAAGGATCAATTATTTGATTTATTCAAGAATTTCCAAATCATTGTATTTTTCACCGCAAAATAGATACTAAAATTTCCTGTACTAATCTTTGGTGCCTCTGCTGATGGAAGAAAAACAAGAATTTTAATCAATATTTCAAATGTGATTAAAAAAATCTCTTGGTCTTTCCTCTTAACAATAACAAATATTTTGATGATAAAACTTGACTTTTATTAAGCTTGGGGCACTTTTATCATGGTATGCTCATTTTTTAGCAAATCTTTGGAGTTACCTATATAATTATCTGATATTTTAGGTAAAAAAAAAAAAAAAAAAATGGTATCTCCGAAGTGAGGATTTCATTGCTCAACTCAGGGTAGGAATTACCTAGAGTGAGTGGAAAGGAACTGTTTAATTCTGATGTTTTATTTCAAACTCAGTCAAATGATATGTGTACACACTTTTGTACACATTAAATGGACAAGCACACGTAAATCACTCACACATAGACAGTGTGGGATGAACAGAAATATAGACTTACAAATAAATAAGAAAACTACTCTATAAATAGCATCTAATACAGAAATTGCAAAATTGGATTCACCTTAACACATCCGATGAGGTATTGCCTTGGGGTAAGTCTAAAGGCAAACTTCATACTATTAAGTTGCAAGCTAGCTTGGAAATGGCTTTAGTCTTCAGGTTAGTGACTTAAAAAGTTTATATTTATTTAGATTTTTTTGAAATGGAAGAATATAAGCCTAAAATATTCGCACATGAGATAATTATTGTGGAGAGTAAGAATGGCTAAATTTACTTACCATGGCAGGTGAGCACTTTTACATGATTTGTTGATTAAGGTATTTCAGCCATCTTATTTCACACAATTGTAACTGCAAAATAAATATCAAATAAGTATCAAATAAGTATCTTAAAAAAAAAAAAATCATCATTGTATAAGAGTTTCATAGAAGATACAATTTTATACTCTTATCAAAAATGTTTTATCATAAAACAGACTTTTTATTTGTGCAAACAAATATTCTAAGTATTTTTTAAATATTTCCTACCATAAACTTAAAATGAAAGTTTTAAAAGAAGGAAATTTATGAACATTTGTTGGTCTTTGAAAATACCTCTAATTTTGCTGGTCATTGCCATCACAGCAGTATATGAGCACATCAAGAAAAACTTACTCTTCACATCCTTTAGAAACAGTCTTTCAAGCTCTGACTCCACTTAATGCATCAATCTAATAAAGAAATTATATCAATCTACTGAATCTTACATCTCTATTGAGGACCCAATATGGGAAATAAGAGACCCATTCTATTTACCGTATATATACGAGTTTAATGCAACTTTAAGGGCTTAATTTTTTTTTTTAACTAATTTTAAGGGTATCACATCAAACATGAGATAAAATTAGCTTATGTATTTGGTATATACACTTATTTTATATCTTGTATATGATGCAATCCCCCCTTAAAATTAGATCTTCAAAGTCACACAATACACGACTATATACAGTAATCTTTTTCTAGACTATGTCTTGCATATTTATTAACACAGAGATAAGATGGGCACTGACCATTTAAGCATTCCATACAACATCCCAAACAAGTCCAACCAAACATCCCAATCAATAGAAGATCATGATATTGTTTCCCTCCCAAAGCCAATGGACTAATGATGAAGGAGGATCTACTGATGACAGAGGAATTCATAGTTGAGATAAGAATGTTCTTTAACAGAAAATCAGCATTCCCTATCAAATGTTCTAAGAAATGGAACTTAGAATAAACTTTTCAAAAGAGAGACTATAAATCTGAAATTTAAATGAAAGCAGCAATAGTACCTACCCTGAATCCATTATAAAAATGCAGGACGTAGAATTAATAAAGTACTAAACACTTCAGATATGTCTGCGTATAGATCAGCTATAACAAATTAAGGGTAGGAGGAAAAGAAATTGAACATACAATAGGTTGCATCAGAGCTAGTTTTTCCCAACACTGCAAATTGCTACAAAACCAAAATATCAATCTGAAAACCAATCTAGTTTTAAATAATCAAAAAATGTTTCAACATTTGTTGTTCAAATTTTTTTATGTCAATTGTTGTTAAGGATTCTACTGCTTACTGTGAAAGTCTCCAAGAGGAGATTTTCATTTTGATTCTTCATAATGGCTTCAACACTGTCACTGAGATTCAAGTCAGGTATATATTGCCCCTCCCCAGCCACCTACCAAAAACTTTTTTTTTTTTAAAAAGACAAAAAGAAATTTAATTTGCATGCAACTTCAATAGAGTGCATCATTGAATTGAACAAATTGCTACAGAAAATGGAATCAGCAAACTGAGTTCAAACCTTTGCCAAGGCTGTTATGGGCATTTTAGCTTTGATAGAACAGCTCGTCATTCTATTACTGTCTAATACTATTATTTCTATTACTGAGTAATCATTCTATTACTTTTCTCAGGACAATTCACAAGAGATTGAAAACTGATTTATTCATTTTCTATGGTTTATCAGGTGTATTGCTTCTCTACGGCCACCTTCTTTTTGAAAAAGACACAAAAAAATTCAATTTCTGTGCAACTTCAATAGAATTGGTTATTTGTTGGTTGTTTTGCTTTTATGGCATATTAATTTATTGCCAACTAAATTTTTTTTTTTTTATTTATTGCTGGTAATACCTTTTTCTTTCAACAATTTATTGTTGTTTTTATATAAGTTTTGTGTCTAGTAATATGTTTTCTTTTAGAGTATCAAGATTAATTGAGATTTGTTTTTAAGGGCAGGGTCCCCAAGTCCTACCATTGTTATTTAACCCATAACTGGAGGGAAGGGATGAATTAATACCTTTCCCAAGGGTACCAGTGCTTAAGTAAATGCAGGGTATTCAACTGGAATTCGAACTCGGCTCACCGATTTCTCTTTCGGAGCCGATATCCACTGCACCACAACGCACATCCGTCACTAAACGCTTACAGCACCTGGTATTCCAAAGCAGTCACCCACCTAAGTACTGACCAAGCTCAACATTGCTTAACTTCAGTGATCGAGCAAGAACCGGTGTATTCAACGTGATGGGCTGTAAGCCCACTTCAATAGAGTAGATCATTAAACTGAATGAAGATATGCAAATATGTGTTTGCATATAACTCATGCCAAATACATCAGAAAAATAACCAGATGCATAATTGTCAATATTGTCAGGTTCTATCAAGGGAAGCATGGACACTTTAAAGCAAAGAAACATTAATTTTATTAGATATTTCTTTAGTTTTCTTAATGTAATCTGCATTATATTAAGGTCCTTTTTAACAAGTTAATTATAGAACTAACGACTTTGGCAGATGTTTGGTTATAAAAATAATACATTTTATTAAAGTCATTCAAGGATTGTCAAGCCAGACTGCAGCACAACTCTAGTGAACCTTGAAAAGAATAAATTAGAAAAGTCATTCAATTTTACACCATGAAACACTTTCTAATAAATAACTAAAAAAAATTGTTTAATTTTCAAAAGCTTCCATAATACAATAGGTTAACAGCTGGTTAAAGATAAAATATACACAAAAATCAAAAGAATAGAAAGAGATCCAGCTATTTTTATAATATTAGAATTTGTTTTTTTGATGCAAAGGTAACATAATGGTTCCAGATTGTCACTGGTATTCAGGTAGGGTAAAATTTCTGTCATGAATATTATTTTATTTGATTTTCCAATAGATGTCATGAAGTACTGTCTAGGCTTAAATAAGTGAAAGAAAATTCCAAACATTTGTTATTCAACTTTTAATTTTTCAAAACTTTACCATTCAATCATGTCAGATGCTGCTGTTCTTTGAGTAAGTCTCCAAGAGGACATTTTTAATTTGATTCTTCATTTCTCCAAGATTGTCACCGAGATTCAAGTCAAGTACATATTGCCCCTCCCCAGCTACCTACCAAATCATCCTTTTTTTTAAAAAAAAAGGAAAAAAAAAAAAAAGAAAAAAAAAGTTATTTAAGTTACATGCAACTTCAATAGAGTGCATCATTGAATTGACAAATTGCTACAGAAAATGGAATCAGCAAACTGAGTTCAAACCTTTGCCAAGGCTGTTATGGGCATTTTAGCTTTGATAGAACAGCTCGTCATTCTATTACTGTCTAATACTATTATTTCTATTACTGAGTAATCATTCTATTACTTTTCACAAAAGATTGAAGACTGATTCATTTTTTATGGTTTATCAATTCTTTTTAGCTATAATTTTACATTGTAGGATTATTTTTATTTTTTTAGATAATGGTTTTATGATACAAGTCTTACTAATTAACCCATAGCTGGGGAGAGAAGAAATGGCTTCATACCTCTCCCTAAAAGTATTTACACTTAAATGAATATAACAAACCAGATTAAAATTTGAACTAAACTCTTTAATTAACAATTACAAGCCATTATCCATTAAACCACTTATACATACAAGTTTAAAGCACTGAATATTCCCAAGCAGGCTCTCATCTAGGTACTGACCAGACTTTATGTTGCTTAATTTCAGTGGTTGTAGTGGAACCATTGTTTCAACATGTGGAGAGATTGAAGAAAAAGAAATTGTAGATAGCTAGAATTGTGTGTATGGCATTTAAAGAAGATATTTTTATAAGATTTTTTTTCTTTTTACTTATGATTAAACTAATCATTTTATGGTCTTTTTAGTGAAAATATATAAAATTTTATTTCAGAATCTTACAAACGTTTTTGTGTGTATTTGTTTGTGTATATTCATTTAAGAATTAATACATATTAAATTTCACAATGTAAATATTTACAATTTTGGAGGTGGGGCTCAGCTTTGTAAGCCAAAAAGGCTCATACAAAATGTTACAAAAAAAAATAAATAAAATAAATAAAAATAAAAATTGAGTGTACATTAAAATTTCATACAGTTACCATTCCCCTCAAATGATAATCCTTCAACAATTAACTGAATGAAAGTTTTGAAACTTTGATATGAGTGACCTATTCGTCTTTATAATCATTTGATAAAAATACTTTTTTTAGAGAGAAGCAATAAAAAATTAAACAAAAATGAGTAGAGTAAGTCTGCTAAAAATAGATTGAGTTTAAGTTTTATCTAACAGCATATCAACCTCTGTGGGTTACTTAATGCCAAAAAGGTGGGATTTGAAAATATTTCTTTTAATGTTCGGTTATAGGGAGAAGGTTGATTTAGTCAGATTTTGATTAAAACGTTTTTATTTTAGAAAACTGAAGATGTTTTCTAGTTTTGTATTCAAAAATGTTTTTGCTGAGGATAATTTCTTATTTCTTTTAAAAATGTATTGTTGGTAATGTTTTTCCTTCAAAAATGTATATTTTTTTTATAAAAGTCTATTTTTATGTATATATTCCTATAAAAGTGTATTTTTATACTTTCATAGTATTTTGACCCCAGTTTGGGGGTTAACTATTTGCCCATAGCTAGAACCCTAACTGGTGCTACCACTCCGGTTCAGTGTGGACCTGGGAACAACAGCAATTAAGAGGTGGTTCCATGCTCCTCACAACCTCCCAATCAGAGGCCTTGCTAAAAATAGAGTAACGATAATACAGTATAACCCGGGTATAAGAGAGATTTTCTCTGGTCCCAAATTAAAGCCTGTGGTAATGTATATAAAATAGACCAAACTCGGATATAAGAGAACATTTATCTGATCACGACAACTCTCTTATATCCGGGTTACACTGTTCTTCATGTTATAATGAAACATTCTGTACTCATTGATTAGTCAGTCAGTCTTTACTAGAGTTACACGTTTCTTCTCTCCTTGGTCATCAAGTTGGGACCAAAGTGCAGCATCTGTATTATTGATCTCTAATGGTAATGGTAATATTAACCATTACCATAGAAAGAAACAATTGGCATCCAATGACTGCATAGCCAGTGATACAGTCACTTGTATATACAAAATCTTATTAAAAAATTTTTAGGAAAATACATTTCTGCCATTAAGCAAACAAATTTGTTAAATTTTAAAAAAATTAAAGAAATGTTTTTTTTTGAGAAATTAAAGGTCAGTTTAAAATCATGGTCAAATTATCTTATTTGACCTTTAAACAACAAAGTAAATAGATCACCTTTGTAGTACTTTAAAATGTTATATAATTTAACATTGTGGGTGAAAAAAAAAAACAACTGAGATATTGATATTTAAACTTTGTGACTATTTTCCAAAATTCGCCTTTTTGGCAAAGGTCAAAGGGTCATATCTCAGGAAACCTTTGACCTAGAGATGTAAAATAGGTACCATTCAATTTCTATCATGAAGCTCTATAAGTTAACCAAATTTGAAAATTTGTGTCAGTGAAGGTCAGACCCTTGTTGATTTGACACGGAATGACTCATCTTAAGGGTAAGCATAACTAATTACTATAGGTTGGAGTTTTGATATCTAAGTATGGCGGTCCTCTATTGATCAGTATATTTGAAGAATTGGTTGGATTGTAAAGGTGCTCACATTATATTCCTTAAGTAATTTTTGCAGATATGTCTCCAGTAGAAAAAAATTAGCTAAACTTCTGTTTGTCAATCGAGTTGTTGGCATTTTAAATAAACAACATTTCTACAATATTTTAAACATTTTTTTTAAAAATCCTTTCACCACAAGCAAAGTAAGATTACAGTGAGAGAAAATACTAGGTAAAGGGGGCATTGAAGAAATGATAAATGATGAACGGAATTCAAGATAGAAGATGGCATTTGACATTGCATATAAATCTTTGAAGATTGCTTCCTTACTTCCTTGATAGCTACAAAGAGGCAGGTAGTGTGAGAAAAGAAACTGTTTGAGTAGAAGTAGAGGTTACATTTAATTATTTCAACAGCAAAAGGGTGGGACCTAGATGCCAATCTAGTAGCATGCTCGAGCATCAGGGAGAAAGGCTTGTCAGAGCAGTTACCATGAAAATGTTTGTAGAAAAGACAGAGGGAAGCCACATCACATCGATGAGACAGTGACTGAAGTTGAGATGACAAATCAGGACAGATTACATTGCAGACCCTTCTATGGATTTTGTCAAGAACCTCAAGATAAATAGCAGCAGCCCTCGACCAGCTATGGCAACAGTATTCAATGACATAGTTTGTAAGCTTGAGTTTTTAACTGCATATCAAACTGTGGATTATTTAATGCCAAAAAGGTAGGGTTTTAAAGTATTTTTTTTATGTTTGGTTATAGTGAGAAGGTTAATTTAGTCAGATTTTAATGAAAATATTTGGTTTTTATTCTTTTTTTATTTTAGAAAACTGAAAAGGTCTTCTAGTTTTGTATTCAAAAATGTTTTTGCTGAGGATAATTTTTTCCCTTCAAAAATGTGTTACAGTAATAATTTTTCTTCAAAAATGTATTGTTGGTCATTTTTTTTTCAAAAATATATATTTTTCTATAAAAGTCTATTTTTATGTATATATTCCTATAAAAGTCTATTTTTACACTTTCATAGTGTTTTAACACCAGTTTGGGGGGAGGTTAACTACTTGCCCATAGCTGGGACCCTAACAGGTGCTACCATTCCGAGTCAGGGTGAACCTGGGAACAACAGCAATTAAGAGGTGGTTCCATGCTCTTCATAACCTCCCAATCAGAGGCCTTGCTGCCGAATGCAGTTTACTGTCATGACATATTTACAAATGTACTAGATAGATACTGACAAGAAAGATTTTCTGTCCCGACACAGAGACCCTAACCTTTCAAGGAATAGATGCAGCTATAGATTTGATGTAGCCATTCCACTTCAGATCAGATGAAAAAGTGAAACCATGGAGGCACAGTGTGTCACTCACAAGGTGACTTGCATCAGCCATGTTAATGGCTGGCAGCAAAGTTAGTCTTGAAGGCATTAAAATTTACAAGCTGTTTCCTGTCACAGTAAACCACTGATTAGAGATTCTTTTCAAGAGCAGCAGCAAGGTTTACTTTGTCAGCCTTGGCAGATTTCATATTGAGATGGGAGTAAATGGTGGTGCCATCTGTATAGATGCCTACTTGGGAACTGATTACATTAGAAAGAACAGAAACAGTGTAGGACCTAGAATAGTTCTTTGAGTGAGGAATTCCCATGTTCGTGTGAAAGGATCTGGAAGCTAGCCCATTCAAAATGACATATTCAATTGGATTAAATCAAACAATCATACAGAAATACCATAGCCCTGGAGCTTGTACGAAAGGCCAAACCCCATCAAATACTTTTGGGATATCTAGAGAAACATCTTGAGCATCGCCGTTATTATTAAGAGCCTAGTATACTGTTGTGGAGTAGTTTTCTTGCACTGAATGTTATAATCGTGCTATGTCGGTTGCTAATCGACTTAATATACCCAAAATGTTAGAAACTTGGTAATCTTCCATTGAAAGCTGACTCCTTAGTATTTGGCTAACTACTGACTAATATCAACTGCCTAGTAGTTCTACTGAACTCTAAAGAACTCCTATAAACTTCTTGTTAACTCTTATGAATATAGGAGGAAGAGTCCATTATCTGAGGAATAGGTATGTTTCCCTATAATATACATATTCACTGATGCTGTTAGCACATCAGCAGTAGACCTGGTGAAGCATAAGTCATAATGTTTGTCAGAAAGTACATTGTGAGAGGTGAGATGCTTAACTACTTCAAAATTGATTAGAGCCTCAAATTCTTTGCCAAAAAGCAGTAAGAGGATAACCAGGTGATAGAGTGGGGTAAAAGGGTTCAGCAGAGTTCTTAAAAACTGGAACTACAGATGAGGATTTCCAACAAGTAGGAAAACAGAAAGGCAAGAGTTGTAGAGTTTGGAAAGAACTAGAGTCAGCTCAGGAGCATATTACTTTTGGATGACTGCTAGGATTTCATCACCTTTGCTTGCTTTATGAGAATGAAAGCAACAATGCTAGCTTTCATCCAGTAAAAGACCTCAGAGGTGCCGTCTTGAACAGGGAGATGGAAAACTTTGTTCCAAGGGATGTCACAAAAAAAAAAAAAAAAAAAAAAAGTATTCATTTTGAATCAGATTAATAAAACTTTAAATCAGCTAATATTCTCCAAATAAAGTTTCAGAAAAATCTATTTTATTTTTGAAATATTCAAATGCCAACTATGATGACAAAATAATAAAGTTTCATAAATTTGTTATACATGCTTGGAAAAGAACTCCTTTTGAAATAGCCAGATAGAAAATATGGAGAAAGTCCCACTAATGTCTAATGTTTCATCAAACGAAACTGTCAATATTAAGGGATCCAAGACTATTACAATAAAAACCACAAACCACGAGAAGACCTGTTACATGGTCATTCTTGCATGTTGCACTGATGGCACAAAATTTCCCCTTTTCTGATGTTTAAGAGAAAAACTATACCAAAACGTATGCGTGTTCATGTTCATCCAAAAGGCTGGATGGACAAAGCTGGTCTACTGTTATGGCTATGAGTTTTATGGGAAAGATGTTCTGGTGGACTACTACAAAAGTTCTCTCTTCTGGTTTGGGATCACTTCTGAACACAAAGGACTGAATCCATTAAAAAGAAAGTGGCAGAATTGAAGACCGAGATAGTGGTCATTCCTATTGGACTAATGAATCAACTTCTGGATGTGTCTATGAATAGACCATTTAAGAAAAACATTAAGAAGCAATGGAATACATAGGTGGTAACACTTGACCTTACACTTGAAGAATAAAAAGATCCAGCATTGCACAAGTCTGAAAATGGGTGAAGCGAGCTTGGGATTAATATTAGGCCCAAAATTGTTTTGAAATCTTTTGAAAAGGGATGGCATTAGTAATGCTCTCAATGGAACAGAAGATGATGCATTATTTAACGACAATGATAGAAGTATTGAAAATGAGTATCAGAGTTTTGATAATGAAGAATGAAAAATTTCATGGATTTGAAGATTAATAAAATTTCAATGGTAATTGTACTGTTTTGCTCAATTGTAATAATGGCTTGATTTTTGTATTTGGACATAAAGTTTTTATATGCTTGTGTTTCTTTGTTTCTTATTTTTCATTTAATTGTAATCATGATATGTTTAACCAAAATCATAGCTCATAAATATAGCTTAGGCTGTACAATTTACTAATAATTTTCCTAATTTTTTTTCTTGATTTGCCTGCTGAAATTGGTGTGTGTCTTACATGCCATCAAATATGATATTTTTTTTCTAGGGTAGTTTTATCTGTAGCAATTACTTGCAGATAACATGAGCACCTTTTTATATAATTTTTAACTATCCAATAATCTTAAAAAATTATGAAAATTTTCTCCATAATCTAATGTTTTATTGAATTTTAGATACTGACTTTAAATTTATTATAGTTATCACTTATTTTTTTGATATTGTCATGTATAGACATCCATATTTATAAATATAGCTTTTACTTAATAACAACATCAGCTAACCACTGCAAATTAATACAGAATTTTAAAAGATTTAGAACTTTATAAATTATTCTAATTAGAATTTTAAAAAAGTAAAATAATTCTAAATAGTAATAATGAAGAGTACTAATCCTGAGAGTTGGGATAAAGAGCAACAATGATAGTAAGGAGAAAAACTAGTAATAAAATAGTAATAAGTAAGTGTGTATTGACACAATGTTGGGATAAAAAGCATAAAGAAAAGCCTGTTAAAAATAAAAAATTCAAACTACAAAAAAAATTTCAAACCACAAAAAATGAAAAAAAATTTGAGAGCCAAAAAGGAGTCTTACTTTTGTTTTAAGGAATTTCTGATTAATATAATTTTGTAAATTATATTTGTAACCCCCCAAAAATTAATTAAGAAAATTTTCATTAAATTCTTTTTTCAAAAGGAAAGTGAGAAATGATATCTGATATTGTCGGGGTAGGGTTATGCCATGCAGTAAAGAAAGGTTCTAATTCATGAAAGTCTTTAAAAACTCACTTATGATAATTTAGAAGGTGCTGGTTGCACAGACAAAATGATAAGTCTAAGTACAGGGTAGACAGAAAGTCTCCAACATAGAAGAAAAGAGAAATTCTAAAAGCCAATGTTTGTCTTGTGTCAAGTTCTTTTCATTTGGAAAGGAAAGCAGTTAAAAACATGAAAAAGAAAAAAATGAAAAAGAACCGCCAAAAACTGATTAGCAAAACACAAGAGATAGTGTCTCATGATGGATTGGAAAAAAAATATCAAGGGTTTTCAAGTTAAGTTTACATGGTTGCTAAGGGTTACTATATCACTCAACTTTATTCAACTCAGTCAGTTAAGTGCCATACGTGATACACGCTTGGGCGATCATGTCTCGAAAGAGACATGACTGACCGGGCAGAACATTATCCCGCAGTAGGTTGCCATTGCTTTCTGCGGTAGACTGGTTGCCAGCCAAGGCTATAGAACCCAATCTGTCCTGCTATTTAACCCATAACTGGAAGGAAGAGACGGATTAATACCTTTCCCAAGGGTATTTGCGCATAAGTGAATACAATGGATTTAACTGGAATTCGAACTTGGCTCTCCAGTTTCTCGTTCCGAGCCAATATCCACTGTACCACAACACACATTATTCAACTACTCTCATTATAATTCTTCAGATTCCCTGGTAGAAACAATTAGATGGGTCAAGGGAAAATATACAGAATTATTCTAAATAAATAAAAAGTAAACTACATTCTTTATTTACAGCTATAATCTTATGTAAAAAAAAAAAAAAAAAGCTTCAAAAAGGTTTTTGATTTGTTTTGTGAAATGAGAAAAATTCTTAATAAGTAGAACTACAAATATTATCAATAATAAAAGGAAGACAAACAGGCCCAAATGTTTTATATATATATATATATATATATATATATATATATTTTTTTTTTTTTTTTCGTCTTCCACATACAAGCCTGTTTCACTGTATCACACCTCATCAGTGTGGCTAGATATCCAGTTGCTTTTGGCCTAGATCGAAACTCAACTGGTTTGGTGTCAGAGTCGCTAACCCCTAGGCATATGGAATCAGAGAACGGAAATTTTAGTGTTTTGTATATAAGAGAGGTATACACTTTATTATATATATATATATATATATATATATATATATAAATCAAAAACAAAGCAACTATAAAACAGTAACAAAGTAAAAAGTTCTCAAAATAGAAATAGTGTTCCTATTCAAAAGCGATTAAGTTATGACTTAAAAAAGAACAAAAAGTTAGTGATAAACCCAAGAATTGTCCATTTTTTTTTTTTTTTTATTGGTTTCCGAAATTCTAGTATGTATCTGAGATATGTTTTTAAATTTGAACAGGAGAGGTTTTGAGCAGTCATTCCAAGAAGCTTATCACTAACATCCCACCTCAAACAAATCAAGGAGTGCACTTGTGTCTCTTCCCTATGGAAGTTATATATATATATATATATATATATATATATACATATATATGTGTGTGTGTGTGTGTGTGTGTGTTTCACAGAATCAACTTCCTGCATTTGAAGATCACCTGAAGATTTTTTATTGCAAATATTTATAATTTTCTTTGAAAATTCCCATTGTGAACTATTTCTTTACATCTGGGTGGGAGAGGGTTTATATATACCCTTGATTAAAATGAGAAATTACTTTATGCTAGATTTATTGCAATAAAAATGTAACTATAAGTTCTTGTAAAATTTGATGAAAACTAGTTACACAGATGAATACTACCAGCCATAATTATTATGCCACTCCTGAGTTTTAATAAAAATGATGTTATTTCATACTATTTTTTAGTATTTATTGCCAAGTGAATAATCTAAATCTAATCTAAACTTATTTATAAATGGAACTTTGTGTGTATGTGTGTGTGTATCTGTGTCCGTTATCTATAGATTCTGAAACAGCTGAACAGATTTTCTTGAAAATTTACACAGCTGTACTAAAGTGTCTGTGAGTGTTCTTAGCTAGGTTTTGTCGAGGTAAACCTGATAAATTTTTTTTTTTTTTTAATTGTATCACCCTGAGCAAGGTGGTAATGCCACTGATGTGCAGGTGGCTACATAAGAGTAAAAAGATTAAGTAGAAGAGAGTGAAGAGGAAGATGAACCAGTTAGAAAGGAGAAGGATGTGAATACAGGTGTGATGACAGTTGCAAAGGTGGAGAGAAAGGAAAGGATATACGGGGTGGTGAAAGAACTAGAGTCAAGTGGTTAATAGATGAGTATTGACATTGCATTTAAATTTCTGGAGGTTGTAGTAGTCAGGAAAGCAAGAATATGGAAGAGTTCCACAGGCGGGAAGTGCAAGAGAAGAAGCTGCAGGAGTAGAATTGTTGTCTGCATTTGGTTAATCTAACTGTGAATGGGTGGGACCCAGTTGCCAATCTGGTTGCACGAGTAAACACCTGTTGCAGAGGCACCAGTGACTTAAGTTTGTTGGAAAAGAAGCCATGAAAGTATTTATAGAAAAGACAAAGGGAGGCCATATCTTATCAGTGGGGAAGTGGCTGTAGTCAAGCCACCAAGTCAGTACCTATCACA
Source organism: Ascarosepion bandense (assembly GCA_037127315.1). Taxonomy (NCBI): domain Eukaryota; kingdom Metazoa; phylum Mollusca; class Cephalopoda; order Sepiida; family Sepiidae; genus Ascarosepion; species Ascarosepion bandense. The sequence continues at coordinate 3,986,914 of JBBBDQ010000436.1, forward strand.
TTACTGATTCTTCTTTGGAGCCTGTTGAGAACACTGAGATGAACAGTAGGGGCGCCTGACCATATATGGCAGCAGTATTCCATGCACAGACGGATGGTTGATTTGTATATATGCAGGATGGATTCAGGCGGGAAAAACATCCTGGCCTGTCACAGTGACCCAACCTTCTTAGCAGTGGATTTAGCTATGGACTCAATGTAGTGGTTCCATTTGAGATCAGAAGAGAGGGTAAGGCCGAGGAGGAGCAGTGTATTGCTCTCAGGGCGACTCGTTTGGTCAATGCTTATGGGAGGCAGGAGAGGTTGCCTGTGATGATTGACAGACAACAGCTTGGTCTTAGATGCATTGAAATTGACAAGCCACTTCTTGCCCCAATTCACCACAGAGTGCAGATCCCGTTCAAGGTTTCTTACTGATGTGGGAGTAAATTGTGGTGTCATCTGCGTAGATGCCTACTTGGCTCTTGATCTCATCTGGGAGGTCATTTATGAAAATAAGGAAGAGCGTCGGGCCCAGGATAGAGCCCTGAGGGACACCAGCGTTTGTGCTGTAGGATGTAGAGGCATGCCCATTCAGGACAACCTTCATTATGAAAATCGACAATCGAAAAAGGAGTGGTCCAATTTTAATCAAATTTGATACACTCATAGACAAAGTCATAAGAAACGATATTCAGAAGTTTCAAGGTTGCAGTTCTTACAATAGTGCAGAAAATCGATAATATCTCTCTCTCTAGATATATATATATATATATATATATATATATATATATATAAGGCAAGATGTTTGTGTGTTTATCAGCCTGTATGTCTATTTTTTTCAGCTCTTATTTTAGTTTTTGCTTCGGGTTTGGCTCTAAGTAGGTATAATTGTAGTTCTTAATCTCAGCCATGATACCATTTATTCAGAGGACTTATTTAGCCTTCAAAATTCAGTTTACAACGAAAAAAAACTTATTTGATATCGATACCAAGAAATCAAAATTTGACTTACATCCATTAATTTTTCTTTCAGTCTACAGTTTTGCTTTAACTGGAAACAACCTTTGCTTTTTAGTCTTTCGTGCCAACATCCAAAGAGTCTGAGCTTCAGGACCATAGATTAGTTTTAAAGCTTTCATTACACCCGAGCAACGCCAGGCTATACTGCTAGTTGTAAATGAAAATAGAATGGCCCTTTTCTTAATATTGCACAGTAACATGTGCATCAAATGAATTTATAAATATTTAATAATTACCTATATTGCAGTTTCATCAAGGAAAGAATGAAGAAAATTTTGAGTGATTTGGATAAGTTCATCTTTGCTTCCTTGCCTTTAAAATTTTGCAAAGTAATAATAAAAACCATTCTATTTTCATTTGGCAATAAATACTAAAAATAGTATGAAATACATACTTTCTTTTAAAAAAAAAGTGGGGTGGCCTAATAATTATGGTCAGTAGTGTATATATAAATCATATCTGTCTGCTCACAATATAAATATCTTGCCATTGTTAAACAGAACACTTCAAGTTAACTCACAACTAAACACATTAAACGTTGAAGACAAACTTGCTACAAATGTACATGAATGACAAATGTAACCTAGTCTATATGGCAACACAGCACAATCTAATGTAAATTTTCTTTCAACTTAATAACTCAAAAACAAAGGATTTAAGGACAAATTTTTATATGAACCTGACCCCAAAGTTTGTAAAAGTATTTTTGACACATACTATGTCCAGTCTGTAAACGGGTGAAGATAATCCAACAAGATCATGTATGTACGTGAATATAAGCGAGTGTACACAGGTGTCTTAATTTGTGGGGTTACACATACATAAGTATCCATGGAATTGAGAGTGGGCGTTTAATGTCTTGGTGGTCAACATCTTCGCAACTAGTCTGGATACCCGCATCTGAGAGGACGCCAATGTCTCTGCCCTTAATCTTTACTTATTTCAGTTAAAAGAAATGCTTATTCCTGTAAAAAATTTTGTACTAAAAAGAATGAATATTGTGTGGTCTGATGAAATGAGCTAATATAACTTATTGAAATGAATTATAATATATAACCAATTTAAATGTCATGTTGAGTTTTCCTTATATATATATATAGTCATCTGCAACAGATCTGTTTCGCTGTATCACAGCTCATCAGTACAGTTAGACATCCGATTGCTTTTACCCATGATTGAAACCCGACAGAATTGGTGTCAGTTGGTGATTCTACCTCTGAGCTATGGGCGCTCGGGAGAAGGAGGCAGACTTAAAGCGTGTGATGTATCATACGCCAGTAGCTAGAGTGCTCCAATTCCTTACTGAATGAGATACTTGGGCAGCAACCTTCTCTCAAACATCTTTCATTTAAGATTCATCAAAGATTTAATTTTTTTCCAGCATCCTAACATTTCTCCATTTTGTGGAAGACAAAAAATATAAGAAATGTCCATAATTTTTATCATCCCAAGTGCTTTTAGCCACTTTACTTTTGTAGTAATTTTCAAGGGTGTTTATGTTGCTAGTGTTTTTATATATGTATGTGCGAGCAAATGAAAACATTTAGCAAATACATAAAATCTACCTGTGGTATTACAGGCTATAGAAATGCCTGATGTGTTATAGCATTCTTAGCTCATTTTTGCTAATCTAATTTTGATTGGTCAAAATATTTTTCTTTGAAAACTACTTATTCATACATTCTCTCAAATTTTTCTGTGATAAAGTGTTACCCTTGTTAATAAACATGGCTATTTATATAATAATCTAAACAGACAGTCTTTATATTTTTGTCATAGATAAATGATCTTCCCATGTAAAGATTTGAAAAAATGGACAGTTTGTAAATAAGATGAATAATAATGATGACAAGCATTTCATTCAAGAAATTTAGACAAACTGAGAAAAAGGTATATTAAAAAGCAACAAAAGACAAGAGACAAATTAAAATTAACAATATTGACAAATTTAAGAAATTTGAACAACTGGAGACAGATAGACAACACACTGGTTGAAGAGAAACCGTAGAAAACCCAATGCCTATATCATTTCGGTCAGTTGTAATGGCATTGTCACGCACAGACTAAAATAAAAAATATCTCTGATGACAAAGGACAAGTTCAAATCTTACTGAAGTTGGATACTTTATTTCTGATCCATACTATTTCATGTTTGTTGGATTATTATCTTGAGAGGTATGTCAAAGATCAACAGAAATAAGATAAAAGAGCCAAAAATGAATAATGACAACGTTTCATTTAAGAAATTCAAAGACTATTACATCTAATACTACTAGCATACAAAAACAAACAAGATAGTGGCAGAGTTGTAATCAAAAGAATAAGGAAGATAACTGTATGAATCTTTTGATTAATACCTGCTAGTAAAGTCTTCACAGCCAAATCAGGAACAAAAACTGCCTCCAGAGGATAATTGGATATGAGTTCAAATCTTACTGAAGGCAGATTCATTATTTCTCATCCATTTTACTTATTTCTTTCATCTTGCTCTCAGATCATTATTATTCCAAAACAATGAGTCATAAACGACTAACTAATAATGCTTTCTTTATGACTTTTGAATAAAATCGCAATTAATATGAATAGTGTGTGTAAACAAAGACATTTACACCCTTGTCCTTATTAATCAAATCAACTGCTTTAGTTTCCTTTCTTTCACCATATGGTCCAGTTCTAGACCCACTGGATTGAAAAGGTATAATCAATTTCTATTTTTTCCTCGGATTAGATCATTTGCAGTTGTGTGCAGTAATATGAATATTTTTGGGGTGTTTAATGAAATTTGACCTTGAAAAATATTGTGTCATCTGTGGTTGGATCAGATTTTTATCATGCCTAGACACCATTGTCTCTGTCAATTAGTTGTCCCACGGCCATGGTTTTCAATGAATGCTACTTAAGGAAGTAATATAGTAATACTGCACAAACACACTGGCAAGCCTTACAGACAGATCACAGATTATGTTGATGTCAGTCTTTCAATTGTCAATAATGTCATCAAAGTAAAGAAACAAACTGAATCCATCAGTCCAAAATGTAAAGAAAATGTGGTCAGAAGAGAAAAACAACAACAAGAGACAAATTATGCATGATCAGGGAAAGTGTGAAAGACCCTAAGAAGACATTATTTCATTTCAATTAATTTGCACTAGGATGTATGAATGATCACAGAACAACAATCTGGGAGTTTCAATAGAGGGTAACAATTTTCATAATCGAAATTGGATATAAAAAAAAAAAGAAAAAAAAAAAGACATCTCTTACCATTTCTAGAAAACTAATGACGCTGCTTTAATAATGAAAGTCCATTTCTGAAAATAGAAAAGAAAAATATTTTTAATTTAAATATTTTTATAAAATCTTCATGCATTAGAAAAAAAGTTATTCTTCCTGTTATCTCAACATTTTAATGTCTTAAATTACTTTATCAGATTTCTATGACAGTTTCCCTCTTCCCACCCAAGAAAATCTTTCAACTGCCACACTCTTGCCTTTTCAATATTTCATCATTTTAAGTTGAAATGCCAAAATAAAAAAAATAAAAGGAACTTCCTTCAGAGTTGTAAGTCTTTTTAAACACATTTTTTAAAATATGTTACAGGATATACAACTAATTAACTAATTAGGTAAAAATGAATAAATAAAAATTTTACAAATAAGTGGACACAAACACTTAAGTAGTTGATCATTGCCATCAAACCCAGATTAGAACCAGGATTTTCAAAATAGGCAAGACCAAGTTTAGCTTCATCCTGTTCAAATCCAAATTCTATTTCACATTTAAATATGTGCAGGATGAAGCTAATATTCTATGTATGCATAGAATATCCCAAATCAGCAACAATAAATAGCATAGCTTTGAAAGTACTGCTAGTTTTATTACCACTGAAAGTACCAAAACGGGGGGAGGGGTTACATAGAGTGGCTGAAAAGTTCCCAGACTGATTAAAAAAAAAAAATTTTTTAAAAATTGTTTGGCCAGAGATTTTGGGAAAGTACTCAAGACAAGAACTTTTCAGAATGCTCTCATAATTAAACACATGTTTTGACCCTTCAGTCCATTCCTCTGTTTTCTCTATTCTTGATTACCTTCCTCTCTTTAGGAACAACTCCAATGTCCATATGCATAGCCTTGGTGTTTATGTTAGCAAACATCTCTCTCTAGCTAGGGTGATTTCTCTTGAATCAACATCTCACAACTTACTTTATGACAAGCAGTATGGCTTCTGCTTCACCAGGTCTACTGTTGACGTGCTAACACCTATCACTGAATACATATTCAAGGTGAAACTTGGGCTGTTGCCCTGGATATCTCAAAAGCATTTGATAGGGTTTGATGCTAGCCTTCTACACAAGCTACAGGGCAATGGTATAACTAGATGATTTTTCACGTTAATCCATTGTTCTTGTCAAATCATAAAATGATGGTTGTTCTGAATGGGCATAGTTCCAAATCCTTTCATGTGAACGCAGGTGTTCCTCAAGGCTCTATCTTATGTAGAGAAGTTTTATCTTCCATTAATATGCATCACTAGTCTCCCTGAAAGCAATACACTGCACCTCCTCGGCCTCACTATTTCAGTCGATCTCAAGTGGAATGAATACACTGAATCAATAGCTACATCTACTGCTAAAAAGGCTGGGTCACTGTGTCAAGCCAGGAATTTTTTCTCGTCAGAATCCATTTTGCATATTTACAAATCTACCATTCATCTGTGCATTAAATACTGTTGCCATATCTAGTCAGGTGCTCCTGATGTTTATCTTGGAGTTCTCAACAAAAACCAAAAGAGGATCTGCAAGGTAAGTGGTCCCAATTTGGCTGCTCACCTTCAGCCATTTTCTCACTGAAGGAATATGGCTTCCCTCTGTCTTTGTTACAAGTATTTTTACAGCTTCTACTCTGACAAGCTTCATTCCCTGGTGCCCTGCCCTCATCAGTTTACCTGTGCAACTAGATTGGCAACTAGGTCTCACCCTTTTACCATCAAAATAGTTAAATGTAACCACCAATTCAACTATCAGTTTCTTTCTCACACTTCCCTCCTGTGGAACTCCCTTCCCCATGCTTGCTTCCCTGATAACTACAATCTCCAAAAGTTTAAATGTGGCATCAATTACAATCTTCTATCTTAACTCCCACCTCTCTTACCCTTTCACCTGTATTGTTTTCTTTTCTGCTTTCCCTCTCCTCTCATTGTAACCCCCTGTGCACCAATGGCAGTACTGCCTTGCTTGGGATGAAACGATTATAACAAATTTAAAACAGCTGACATCTATAACGCCTACTTTTGTTACCAACCATTAAAGTCTTTGACATAAAAAAAAATATTGGACTACATTTGTATCTACTAACATCTACTTACTAAGGTAAAGTAAAAGTTGTAAAAATGTTCTTGCTAATCACTTTTTAACTTGTATTGAAGGATTACTGCCTCTCCCATACATTATATAAAATATAATTTGTTTCAGTAAATTCAGTGTCCATAGGCATGTACATATTATTTGAAATTTGGCATTCATTTGAGGACGACTTATTTTTTGGAGGATGGGGAATGACTAACGACTATTGAGACCCAAAATCCATTTCAGTCAGCTTAACTTTCACCAAAACATCATTCGAAATAAGTCAGCTTGCTTACCCCTAGAAAAGTCAAATTTAAAGATTGGAATGAAGCCTTTATAAAATCCTTTTGTAAGTAAGTTACAGAGCCTTATGCCTTCTTGTCATTGTAAATGTTTAAATATTTTCTGAATTTTAAATTTTTTGAATAATTTTTTGTCAGGATTTTTTTAAAAGGTTTTTATCTATCCTTTTTTATGTGTTCTGTTCTCTCAATTGCTATTAATTATCAAACTTTTTCCTTTACCCCACTTTCACTCGCTTAATATGCTTACATATTGTTACTTTTCAGTACTGAGAAACTAATGCAACAAGATAGAAATAAGTTTCTCCATGCTAATTTTTTAAATTGGTAGTTCACATCAGAACATATATAATAAGTCATAACTTAATATGAATTCCTTTGTATTTTATGTGCTTCCTTTTTACAGATTAATAGGAATAGATAGGTGAGCCTATCATCCAACCCACACTTCTATGCCTATTGATCAAGAATAGAGTCTCCTTCCTTGTTCCCTGATCAGGACATGATTTACCAGGTCTCTTTCTCTCTTCTACAAAAGCCACAGAAATTTAACTGTCTTAATGTTTTGGTGATCAGACTAACCAGTGACTTTTGACTTTCCATTGTGAGTGTACTGGGTCGACAGTTACCTGGTTGCTTCTGCTTCTAACTGGTTGTAGGAGCCCAAAATACTTTGCTAGGCTGATTTGATCGACAGTTGCATAATATCAGGGTATTTATAGTGCCAGGTTGTGCATGGGTAGGTGTCCCTGCATGTATTTCCAAAGCATTTGCCTTTGTAATGGTGACACTGTCAGCTCTCTACCTTCGGGTGGAGAGCGCTCTCTGCTTCCGAGCAGAGAGCACTAAACCAGTCGTGGTTCCGCTGAAGGGTAGAATCACGACTGGGGAAAAATAGACAGACATTTTTTGGCCTGGCTATATGGCCAGGAAGACCCACAAGAAATTGACCTTGTGTCACATCTAGCCTTGCGTGGGAAGGTTAGTAAATACTGCCCCTGCATGTATTTCTGGTGGGCAACCCTAGAGCCACACCATGCTCTTTTCTCAGCCTGGCTCTGGCTGGTTTGTATTACCACTAATGACAGATATTGACAGTTATGCTGGGGTTGGGTTTTTTTTTTTTTTTTTTCCTCTCTTTACAAAACAAATCTCATGGATATGCATACATTAAAATTTTCCATTGCACAATTCCTTACTCAAATTGTGGACTTCCCTAGCAAAACCAAGCAACAGGTTTCTCTCCTGGGTTTATATCTTACCATCACTCATCACTCGATTAGCTTGGCAATATTGTCTTATTGGTAACTTTGACTACTCTGTGGTATTCCAATCATCAATTAAACCCCCCCATCTGTAAAGACCTCTTTCTGTTACCAGCAAGCCGACTAGAACTCACTCCATGATTTTCTTCATGGCACCCTATGGATTAACATTTTTAACCTCCCAACTGAAAATTGCCCCACTGATGTTTCTTCTTGGGTCAAAGCCAGTGTGGACACTTCCATTTTTTGAGGGAAATGCCAGGTGAAAACTCAATCCTCTCCATGGCTCACACAGAAACCACTGTTTTCAGCTATACAATCATGATGACTTGTTTATGTATATATTCGTTGCTGCTCACAATAAATTTAAGTGAGCCCTTGAAGGAGAAAAGTCCCTATTTGCTGAGAGAATAAGTCACCACAGAGCCACTAACAACTGGCTCTTGTGAATACTGGCAGCTCTGTAATAAGGTATTAAACAAGTACAGGGTTGCTATCCCCCTCCCAAGTCTTTAATCACTTTAAGGTCTTATCCTCTGCTGATAAAGCTGAATTCTTTGCCTATAAATTTTCCTCAAACTACTCTTCACTCATCCAGAATATCATTAACTTTGCTCCTAGAATTGAGTCTCTGTTGATTTATATGTATATAACCTCTTCCATGGTTTCTACTATCATCTCTAACCTAGATTCTCACAAAGCATGTGAACGTGATGATACCCCCATAATAAACATTAAAAAGTATGTTCTAATATGGCTCTTGTTTTCTCTAAAGTGTATAATAAATACCCCACTGCCTCCTGCAAGTCATCTATTTTTCCAGATTTTAAGAACTCTGGCAAGCTGTTGGACTCCTCCAAATATTGGCTTATTAGCCTTCTATTTATTTTTGAGAAACTCCTAGGAGACACAACCAACAAAAAATTGGTTAATCATCTATCATCACAGAGCCTTTTCTCAGACAAGCAATATGGCTTTTGTTTCTCCAGGTCAACTGTTTCTCTACTGAAGGTAATTGCAGAAATAGTCTATCATGTTCTATATAAAAATAGTGAAGCCCAGGCTGTAATGTTGGACATCTCAAAGATCTTTGACAGGGTCTGGCATTCAGGCCTCCTCCACAAGCTGAAAAGTTAGGGTGTCTCTGGACACATTTTTGAGCTGACCCAGTCTTTCCTATCAAATTGTGAAATGAAAGTTATCCTGAACAGTCACTCATCTAGATCCTTTCTTACTAATGCGGGTGTTCTCCAGGGCTCCATCCTTGGTCTTACATTGTGATTTTCATTAACGACCTTCCTGTTGATATCAGCACTCAACTTGGCATCTACACTGATGACAAAATCATTTACTCTTGCCTTGATAGCAAGGCCGATCAGTCTGACAAGGTCAAAATGGCAGTTGATGTCCAAAATGATCTTAAGACCATTATTAACTGGGGGCAGAAGATGGTTTGTGAATTTTAACACCGCCAAAGCTAAACATTTTAGAGAGACCCTCCCCCCGCTGCCTGCTATCAGCATGGCTGATGCTAACCTCCAGAAAAGTGACTCATTGCACCTCCTTGGGCTAAGATTCTCAGTTGATATAAAATGGAAGGACTATATTGAATCCATTTCTAAGTCAGCTGCTAAGAAAGTTGGTTCACTGTCTCAGGTGAAATAATTTTTCTTTCTGGAATTGATCTTACCTATAAGTCTACCATTCATCAAAGCCTAAAATATTGCCGCCACATATGGTCTGGAAACCCTTGCTATTTACCTTGAGCTCCTTGATAAAATCCAAAGAAAACTCAGTTATATTATTGGTCCTGATCTGAAGGCTCGGCTTTAGTTACTTATCCACCACCATAAGGTTGCTTCTGTGCCGTTTCTATAAATAATTTCATGGTAATTGTTCAGATGAGCTCTTCACTATAGTACCTAGACTATGAATTTAAGTGCTCTATTAGACTGGTGTTGAGATTTCATCAATTTACAATTGATCTGGCTAGATGTAACCATAAGTTACATGCTAACAGTTTCTTTTCTCACACTTCTCATGTGTGTAGTTATCTCAGCTCCATGCATTCCAGAGAATTTTAATCTGCAAAATATAAATGCAATGTTAATCGCTATTTACTGTCCTCCAGATTACTCTTTTCTTCTGCTCATCATTAATGTTTTGGTTTCTAATTCTTCCACACCCTGTAATTCTTTGCATCTGAGTGGCTTTACTGCCTTGTATATGGTGATACCAATTATATATATATATATATATATATATATATAAAAAAGCAATAAAATTATAAAGATACACTATATTTATAGGTAAAATGTTTAATATCAGGAGTAGAGTGTTTGCAAGTATAAAATATAAAATGGATACTGAAATCAGCAGTGACAGTGTTTTATGCTTGAAACAAAATCTTTAGGCCATATTTTTGGCTCAATTATTTATATATTCTAGTCAATGGTGGTAAGGTCTATTGTATTATGCTAATAGTTATTGAGTAGGCAGTTATGGTTATATTTCAGAGGCTAATGAGCAGAAATAATTGATACCCATAATGCACCATTGACCATCAAAAATATAATACTCATGGCCTGAAGATTACATTCACATATGAAAAAGTGCTTGCACTCAGCGTTGATCTCAGTCAGTCAGAGAGAGAGAGAGAGAGAGAGAGAGAGACACATGTATAGAAACAGTCATGAAGTTTTGATTTCTATGTCCAAACTGTCTAGAAAGGCTTATAAACAGAGTAAATGTTAAACTATGAATATACATCCCACACTTTTCCATGTAAATAGAAAAGTAATAAAAGCAGGGATTAGAATGCAGAAAGTTCAAAGTTATATTTCTATAAAACCAATAAATAAAAAGTATAAATCATAAATTCATTATAATTAAATATTTGCCCTTCTTTATATGGTTTAAATTTTCAATGTAGGCTTTGATAAAAAATAAGAAAAAAAAAAAAGAGAAGTTTTTATCTGTAACTCCAACTGAGTGAAATACAACCGTCTCTATTAAGTCTATCCAGCTCCAGTGACTTACACTTTAAATAATTTACAATATGTTAAAATTTGCCATGCAATCGGATTAGGTCTACAGGAGTTATTGCAACCCTGCAAAGACGTTTCAGTAAATTAACTAAAGTTAATTCAAAGAAGAAATACAATCTGTTTCAGCATCAACTACTGAGCAATAAATGCACTACAATACAATGCAGTATTAAGACACATTTAGAAAATCCATGGGATAAATCTGTTAGGACACCAATGTTGGGGAGAATAGAGAAGACATAAGGACATAAGGACAGAAGAACTGGGGCGGGGGAGTGTAAATAAAGACAAAGGAGAGGAGTAAACATGAAAGGAAAGAGAAAAAAAAAATGATTGAAAAGAACTTGTCAATGAATCAGAATCCAGCATATTCCCCATTTCTTTCAGTAAATCAATAATTACATTTAATAAATATAAAGAGTATAAAAAGACTAATGAAATGATAAATGGATTAGTAGATTAAATTAAAACCTTTCTTGTATGTTTGTATTTCAAATCCACATAACCCAACAAAACATCACATTAACAATTCAGTTGAAGTGTTCTCCAAATAGCACAAGTTTTTTTCTCAACTTAATAATCTGCTGAAATGATTGAAGAAAGTACAATTACATAATACTCTTATATTGATTAGTCAGCTAATAAGAGAAATCAATGTGCTCTTGCAATCCAATTATGCCATATTTGATGCTCACCAAGTTCCTTAAAATGTAGCCAGACTGGGTTATATAGCAACTTGCAAGAGTGTATTGTTTTGTACAAGACTGTGTGGTCAAACAAAATGTACACTGAATGGTCTATTGGTTTAAGAACCTTTATCTCAGACACCTTTTCATTCCCAAACTGAATGAAATTTGCAATACAAAACACTGAGAACCAGTATTATGGTTTGATTGTGAATTTTGCAAGTTGCTTTCATTTTATCTGCTGATAAATCAGTCGGGTTTCAGTCCTGGCTTGAGGCAGGCATTTAATTTAGCTGCACTGATGAGCTGTGATACAGTGAAACAGGCCTGTATGTGGATGATTTATATATATATATATATATATATATACACACACACACACACACACAATCCCCAAATCACTTGTTCACTTAAGCAAAAGACTAATTAGTCAATGAAATGTTAAAAATCAAATTTTAATGGATACTGTTTTCATTCAATTGATAAAAATGTGAAATTCAAGTATTTCATTTACAGCTTAATAGCATTTTTTTTTAACATTTCACCCCAAGCAAGGAGGTAATGCTACTAAGACATAAGGGTTACTAGGAATGAAAGAGAATACAAAGACTTTAAGAGAAGGAACATCTGATCCTAAACAGGAAACAAAGAATAAACCACTACTATTCAATGAACTGGGTGATAGGCAAACCTATCTACTCCTATAAATGTTTATAATACAAACACTTATGGGAGTCGATCAATAAATCTGTAGTCTGGTACAATTATTTTGATCTGATATTTTTCACTGTATAATGTATGGGATTATTATTTACCACTGAATTAAATGCATTGAAAAAGAGGCCAGGCATTAGGGGGATGAGAGATAGTGGATAGCAGATCCTCTTATTATAATAAAGATCATTGTGTGCATTTGTATTTCTCTCCTATCACACTCATCGAGAGAGAGAGAGAGAGAAATAGCAAGGTAGCGTCAGCTCAGTTCATTCTCTTTACTAATAGTTATGAAAGCCCTTGCCATGTTTTTGCTCTTTAACAGTGCCTTATTTTATTTTTTTGTTTACAATAATTACGTTGTGAAGAATATATCTTCTTTATTATAATAAAGGCCATACATATAGGATACCTCCACTAAATCGCTAAAAAAAAAATTTTAAAAAGGGTGGGGACAGTATAATATGAATAAAAAAGCCCCAAATAAAAAACTTTTTCCATCAAAATGTTTAGATTATTAAGAGAAAAGATCAAAGTATTTTTTTAAATTATTTTTCAAAATTTCTTAATCCCTTCTAACACATTCGAAATTTTGTTAAAAAAAAATCTTGTTTTAATTTTCATTAGCTGGTAACCAAATTGTTACAAGAGTTTACAATGGAAAATGTAACGTTATATAAATCAATTTTTTTTTCGGTGACAAACATTTAGAAATTTTTACAAAAATCAAATAATAGTTGAATTTTAATAAAAACTTTCAGGACTTATTCACAAATGAATGAAATTATTTTTAAAATTATTATTTTTTAAAAATCCTCGTAAAAATATTTCTTTTTTTTAAGAAATTAAATTTTGTTGTGATAAATGGTTTTATTAGTTAAATGCAGGACTCATTAGGGAATGATAACCATCTATTATTTTTTTACAACATTTGGCCACTATTTTCAAAAATATGCTCCAAATAGTAAAATTTGATAAGCTTTTAATTACTTCAATAAATAATAAAATTTTTTTCAATTAATAATGAAATTTTGAAAGAATTGTTTTCATTTTTTTTTTTGTTTAATTATAATAATTTATAAAGTTTCAAAAATATTTTTAAAATACTTCAAAGATTTGTTGCAGTTAGTTTAAAATTTAATAAAGCAAAGATTATATTTAGTAATTGAAAATTAAAAAGTTTAATGCAAATCGTTTGGCGTCCCTATTTTTAAAATAATTCTTAATTTTTTTTTTTTTTTGTGTATTTGAAGTTTTTTTTTTTGTAAGGTAATTTTTATTTGCAAATTCTCTTACCCAAAAAAATTTATACAATTTTGTCACTTGTGATTGGCATACACTTATCTCTAAACCACCTGTCAACACATTTGATATACAGCGGACAGGTCAAAAAGTTCAACTATGATTAAGAAATACTTTTATTCTAAATTTCATGCTATAAATAAGTAACACTTGTGTAAATTAGATAAATTCAACATTAAATTTGCTAATTTTCCAAAAATAATGTGTCACTGGTGTATATATCATTTTTGCAAATTTTTTTCAATTTTTAAAACCGAGAATTAACTTTTGTTTACAAATGTGTCAATCGCTTAAAAATGGACAAAAAATTTAAAGATTAAAAAAATTTTTTAATTTTAGATTCCAATCAATATAATTTCTGTTTAAAATAAACCAGAGTATTTTGCTTCTGGGAAATACTAAATTTAATCATCTAGCTTTCAATTAAAACTAAAATAAAAGTTTCAAGAAAACTGTTTTTAAAAATTCAATTTAAAATTTAGATATAATATATATATATATATATATATATATATATATATATAGAGAGAGAGAGAGAGAGTCCCTCCTGTCAAGCTCAGGAGCAATAACCTGTGAGTAAACAGCTAATAATCCTCTCAAATATTTTGCCATCATTTTTGACAGCAGGAGTATGCTCAAAGAGTATAAAACTGGAAAACAGATGTTATGTAAAGAGAACTATGATCTATTACTCTCTGATTTCCAATTCGATTTCATAAAATGCAAAAATACTATAACCTAAACTTTTCACTAGATATGTGTGTGTGTGTGTGTGTGTGTGTGTGTGTGTTTTGATAACCCTATCATCAGTAACAACCTCTTTTTATCTCTTGGGAAAAAATTGGAAGCATGTTTGCTGTGAATCCCAAGAAACTAGCTCTTTCACTTTGGGTCAAGATTGGGATAGGAGGCTAAAATTAGCACTTCATGCAATAGATACATATGGTATAGACAATACACCTCACTTAATCCTTAATTCACCAACAGAGAAAGTTCAACTTTTTTTATTCTTTACACAGATTCTTTAGAATATTCCTTGAATTTGCTCTCTTTTTTTAGGACTTCTCTGAGAAAGGAAAAGAAAATATAGTAGAAAGTACAAAATGACATGAGAAGTCTTCATCAAAATGTGAGATAGAGGAATAGGAAAGAGAGGAGAAGAGAGAAAGAACAAGGAAAATGGAAAAAGAAACAGAAAAAAATTAAAGAGAAAATTGGTAGCAAAGGAAAAAAAGATTTAACCCCTAGTCTCCTTCCACCTGTACCCCACCAGTGAATGAGATTACTTGATGCTTCTCCTTCTGATCTTTATTTATTTTTTAAATTAGGAGAAAACAAAAAGAAACCATTTCAAGCTTCTCTTCTAAAACTATATTCCAATCCACCTTTGTTGCTTTTACACAGCAGGCTAAAGGTTATTAAGCACACTTACTGCTTGTCAATGTCAATTTCTGCATTTGACAAATTACACAGAGCTATCACTCCATCCCAAACTAGTTTAAAATATATATATATATATATATATATATATAAACTACTTGTTTTCATTCCTTTGTGTATTTTTTTTTTTTTTGTCAGTAGAAGGCAGGTGTCTAGTTTATAGTCATATAATACTCAGAATAACAAAGTTCTCATTCAAATTACTCAAAGAACAACTTTGTGGTTCACATAAAATCTTTTACCAGCAACACAGTAAAAAAGGAAAGTGAAAGAGAGGTAAGAAAAGAAGAAAAAAAGAAGAAAAAAGATAAAAAAAAAAAATTGGTTTTCAGCCTAACCCTCTCCACTTACCCACCAGTTCATGGTGGCTGGGTAAATGTCACTGTTTCTAACAATTTAAAGGGTTGATTTTGATAGGTTTGTATGTGTGACTTTTACAAATTTAACAAAATAAATAAATTTTTTTTTATTTTTTATTTTTTTTAAATAGGAGACATTTCATTTCCAACCCTTTCACATTTCAGTTTCTTCTTGATGTTATGTAATACATCTGTTTTTCAGTACATTTAGTAAAAGTTAACATTTTTTTAATACAGGGAACTTGTTCTGTGTTACACTGAAAAGCTATTTTAACTTAAGTGAAGACATCTTGCCTTGTGAATAACAAATAATGTCACATCTTAACACTGCTTCAAGTATTTGTAACAAGGAGTTTTGACCCAATTGTTTAAGTTATATTTTACAACTTGGATATATCCTAAATTTTTAATCTCTCAAAAAGCTGTTGAATAGCTTTGATATTACTTAACAGATCAAATGGAACCTTACTGCACATGCATGAACAGAAACCCTTCTTTGAGGTTACTCAGTTGAACTATATGAACTTGTATATATATATATATATATATTTTTTTTTTTAACATTTCACTCCAAGCAAGGCATTCTACTGCCACTGTTGCACAGGGGATTACATAGGGGAAAGTGATGAGAAAGAGGGGAAATTTACAGGGGATGTCAAGAGGAGGGTAATAGACGGATGAGAATACCGAGAATGGGAGTGGGGGTAGATGGAAAAAAGAGCTTGAGAGAATGGATGCGAGTGAGATAAGAGATGTCTATTGACCTTCTTACATTTAAATTCCTGGAGATTGTAGCTGTCAGGGAAGCAAGTATATGGAAGGAAATTCGACAGGTGAAAAGTGCATGAAAAGAAGCTGTTAGAGTAGAAGTTTCAGTTACATTTTATCGGTTTCACTGTAAAAGGGTGGGACCTAGTTGCTAATCTAGGTAGCTAGTGTGAATTCATACCTGGGGGGCACCAGTGATCTAAGTTCATTGGAGCAGAAGTCGTGAAAGCATTTATAGAAGAGGCACAGGGAAGCCACATCACGTCGGTGAGATAGCGACTGCAGCTGAGCTGCCAAGTTGGTATCAATCACATGACAGATTCTCCACTGAATTTTGTCAAGAACCCCCAGGTGAATAGCAGGGGCACCCAACGTATTGTGTGAAAATTGTATTCACAACTTATGGGGGGGGGGTGTCAAAGTTTCATGCTATGTCAGCATCCCCAATCCAACTTCTTACATATTAAATTTGGCTCCTTGCAACTTCTGGTTGCTGCCATTCAAAGGGAGAAGATTTAAGACCATGGACATTGGTCAAAGAAAAGTAAATACAGCAGCTGATGTCAGTAGCATGAAAGGTCTTTGCAGATTATTTTTAAAAGCAAAATAGACACTAGATAAAAATGGATCATTTACAGGTGGACCTCAAAGGACAAATCTCGTCCATCCTGGGTATAATGATAAGCTACATCTGACAGCAAGGCCTCTGATCAGGGATGTTTTGAGGAGCCTGGAACCACCCCTTAATTGATATTGTTCTCAGGTCCTCTTTAATCCAGGGTGGTAGCACCAGTTAGGGTCCCAGTTAAAGGCAAATAGTTAACCTCCAAAATGGGGTCAAAGCACTATGAAAGTATACAAATTTTATATTGTAAAAAAAAAAAAAAAAAAAATATCAATACAATTCTGCAAAGAAAAGAAAATATCAGCAATGCATTTTTTGTTAAAAAAAAATTACTAATGCTCCCAAGAAAATAAAATTTCAGTAATGACCCATAAGGAGTCAGTGTACTGGTAAACAAACAAATCTCATCAAACATTCACAAGTTCTACTGAATGACATTCTCTGTAATAAATTGGACAAAGCAAAGTTTAGTAATTAGACTTTATAATATTTAAGAAAAAATATTTTTCATGTTATTTTACAATTTACAAAGGTAATTTGGATATTAGAAGAATGAAAAAACAAAAAAAAAAAAAATGGCACAAGAACAAAATCAAAATATTAAGATTTTTAGAAAGTATCCTTGCAAGTGAATTTGAATGAGAAATAAGAACACAAAATGGTTTTTGTCTTCCTTATCAGTTGCATCGATCATGTCAAGTTGTATTTATACATATGAAAGTATCAGAGACCTCTTCAATCATCAAAATAAAATAAAAGAAAATATTTCATACCTTTATTAGTCTTAGCCAGAGAAAAAAAATATTTCATTGCACATTCCTATCAAAATAGATACCACTACAGAAAATGCAATACCTAAAGTTTAAAATTAACTTAAAAATATGAAAAACTAGCAGTATAGCCAGGCGTTGCTCGGGTGTAATGTAAGCTTTAAAACTAATCCATGGTCCTGGAGCTCAGATCCTTTGGACATTGGCATGAAAGACTAAAATGCAATAGTTGTTTCCAGTTAAAGTGAAACTGTAGACTGAAAGAAAAATGAATGGATATAAATCAAATTTTGATTACCTGGTATAGATATCAAATTTTCTGCACTATTGTAAGAACTGCAACCTTGAAACTTATGAATATCGTTTCTTATGTCTTTGTCTATGAGTGTATCAAATTTGATTAAAATTGGACCACTCCTATAACCTGATTTTTTTCGATTATTGATATTTTTTGGTGGGGTACCTTGACACAAAACTTAACACTCGCAGACGCTTATAGTACAACTGTGTAAATTTTCAAGGAAATCGGTCCAGCCGTTTCAGAGTCTATAGGTAATGGACACACACACAAAGACAAAGTTCCATTTATAAATAAGTTTAGATTATTCTTAAGGCCTTTCTTTTAGTTTTAATTTCAAGCTAATAGACTAAATTCAATATTTCTAATAAGCAATATACTTTACTGTATTTCAAAAACTAAAAATTAAACTTCTTTAGTCAATTTGTTTTTTTTTGGGTGGGGGTATATTTTTTTTATTAAAAAAATTTATGAAAATATTCTCTGTAATCTAATGTTTCATTGAATTTTTAAAATTTTGGATTTAAATTTACACTGAACATCAGGAAGAGACAGCTAAAGTTCCCGAGACATGCAATGAGGAAGGATGGCTTGAAGAACCCAATACTAACAGGCCAGATAGAGTGTGGAGGGGGGGGACAGGGGAAAGCAGCGGATAACATATTTGAAGGGCTTGATCAGGTGGATAACAGAATAAGAGTTGCGTGATGTAACAGAAGAAAGCATTCTAAGAGCTACCAGGTATAGAGAGACATGGAAAACCATGATCGCCTATGTCCTGAAAGGACAGGGCACATAGAAGAAGAAACTTATCTTCTGATATCATGCATGGACGTTTGTATCTACAAAAATTGGCATGTTTATACAAATAAAATAAAAAATCCAGAACTCTTAAAACATTGGTGTTTGATACTTTGTACCTATCTTCAACCTTTATGAGTTAGTATATTTAGTTTTTACTTAATAACATCTAAAAGGGTAGAAATACAGAATTTTAAATATTTAAAACTTAAATTATTCTAATTATAATTCTAAAAAAAAATTAAAACAGTTCTTGTAAAATTCATTAGCTCTCAAAAAATTCAATAGTATCCTTAAAATATGTTATTTATAAAAGCAATCAAAATAATGTCAATTTTATTGCATTCTTTATTTTACGATTTAGAGCAGACTAGCATCATAGCCCGGCGTTGCCCGTGCAACTCAGAACATTTTAGTATTAGAAGATGCCAATGAGAGGAGTAGAATAAAAATTAAATATAAAAGCTCATTTTTTTTTTCTTTTTAATAAAAAAATATTTCAGTCACGTTTGACATATGTGATTTGATTTCTGTGACGTAATTTAGCAGCCATCTTAGATGTTTTACGGAGCAAATGTAAACAATCGGCTTCATTGGCCAAAAAGTGCAAAAGGGAAAATTGCTGAACTTAAACTCAAAATGTATGTGTCAACCTGGCTTCCCTGTAGATATGTGTCCCTAGAAAGTTTGAATGTCGTAGCTTAAAAATGTAGGCATGCATAGGGAACAGTCACAAACTCAGATTACTTTTTATATATATATATATATACAAGTGTGGGTGGAATAATATTCCCCATCCAAAGAAACACTATTTTTAAAAAAGTGCTCAATACAAAGTAGAGCTAATAATAATAATAATAATATTTATTAATAAATTATAACATTATATCAATGTTATAATTTATTAATAAATATTATTATTATTATATATATATATATATATATAAATAAATAAATTTAGTAAATGGTTTTTCTGTTTGACAAAAACAAATTGAAGAGGGAGAAATGTTAATTACTTGAAATTTCATAAAATTAAGCAAGTGGGTGGAACAAATGTGAAAAAGAAATAAAAAAATAATTTGTGAATAAGTTTTGAAAATTTCATTAACATCTAATAATTATTTGAATTTTGCAAGAGTTTCTAAAACAATGTTTTTAACATGGAAAAAGATACTAAAACTTATACTAATTATTGACCCAACCATTTACACAATAAAAACAATTTTTAACCAACATTTTGGACATGCTAGAAAGGATTAAAAAATTTACTAAAATAATAAAAAATACTTTAGTCATTCTTAATAAACATTTTGATGATAAAACTGTTTATTAAATTTGGGGTCGTTTTTCTTCATAGTATACTCTTTTCTTTTAGCAAATTCTTGAAGGTTAAAGTAAATCTTTTGTCAGTTTTAAAATAATTCATTATTCAAATAGTGATGACTACTACACTTCCAACAACTTTTTAGAACAAAGTGTTCATGGTAAAGAGAAAATTTGATCAAAATTTTTCTTGTTTTAAAACTTACCTCACAAAGATAGTGTATGCCAAGGTCAAAGGGTAATGATTGAAAGGTGATATGTATCAAATTGCAATTAATGTTTCTTTGATGTGACTTCTGGCTGAACTGTTCCTAGATATGAAATGGCCATCTGCAGATATGCATAAGACATGCGTTAGATAAATATAGCTGCAATGCTACTAGTCCAGCAAGTAAGGGTTGGGATTCTACATCTGTCTTAACAAAATTACAAGAAAATAAGATACTAAACAAGTTTACATGATAGATACTCCTATTGCTCTCAATTTTTTTTAAGAGGTTTCAGTGTCCGAGAAGTGTCAGTGGTGATATGAAGCACATCAACTGGTACTGGTTAAAGCTGAAAATTTAGATTCTCTTATCTTCAAAGCCATGCATATATTATATGCATATATTTTATATTAAAATAAATGTGAACAAAAAATTTTCATTCAAAGACATCCGAACTCTCTCCTCTCCGCCGAATGTTATTTTTTTTGTTCTGACAATATTTCAACCACCCTATTCTTCAGGTGAACTATTTGGATTAAATTTTGCATTTACTACCATATTGCAAGTGGGGGAGGAAGAGAATGAGTAAGAAAAAAAGAATTGTGGTTAAGAGAATACATTCAATTATTTGAAAACATCTTCAAATGAATAGGCTCAATTTATGAAGAAACAATAATGATTATATTGGGTTGATAAAAAGTTTATTAAGTAGATCATTTTGAGTCTAGCTAGCAAAATAGAGGTGGTGTCACAAACCATGGAGAAGGCAACAGGAAACCACTCCACTATTAATCTCAAGAATTATCATGGCTATGAACAAAGTATGAAACCAAATGGCTTGAATGGGGTTAAGTCTAAGAGAATTGACTCTTCGCCCAGTAAGAAGCAACAGGTACAACAGGTGTCACCTGACAGTCATCCAGCAACTGTTTGCATCAAATAAAAAATAACTCTTGGTACATGGAACCTCAGAACGTTTAACTGTGAACAGCTGGAAAATGTAAAGCAAGAGATGAGTAGATTAAACAACATTTTTGGTGGATCTGAAAATAGGTGGCCAAACAACAAAGATTTTGTCCATGACAATCATAAGATTATATATGCAAGCAGTGGGAAAAAAAAAAAAAAAAAAAGAGTTGGCTTGATACTAGATCAAGACTTGAAGAAAAGCATTCTGGGGAACTGCCAGTTATCTGAAAAAAGTTCTAGTTAAACTGAAAGGAAAGCCCTTCATCATAGCTGTTACAGTTGTGTATACACCAACAACACAAAGTACAGCGTAGGAAATTGAATCTTTCTACTCCATGCTAGACAACACCAAGGCTCAGTGTAAATCACAAGAAATTATAATTATCATGGGAGACCTGAACACCAAACTAAGCAAGGAGAGGAAAGGGGAAACAGTTGGCAAGTTCAAACGAAGAAACTGCAGTGATTGGAGAAAAATGAATTCAATGGTGCACATCAAATGACCAGGTAATAACCAACACTTGGTTCCAAGAACATCCAAGATGGACATGGAAAAAACAAGAAATTCAGGAATGCAGTTATTCACTGCAAAAACTATCCAAGTGCCAATTGCAGAAGCGACCACTTCCCGGTTATATGTAAACTAAGAATGAAACTTCTGAAATTGAAGAAGCCTAATGCAGCGTCCAAATTGCAATATAACAGATTCTTGAACAATTTGAACCTGCAAGAAAAATAGATGGACAGTGTGAAAAAAAGATACAAGGGACAAATTGGAAACTTGAAATGGGACACACTAAGAGACAGTTTAGTGACATCAGCAAATGACATCTTCCCAAAGAAAAATGGACGTAGAAGTTAAAACAAGTGGATCCCAGATGAGATTCTTGACATGATGCAAAGCAGACAGAAAACAATGCTAAGACATGGAACGGAATACAGGAAACTAAACAAGGAAATAAGGAACAAATGCTGACAGGCCCGCCAGTCTCCATCCTTCACATGCTGCAAACAAGTGACCGACTGACGATTCTAAGACCTCTCCTTAACTGAATCACTATGGAAAAAAAGCAAACATAATAGCAAAGCTAAACCAGCTAGTCTGAAAACGCCCAAACCCGTCTGCATCTCTTACACTAACATACATGGTATCCACACTAACTTCCTCAGCGTTGATTCATTCCTTCACACTAACTCACCTGATATCTTGGCCCTATGTGAAACTAACCTTAACCCTTCTCTCTTCCGAGTTTGACATTCCTGGCTACATTCCCCTTTTCAGGAAGGACTCCAATGTTCATATGCATGGGCTTGGTGTATATGTCAGCAAACACCTTCCCCTAGCTAGGGCGACATCTCTTGAATCCCCGGATCATTCTTTCATGTGCATCCACCTCTCACTTCTAAACTCGATTGTAAGGTCAATAGACACCTAACAAACTAACTTGCTTCCATTCTTTCAAACACTCTTCCCACCCACCCAACTATCTATCACCCCCCCTTCTGACATTTCCTATATCTAAGCACTCTTTCTATTTACCTTCCCCCATGTAGCCCCAAGTGTAATAGTGGCAATGGAATGCCTTGCTTGGGGTGAAATGATTATAAAAAAAAAAAAAAAAAAAAGAATATTTCAGTGACAAATATGCAGAAAGAGAGAGAGATTGAGTATGACAAAGGAGATATACATAAAAAAAAATAAAGAAACTAACAGAACAAAAGACATGCTCATCATCAGGATGCATAAAACCCAAGGATGGAACGCTTATATTGGAGTAAGAAAGAATTCAGCAATGGGATGAATATATCAGAGATCTCTTCCATGACGAAAGATAACTAGCAATACACAGAGATACTGACAGGTGAACAGAGAGAAAAAGGGGAAAACAGCACGTGACATACTTGATGGGCTTAAACAAATAGATGGCAGAGCAGGGAGAAATAACAGAACTAAATATATTAGACGCAACAAAGAACAGGAAGATGTGGAGAGCCATGATCATCTACGTTCTAAAGGGACACATTACATAAAAGAAGTGAATTAACCTTTTGGCCCACCCAAAATATTGCTAATATGCAAGTCTTGCAAGGTGTTGAGGGTGAACTAAGTCAAACTGAGACCCTAGGAAATGTCAAAAATGGGCTTCATTCAATAAGCGGTTCATCAATTGTTTACAAAGACTGTTAGAAAGTTGCCCTCTTATTTGTTTATAAATTAAAATATAGATATTCTACATAGGTTTGAAGAACAAAGAGATCCTTAAGAGTTCTCATCAAAATCAAAGTGAATTGTAATAGTTAACAAACTTCAGTTCAGTACAACTTTAGATACTAGTAAACCAGAAAATTAATCATTTACTTTAATATACAAAGTCTGAAAACGATCCAGACATTTAGCATTAAAAAAAAAAAAGAAAAAAAGTTCCCTTCATTCACAATTATCCCAGCCCATGCTTAAAAACAGTCTATAAAATCTTTTTTTTTTTTAAATCATAATCAGCCATATTTCATTATATTTTCATTAAATTCATTCAGAAATCTCTTAACAGTAATGGCCTGAAGTCCCAGGGAGTTGAAGCTGAATTGCAGTAAAGGTTGACAGTCTTGAATGATACAATGTTTTGTAAAAGAGGAGAAAAAAAAATAATCATCTTTCTTGACTTCAATCATTACAAATGTGACAGTTACAGAGTAAACAAACTGTCAATGACATTTCACTGATGAGTAAAGCCCAGAGGAAAGTGTCTGCTCCATGCATATTGTAGTAAGGTCCTTTCTGATTGTCAGGTTACATCAAGACTGTAACTGATCATTGAGACATTTAAAATGGCTTCCTGGACATACCTCATATTTGTATTTACTTTTCAATAAATGAATGAATGAAGTTTTTTTTTTGTTTTTTTTTTCCTCACTTGCTCATTTTGATATTGATAATCATTTGTAGAAAATTTTAATGCTTGTAATATCGAACCATACTTAATTAAATAAAAAATAAACAGAAGATTTTCCTGGATTTAAGAATGATTTCATAACTGTTATGGTACCCCTCCTACGAGGAATGAACTCTTCCTCTTGCTATATACCTGTATGACTTCTAAGGAGCAGTGAAGAGGATTTTAACGTGCAGTCAAGTACAGCAGTTAACGACAGCTACTAATCATGTAGTGTAATAATACCTTTGGACTTACTTTTTTCTATATTCCTAATTATTAACACTTCTTTTGGATATGTTGTTCCTTGTTATACTAATGCACTGTTTGAACCTACCTTCTTGTTCCATGTCTTCCTTTTGGCACAAACCAGTCACTAAAACTTTGCAAAGTTTTGCCACAACTACACAACAAATTGGCGACAAAGATCCACAGCAATAACCAAATATTATCTAAATCTAAACTTATTTATAAATGGAGCTTTGTCTGTGTGTGTCCGTTACCTATAGACTCCGAAACGGCTGAACCGATTTTCTTGAAAATTTACACAGTTGTACTATAAGCGTCAGTGAGTGTTCTTAGCTAGGTTTTGTGTCAGGGTACCCAAGATAAATATTGAAAAATCAAAAAAATTGGGTTATAGAAGGAGTGGTCCGATTTTAATCAATTTGATACACTCATAGACAAAGACATAAGAAATGATATTCAGAAGTTTCAAGGTTGTAGTTCTTGCAATAGTGCAGAAAATCGATTATATAATTCAGATACTTTAATCCAAGTGAAAAAAGCAGGAAGGTAAATTCCAAAAACCCGATCCTAATTAATATTAAAAATTTTATTTTAATATTAAAAATAATTTTTTTTTTTAATCATATCACCCCGAGCAAGGCGGTAACGCCACTGATGCGCAGGGGGTTACGTAAGGGTAAAAAGAATGGAAAAGAGAAAGCCGGAAACCACATCCTAAACAGGAAACAAGGGATGAGCCTCTTCACCTGTTCAATAGATGTGGGTGGAGTGTGAACCGGGCAATAGTTTAGTCTATCTACTCCAAGAAGAGAGCTCCATGTAATAAAATATTACAGAGCAAATATAAATTAAAAAAGGATTAATTCAATGATGTTGAATGACCATTTCGATATGAAAATCCCCACGGAGGATAACATCACCTCAGCAACAGAAAAATCCTTTCAGAAACTGGAGAAAAATCAGTCTAATTTTCCTTTTTAAATAGATTTGCAAAGAACTTAAAAAAGAAAATAAAAAAAAAGATAAAACAAAATAAAAACAAATAACCAAGAAAAGAAAAAAATTGACATCGTCTGGGTTCGCAAAAAAAGAAAGAATTGTAACTCAAAAATTAACAGACGGCCGTGTTGAATTGATGTACGGTTAAGCAACACAGAAAAAAGGTGGGAGATAAGAGATAAAGGAAGGAAGGGAGAGAAAAAGAAAAGAAAAGAAAAAATTTTATATATTACAGACGCTGGACATATTCAAAAACCTAACTTCCCAAAAACGTTGAAGTATTAGAAAAAGGCCTTTACTTAAAAAGGCATAATTATTTTTAAAGGGAATAAAAAGATATAGGATTTAAAATAAAAATTTTTTTTTAAATTTGGTCGTTTGATTTAAACTAAATAAAGACATCGCTAGGGGAAAAAAAAAAAAAAAAAAAAATTTCATTTACAATTATACATACATATAGAAGTACACACATACACGCACACACAATTCTTCAATTATGAATACATAAATACATACATATACACACACACATTCAATTCCATACACACTTATATACATATACATGCGCATACATACATATGTGTACACACATATACAAAAATTCACACACACACAATATATATATATATATATATATATATAGAAAAAAATTAATGAATATTATAAAAAAGAGCATTTAAATAGCTAAAAAAATTTTCCCCCGCATACACACATACATACACATATATATATATATATATATATATATACAAATATGCACATAGACACACAAGTTATCCCCCGTGGAGATTTTCATATCGAAATGGTCATTCAACATCATTGAATTAATCCTTTTTTAATTTATATTTTTATATATATATATATATATATATATATATATATAAAAACATGTTATGGAAATTAACGAATTTTAACAAAGCTAGCAACCGACAATTTGTAATGAATTATTTTGAACATTATTTTTACCGATACTCGTATTTAAGTAGATATTCTGTTTTTAATTAAACAGTATTTTATATTTATATCTACCGGCCAGATTATTTCACGATAAATTTTTATTACGAAAATGTGTGCTATCCAGCAGGATTCGAACCTGCGACCCCTATTTACATAGGGGAAGCTACCATTTGATCTGGTACTGTCTTAACCACTCGACCATGAATAGCCTCTTGATCAGACGAGGTTTTTATGCTTATATAACACAATTTTTGATCTATCGTAAACAAACCATATCGTCTCTAATGTATCGTAATGTTAAACAAATGTAAACATGTTACGGAAATTAACGAATTTTAACGAAACTTGGTTATAAGCAACCGACAATTTGTAATGAATTATTTTGAACATTATTTTTACAGGCTATACTGCTAGTTTGTCTATATTTATGTCCCCCAGCACAAAAAAATAGTTAAAATATAACAGATTTGCAAAAGTTTGTTTTTTAAGAGTAAGTCTGCTAAAATGTGTATATACAGATATACAGGATTTATCAAAAATACTTTTACAAATATTAGGGGAGGGGTCCTGAGATCAAAACAAGGTAAAATGTTCATGTAAACATGTCCAAAAGGTCGTCATTGTACCTCAACACAGCAACTCATAAAAATATTCAAATGTCCTCCACTTTCATCTATTGTATTATTGACTGGTGGACTCAAATATTCCCAAATTGTATCAAATGATTTCACTTGACCTTATGACATGTCGATGAATCATCTCTGCATTATTAATGTCTACTGCATAAACCAATTGTTTTAGATGGCCCTGCAGATAAAAATCAAAAGGATTGAGATCACGACAATGTGCAGGCCATGGGACAGGTCCTTCCCTACCTATCCATCTTTCATGGTAGATGTCAGCCAGTGCATCATAAACAATGTAATTAAAATGTGCTGGAGCCCTATTGTGCATGAGCCACATGCATCTTTGTATTCGCAGAGGTACATCCTCTAGCAAGTCTGGAAGTGTGTTAAAAATCCCTGTAGACAGTTCCTGTAAGATGTGCTGGGAGAATATATGGACCTACCAGACAGTCACCTACAATTCAAGCCCACAAATTAATCATAATCTGATACTGGTGTTCTGGCCTGTATTGTACCAAGGGGATTCCGATCTGCCCACAAATATTGGCTGTGTAATTTTTTTATTCCAGCTCTTCCAAATGTTGCCTCATTCATAAACATAACTGAAAAAACAAACAATGGATTGGCAGTTTGTGCAATAAACCATTGGGAAAAGTTCTCCCATGATAAGTGATCAGAGGGCAAAAGACTACACACTTTGCAAATGATACAAATACAGGAGATGCTCTTGAAGTACCCTCCAAATACCAACAGATGAGAGTTATGGTGTGTTGTGACGTAGCTCAAAAACGCAACATACGGTTCACAATATATAAAGGACTAATATCAAGTAGCGACAGCATAGTCAGCAGCTTACAACTAACATGGTCATTGTCTACTCAGCTCACTAGTTGTTACCACCCTACCCAGACATGTATTACTGTATCTACCGAGAATAAACGTATTACTTATATCTGTGTACTGTCATTCCTCCACATGCTTGGGTTATTTGACATGTGCTGAAACCTAGATCATCTCCACCAGCCTGTAGAATATTTTCTTTATGGGGTGGTGTACAAGTGGATCTCCGTATTCCTTGATCTATGATTTGTGGTGCCATGGGTCCTGTCTCAGCAACATAATAATAAACAGTAGCAAAGGTCGGATTTCAGCTGCCTTCAGTCTGGAAATGCAATCTGATATAGCTGTGCAGCCTTGCATCAATTACCATTCACACATTCCTATATAAAAAATATATTTACCTGCTCACAATATAAATATCCTGCCATTGTTAAATGGAATACTACTCTGTTAACATGCAGATAGGCATTGTGGTGCAGTGGATATCAACTCTGATCGACAAATCAGGGAGGCATGTTCAAATTCCAGTTTAACTCTGCATTCACTTATGCACAAATACTCTTGGGAAAGGTATTAATCCATCTCTACCCTCCAGTTATGGGTTAAATAATAGGACAGACTGGGTTCTATAGCATTGACTGGCAACCAGTCTACTGCAGAAAGATGGATAATCTTCTGCCCAGTCAGTCATGTCTCTTTCAAGACATGATCGCCCAAAGCGTGTTTTACGTATGAATAGTTGAAAAGAAAGTTTCTACTGGGCATAAAGCAGGGGATCGGTTTTCTATTGTCATGAAGTAATAAAATATTCCCCCACTATTTACTACTTAATATAATTAACCAGATTACTGCAGAAAGCAATGGCAACCTACTGCAGCATAATCTTCTGCCTAGTCAGTCATGTCTCTTTCAAGACATGATCGCCCAAAGCGTGTATCACGTATGGCACTTAACTGACTGACAGTTAAATCACTACTACATTAAATGCTGAAGACAGATAAGCCACAATTGTACACAAATGAAAAATATAACCTAGTATACAATTTCAACACAGCACTATCTACTGAAAACTTTCTTTTGACTCAAATATAAACATATATCCACAAATCCTTCATATGAACTTATGTTCTTGTTTTGTTGTGAGGAACCCACCCTCAAAGTTTAAAATTTCTTTTTGATACAATCTGTATCTGAGTAGGCATGTATATGTGTACATGTATGTACAAGCATACAATTCTCACATCACCTAACGCTTCAAATAATAGATAAAACAAACAGGTCAGGTAGACAGACACTCTCTCGAGTTTGGACATTGGCAGTGATAAGTTAATCTAGTTTGATTGATGATCAACACTTATCCTTAGAGATCCCAAGGCATCTTTCCTTATATACAGTTTTGTTTTTCTTTTATTGTAACCTGAGGAAGCCAAAGGGAGCAGATGCTCTCAGCAAAATGCTTCCTTAATAAATTTTCTACTTGGTCTCATTTATTTATGCTTCAGATACAATTATACATCCTCCAGACACACACCTCAGGTTATTTATAAATATTAGGTTGTTACAGGACAACAACACAGAGAATGAACCCATACATTGAAGCTATTAATCAGTTAGCTTCTCTAAATTCTTAAAATTTTTTTTTCAGATGGCTGCCATAACTTGCCATACTATCAATTAATTGCTTCACTAATACCAAAGCATTAAAATTATCATTGACATCTAAAACATTCATAAAATGAAAACAGGAACAGATATTGTCCAAAATATCTTTTACTTGGCGCCAGCCACTCGACACCAAATTCTAAGCAATCATTGTTTTCTCAAGGCAGAATATCAATCACCCTTGACAAACATAATTCTATATTATGCACTGTTCCCCTCCCTTCCAGAAAGGAAGGGTCTTTTACAAAATGTAAGTAGAAGATTTAGTTTTAAGTTTAACAGGAAAGAGAAAAATTTAGCCAATATTTTTAATTCATTTACAAAAACATTTCACCTTCAGTTTTTTTATTCACCAAAAACAAGTCTATACAATAACATACACAAACAGTTTGAATAAGGATCTATGTGCATGTAAAAAAAAGTATAATTATATAGTAACTTTTTATAAGTTTTTATATATATATATATATATATATATATATACACACAAGTAGAATTCTTGAAATTTAGTAAGGTAAATTCCAACAGACTAACTCCAAAGAGAACTCATTGTTAAATTTAACAAAGTATTATAATCAAGAAATAAAAGTTGGACATTTTTACAAATCCATTAGTAAGAAAATATTTCATGGCTCCCACTGCATGTCAGGTTAAATACATATATATATATATATATATATATATATATTTTGAAAGTAGTCCTGGGCATGATGGTAAACTACATCTGATCAGGAGATTGAAGGTTTTGAGGAGCTTGGAACCACTTAATTGCTGTTGTTCTTAGGTCCACCCTGAACCAGGATTGTAGCACCTGTTAAGGTCCCAGCTATGAGCAAATAGTGATCACCAAAACAAAAACAAGACACTATGAAAGTATAAGTATGTAGGTATTTTTACTATAAAAACAATATTTTTATATTTAAAAAAAAGAAAAAAAAAAATTACCAACAAAACTCATTAAGTATTACTAACAAAACATTTTATCTGAAGTTGAAGGCATACAATTGTGCTCAAAATATATTTAGTTCAATTCATAAAATTGTGTTCAAAATGTTTGGTTCTCAACATTAAATCCCCTATAGGTTGATACTAAATCAACTAATTATTTTGAAAGAGAATTTTAAAAAGCTTCAAGGAAATTAATTCTACCAATGCACTACAATTTTATACTTGTCAGTAATAATTAAAAACATGATAAATCAGATAAACTCATTTGATAAATATACATTTTAATTGTCATTTTATTTAACCCTAGTTTATTTACCATGTTTGTTGATTCATGTTCCACAGCTTATCAACATTTGCAGGTTATGTAAAGCCAAAAAAGATGGTTTTTAGATTGTAAGATTTTTTGTTTTGAGCAATAACAATTTAGACTTACTAATTAACCCATAGCTGAGTGAAGAAGGAGTAGATTTATACCTTTTTTTTTTTTTTTAATGGTATTTGCATGTAAGTGAATATAATGAACCCAACAAGAATTGGAACTTGGCTCTATCAATTGTGAGCCATTATCCATTACATCCACACAGCACATCTAGGCTTACAGCACCTGGTATTCTAAAGCAGTCACCCATCTAGATACAGACCAGACTCTACATTGCTTAACATTGGTGATTATATGATCACCAGAGTTCCAATGCTATGGGGTCATAAGCCAACATCTAAATTTGACTTCACATTTAGTCAGGATGAAATTAACTATCAATCGCTTACAAAGCAAACCCAAGTATCTTTCATGCAATTTTATACATTTGAATCCAATGAATGCAGTCAAACAGCCAAAAATTCTCAAAGAAATTGTGTTTAATTAAACTCTTAAAAATTTATTTTTTATGAAGATTATACAGAAATATTTTCTAACAGGAAGATCTAAATTTAATTACTAGATTATAAAAAATGCTCAGATGAATAAAGAGAGATAAGAAATATAACTTGTAAAATAGATTGTATATTTTAAGCCCTGGAGGTAAGTTTAAAAAAAAAAAAAGAAATTGAATTTCAGGGGATTTGATACCCATAAAAAATTGTGAGAGATAACCTGCCTTGTGGCTGAGGTATTCACATACTTCTCATTGGTGTCAACAATTGGTATTTTGAACCTAGATAAAAAGCTAAAATTCTGAATGACACTTATCAAGGCAAGCACACTCCCTCCTAAAATGGAGGACTTGTGCAACATCATAAAACTTCAAGTCAAAGACCAGGAAAATTGAAAAAAAGTATTGGCTCTTTGTCTCTATTTTAAAGTCAGCAGAGTAGCCCTAATCATTTTAACCATTTACTGGTTTCAGTCATATTCACATACCTAGATTTGCATCCCTTATCAGGTCGGTGCAAAAGTTTTTGCCAATTTAAAATTATATCTTGAAAATGAAAACCTGTGTTTTTGAAAATCTTTATTCATAACAATAACAACCTTTGTTCTCTATAACTTGATTTCATCTGCTCAACATGATCTTTTTGGTATGGAGTCCTGCTCTCAGTTGCTGAACTGGTCTTTCTCCTCCATTTATCTACAATTGCCAATGTTTAACGCTATGGTAAGGAATCCACTTCTCGTCACCTGTGACAAGCCTAACCAAAAATGGTGTCTGAAGGTGTCGTGAAAGCAAAGATTCGCAACAAGAAACACGTTGCATTTGTATTGGAACCTCTGTGAAACTCAGAGTAGATCATGCCTAATGTATTCTTTAGATGGAAAGAATATGGGTGAGAATATTGCAGAAAAAATATGAATGATGCTTTAATAATCGGAAAGAAAAAGTAATAAATTAATCATGGTGATATGTTTAAGTAATAACAATATGCATAAAATAAATTACAATGATTTAAAATGTGTCTTTTACAAACCGGCAAAAACCTTTGCACCAACCTAATATTATGTCCCATGTCTTGCATGTTTGTTACTGTAACAGCAAAATTATCACAGCATAGGACAGTCTTTGTTAGAGCCTGCAAATTGGTGTTGAACTGACTTTGAAAATAAGCAATTAAACCATTGGTTTCAGAGTAACTTATTAAGTACAAAA
The DNA here is from genome assembly GCA_037127315.1 of Ascarosepion bandense. NCBI lineage: Eukaryota > Metazoa > Mollusca > Cephalopoda > Sepiida > Sepiidae > Ascarosepion > Ascarosepion bandense. Next base: position 4,019,434 of record JBBBDQ010000436.1, read on the forward strand.
AATGTTCAAAGGAGATAACTTCATCTTAACTGCTAATTTTAGAGTCATTTACTCTAAAATTCAGATCATCATGCCTTTTTAGTTTAATACATTTACCAAAATAATACATAAGTTACCCTGAGAAATTAATGTAACTATCAAAAATGTACGTCTCTATATAAGTATTCAAACATTACACATAGGCATGAATGTGTTTTAAAAAAGAAAAATTCCTTTGTTAATATGAAGACATTGATTTTGAAGATCTTAATCAGACATGGAGCTCAAAATTCTTTTCTTTAATTATAAACTCTAAATACATTTTGGTATAGAAGTCATTACTGAAGAAAAGGGAGCCACTTATTGTGATTATTTCAAGACAGGATCTTTTTTAGATAACAATAAACAACTGGTTGAACATTAAGCAGAGGATATGAAAATGTATTTACCAAAATAAAGCATAAGTAGTCTTAGCACTGCCTAAAAAGCCAGTTGTAAATAAAAGCAAGCTCCATTGGACAGTCAGCTTAATGAGCCACATAGCTTGTCATTTGGATTCTAATGAATAAAGCAATTAGCAGAATTCAACCTGTAATAGGACAAAAACTTTTACCAAAATAAAATCTAGGTAATCTGATGCAACAATTTCTTAGAGTAACTATCAAAAATATACAAACTTTCCAAGAATTAAAATATCCAAGGAGTGAATTCTTCCTATTGTTAATATGAAGTTAACAGACATGGAGCTCAAAATCCTTTTCTTTAATTATAAACCCTAACTATTTGGTATTTGTGATTGTTTTGAGACATGGTCTTTTAGATAACTGATAACATTAAGCAGAACATTTAAAAATTGGAACAATTTATATTCATTATTAGAAATTCTGTTATAAACAACTTTATATTCATTATTAGAAATTCTGTTATAAACAACTTTATATTCATTATTAGAAATTCTGTTATAAACAACTTTATATTCATTATTAGAAATTCTGTTATAAACAACTTTATATTCATTAAATTAGAAATTCTGTTATAAACAACTTTATATTCATTATTAGAAATTCTGTTATAAACAACTTTATATTCATTATTAGAAATTCTGTTATAAACAACTTTATATTCATTATTATATAATGTAATTTATTAACTTGAAATATTTATAATTTTAATTCATTTTGCATAAAGTGTTTGAGACACAGCTCAGCGGATAAGAGCGTTGGTTGAAGTAATTCAGTGACTTGAACCAAAGAGGTGTCAGTTCAGTACATTGGAGAGTTGAGTTACTAAAGGGAATTAACTAAAATTGAGATATTTAGGTAAGGCATGGCATGTGGAATTAGAACAATCTACTCCAGTAGACTAAATAAATGGTTTGGTTTGAAATTTTAATGTATATCACCTGAAGAATGCTTAAATGTCATGAATATGACAAAGATGAGGACAACAGTCCGAATAGCATAAATATTGAGACGAATATTGTTTATCAAAAAAAAAAAAAAAAAACATTCTGTATACCTAGGAGAAATATACAAATCAATATATATTTAAATATTTCAATCTAAAAATGTTTCAATAAGCAGTAAAAAAATATCTTTATCAAAATGTTCATGGACATCAGTCCCTAAATATTCCTGCCCAAATCACACTCTTTCAGTTAGTGACCCATTTTTGAGAGCATGAAGGAATTTACTTCCTTAGCCCAGAGATGCAAGCCAAAACTCAAGTGAAACACTAAAGACACCTTCCACTCCACTGTTTACAGGGTCAACAAGGATTTATCTTGTCGATAAGGTGGAGGCAGCTGGGTACATTTTTACAATCTACCTAGCACTTTACTTATATGAGCAATATTTTCAAATATTTGTGATTCAAGCTGTTGATCTTAGATAAATGTTGATTTCACAATGACTGAAGGCAGGAAGCCACCAAACTATGAAACAAATGTCTTGTCTAAATGTTGCATTCAGAATTTCTAGTGAAAATCTTCTGTTAAATTTAATTTGGCTGTCAGACTATCAAAGCCCTTTCACCTTCAGTATCACAGGAAAAATAAAAGTTTCACCAACAAGATTGGCAATGGCCATTTACTGTCTAAAGAGACTTTCTTCACCTCGTTTCTTTTTTATGGAGTTCTTATATGTATTTCTGCACATTTGGACAGATCTTGCAAGATGTTAACAAATGCTGGGTGTTTATGTAGAGGTGTTTATCATCAGAAACTTATGATATAAGGCTAACATTAGAAGCTTAACTAGAAACCCTTCATTCATGGCTTCTAGATTAACAGCTAAAATCTTAGAAACTGTTCTGTATAACTTTTCTTTGAGAAACTCTTACACTGTCCTATAATTAACATGTGCAAAAATGATAAGATTATTTATATCGAGATCGGCATTTAGAATTAGTGTAATATCTAAGTGCACTGTGAAAAACACAACATATCATTAACTACCTACTTGTTTATATTAACAAGAAAACAGAATTGGGGAAAAGCAATGGTGTAAAAGAGGAAAGGGGAAAAAGAGAAAGGTGAAAGAAATAGGGGAGGGATAAATGTAACAGCAAGATGCATATAGTTTGCTGTCTTGAGGCTTCATTACTCCTTTACCCCTTTGATTTTTTTAAAGTAGGCAAAGCCTTATTAAATAGCTTATTCACTCACTAGATGTGGTTTACTATACAGAAAACTTTACAACAGAACTAGATTTTTCTTAACTGACAAGCAGGTGTGTCATCTACCAATCTTCAAGGTTCTTTGCATATTATGTCTATTCAGTAAAATCAAACTTAGAATAATTTGAAATTATTTATAAAAGCGTAGTTATTGTCTAAATAGTGAATTTTATATTTATAGTTTCCAAGTTTCTTTAAGTAGTATTTCCTGTTTGTGGATATGTGAGAGAGATTTAAAGAGAGATATCAACATATTAAAAGTAAAACTACTTCATATTTTTGTTTGTTCTATATTATTAGTTATTGCTGGGATAGATTTTTACATGCGTGTCTTTAAATACAGATTTTTTTTCCCATATCTATAACTACTTCAATCAAGGAATTTCAATTTTTCTTCCATTTTAAAACCCCTGCATTAGAAAGCATTTCTATCACAAGTTGTTGCAAGTAACCTCAATGCTCTGCGTGCTGCCAACAAACATTTCATAGTACGTGAGTCTTCAGAAGAAGGCGTACACTTTGTCACCAAGTTAGAACAAATATAAAATAATTATACAACAATGGCGACATTGTTTTTTTTCTATACAAGAAACATTCGTGATAGATAGCTTGATCCAAGAACTGTCAGAGGGTTGAAGCATAAGCAGGTGCTAGTTGAACATAGTACAACATGAGTGATAGTACATATATCCCATTTAGTTTCCTACTTTGAAGTATATCAATTTTTTTTTTTTAATCATTTCACCCCAAGCATGGCAGTTTTATTGACACTGTTGTGCAGAGAGTTACATAATTGGGAAAGTGATGCAAAAGTGGAGTAGGTTATAGGGGGTGACAAGAAAAGGGTAATAGAAGAATGAGAATACTGGTGTGATGAGGGTGGAGTGGATGGAGAAAGCTTGAGAGAAAGGATGTGAGTTAGTAATTAGAATTTAAATTTACATTTAAATTCTTGGAGATTGTAGCTGTCAGGGAAGCAAGTATACAAAAGGGAATTCCACAGGTAGGAAGTGTAAGGAAAAAAGCAGAGTAGAAATTGTGGTTATATTTTATCAGTTTCACTGTAAAAGGGTGGGACCTAGCTGCCAGTCTAGTAGCTCAAGCAAATTCATACATAAGGGGCACCAGTGAGCTAAGTTCATTGGAGAAGAAGCCGTGAAAATATTTGTAAAAGAGGCGCAGGGAAGCCACATCATGTTGGTGAGAGAGCAACTGCAGCCGTGCTGCCAAGTCAGGATTGATCACATTACAGATTTTCCTTTGGATTTTGTAAAGAACCTCGAGGTGAATAGCAGGGGCACCCGACCAGATGTGGCAGCAGTATTCAATACATGGGCGAATGGTAGATTTATATATGTGCAAGATGGATTCAGGTGGCAAAATCTTCCTAGCCCTGCACAGTGAACTGCCCTTCTTAGCAGTGGATTTAGCAATGGATTCGATATAGTCATTCCACTTCTGGTCTGCTTTTAAATAACTATTTGTTGTAATGTACAACAAACATGTTGAGATTAGAGGAAAAAACTGATTGCTCAAAAACCAGGCAGAGAGGAGAAAGAGATAGAAATAATAAAAATAACACTGCCTTAAAAACCACAGTAACTTTAGGAACAAAATGCTCATGGGACCAACTTCACAAGACCCTGTTTTTTGCTAACTGCTGACTACTGATTTTCCCTCCTGATTTTATTAGCATGAAGCCACTTACAAAGACCCAGATTTAGACCCGTTGCAGAGAGGCCCATATATAGAGATGCCAAGCTGTCCTGCTGAAAACAGGGAAACATGTCTACACATGATCCTGGGTCTCTTATGTATCTGTATTAATGTGTGTTTATCACATTATCACCTTGTACAAATCGCAAGAACCACTCAAGGTAGAGAGTTACAGAGTAAGAGGTAAGGGCCACAATTTATGAGGATACGTGAGGGAGATAATAGATAACTCTAGAGTTGAACAGATTATGATTGTATCTCTTGGGGTTAGTTCCATAATGTAGTGGTTCATGGGAAGAAGCTGTTTGAGTTTTTTGACAATGAGAAAATAACTGAATTTTTGCCCACCATCTCACAAAAAGGGCTTGATAAAACCCCAAAAGTATCAATATTTTAAAAGTTCTATATGAATGAAGAATTTGAAATTGTAAATGTCTTTGTATTATTCATTTGAATAGTCCAGTGTTAGGACAAACAGCTTGCCATCTATCAGGACCAGAACAGAATATAAGTTACTTTCTTTGCATTCATATGTGATACACGCTTTTGGGCGATCATGTCTTGAAAGAGACATGACTGACTGGACAGAAGATTATCCCACAATAGGTTGCCAATACTTCCTGCAGTAGACTGGTTGCCAACCAAGGATATAGAACTATCCTATTATTTAACCCATAATTGGAGGGAAGAGACAGATTAATACCTTTCCCAAAAGTATTTGTGTGTAAGTGAATGTGAAGAATTCAACTGGAATTTGAACTCGGCTCCCTGATTTGTCATTCTGAACCGATATCTACTGCACCACAAGGTCTATCTCTTCTTTGCATTAGAAACATTAAAAATGACTCACATTACAGAAAAAAAACAATGTACAAATCAAATACCTTTTGCATATTATACAGTAAAATAAAGCAATACTGCTCATAAGTCCCTGTATAATGGTTACATGATACTAAACAATTTTACAGTACGTACCAATGGCTTTTGATCAGCTACAGGAGCTGGGAGATGTTACATACAGAACTAGACAAAACAGATATATTCAAGTTCCCTACAGAGTTCAACATTTGAGAGATTCTAATAAAAATTATTACTTTTTATTTTTTAATTTGAACATTTTAAAGCATTGACCTAGAAGTCAAAAGTTATCTCATATTGAAATAAAATTCATATGAAAAGAAAATGTCTGTTCTCTCTTTAAAAAGAAAAATAATATGTCAAGCAGTCACAAATAAAGAAGAAAAATATTTAACAATCTTAGAATTATAATTTGTAAATTTATGTTTTAAATATTTTTTACTCTTAAGGGGGAGAGGGAGAAAAAAAAACTTAATTGGTGATATGTTTTAACTCGACTGATGTCTAGTAATTTTATTTCTGCCAAACACAGAAAAAAGATAGAAATGAAAAAATAAATTATATAATAATTCTGATTGTTCCTTACTTAGTTCGTCTGTCTGCCCGTCCATCCATCACGCCACTGAAGAAAGATAGCACGCTTACTCTCTACACGAACTTTTCCTTCCTCTCTATCTCTTTATAATCTCCTCAGCCTTTCTCTCATCTTTGCCAAACGGAAAGGTAGTAAAGAGTGAAGGAGTAGGAGGAGAGAGCCTATAGCATTACCTTAGCAGTAGCACCTTAAGCTGGTTTTTGTAGCAGTAATTGTGTGTGCGTATTGTACAATATAGTAAAAATCGGTAGGTTTGTTGTCGTATCCCGCGACCTAATAATGAAATTTCTGGCCTCTACACCCTTGGCAATTACTCAGTTGGTCTTTTCTGTTTACAATGGACACAGGAGCCATGATTTGTCACAATAAAAAAAAAAAAAATTAAACTTAAAAAAATGTATTTTTCAAAATCTTTCAAAATAGCGTAATAGGCTACACCACTTAATATAAGATTACAGTAAAGTAGCTTCTATGGACATTACTTTTAGAGATATTTTAATAAAATTACTGTTATTTTATTATCCAATACCTTTATGTTTGAAGACATTACTATCATATGATAAGTTTGAAGGGCTTAATAAAGAAGAGACTTAGCTTAAAGCTCAAAACAAAAGGCTTTTCAGGGAGACAAAACAAAATCTCCTGTGGCTTGAGAAAATGGAACAAATATTTAATCATTTTTAACAAAAACATTTCAAAGCCTAAACTAACAAAGTAAGTCAGAGGTACAAACATTTTCAACCTCTTCATTGTCCTCAATCTGGTAATGGTAATATTAGCCGTTTCTTTATAAAGAAAAAATTTGTTCACCAAGTGCTACTAGAGTTACACTTTTTTTTTTTTTTATTGCCTGGCCATCAAGTTGGGATCAAAGTGTCTGTCTTTGGGTAAGCAAACTACATATTTTGCTCTCTCAATTGTGTTTCTTTTAGTTGCATCCATCCTCAGGCAGAGTGCAATTGAAAATATTGATAAGAGATGCACAGATTCTGGGAACGGCAGTACCTTACTCATTGCATTAAAAAGTGGGAATTAGTAGTGTAACTGATGGCTGCAGTGGACTTAGCCGTTTTTGGACCTAGCCCAGATGCACATGCTTGGGCTTCCCATATTAAACTGACTATGTATCACATCTTATCAGTATTGGGTGGCAAGTAAAATGTAAAGTGTAGCATCTGCTTTACTTATCTCTAATGGTAGTATTAGCCATTTCACCATAAGGAAACGTTTAATATTCCTTGACCAAATACTAACGCTACTTTTTGGTTGAAATTTATAAAATCTCAAAACAATTTTTTCAGAAAAATAGCTATCAATCTTATGTCTAGTAACAGCTATCAATCTTATGTCTAGTAACAGCTATCAATCTTATGTCTAGTAACAGCTATCAATCTTATGTCTAGTAACAGCTATCAATCTTATGTCTAGTAACAGCTATCAATCTTATGTCTAGTAACAGCTATCAATCTTATGTCTAGTAACAGCTATCAATCTTATGTCTAGTAACAGCTATCAATCTTATGTCTTAGTAACAGCTATCAATCTTATGTCTAGTAACAGCTATCAATCTTATGTCTAGTAACAGCTATCAATCTTATGTCTAGTAACAGCTAACAATCTTATCGCAACAGCTATCAATCTTATGTCTAGTAACAGCTATCAATCTTATGTCTAGTAACAGCTATCAATCTTATGTCTAGTAACAGCTATCAATCTTATGTCTAGTAACAGCTATCAATCTTATGTCTAGTAACAGCTATCAATCTTATGTCTAGTAACAGCTATCAATCTTATGTCTAGTAACAGCTATCAATCTTATGTCTAGGTAACAGCTATCAATCTTATGTCTAGTAACAGCTATCAATCTTATGTCTAGTAACAGCTATCAATCTTATGTCTAGTAACAGCTATCAATCTTATGTCTATAACAGCTATCAATCTTATGTCTAGTAACAGCTATCAATCTTATGTCTAGTAACAGCTATCAATCTTATGTCTAGTAACAGCTATCAATCTTATGTCTAGTAACAGCTATCAATCTTGTGTCTAGTAACAGCTATCAATCTTATGTCTAGTAACAGCTATCAATCTTATGTCTAGTAACAGCTATCAATCTTATGTCTAGTAACAGCTATCAATCTTATGTCTAGTAACAGCTATCAATCTTATGTCTAGTAACAGCTATCAATCTTATGTCTAGTAACAGCTATCAATCTTATGTCTAGTAACAGCTATCAATCTTATGTCTAGTAACAGCTATCAATCTGGTGTCTAGTAACAGCTATCAATCTTATGTCTAGTAACAGCTATCAATCTTATGTCTAGTAACAGCTATCAATCTTATGTCTAGTAACAGCTATCAATCTTATGTCTAGTACCAGCTATCAATCTTATGTCTAGTAACAGCTATCAATCTATGTCTAGTAACAGCTATCAATCTTATGTCTAGTAACAGCTATCAATCTAGTCTAGTAACAGCTATCAATCTTATGTCTAGTAACAGCTATCAATCTTATGTCTATAACAGCTATCAATCTTATGTCTAGTAACAGCTATCAATCTTATGTCTAGTAACAGCTATCAATCTATACCTAGTAACAGCTATCAATCTTATGTCTAGTAACAGCTATCAATCTTATGTCTAGTAACAGCTATCAATCTTATGTCTAGTAACAGCTATCAATCTTATGTCTAGTAACAGCTATCAATCTTATGTCTAGTAACAGCTATCAATCTTATGTCTAGTAACAGCTATCAATCTTATGTCTAGTAACAGCTATCAATCTTATGTCTATAACAGCTATCAATCTTATGTCTAGTAACAGCTATCAATCTTATGTCTAGTAACAGCTATCAATCTTATGTCTAGTAACAGCTATCAATCTTATGTCTAGTAACAGCTATCAATCTTATGTCTAGTAACAGCTATCAATTCTATGTCTAGTAACAGCTATCAATCTTATGTCTAGTAACAGCTATCAATCTTATGTCTAGTAACAGCTATCAATCTTATGTCTAGTAACAGCTATCAATCTTATGTCTAGTAACAGCTATCAATCTTATGTCTAGTAACAGCTATCAATCTATGTCTAGTAACAGCTATCAATCTTATGTCTAGTAACAGCTATCATCAATCTTATGTCTAGTAACAGCTATCAATCTTATGTCTAGTAACAGCTATCAATCTTTCTAGTGTTGATATCGAAGTTCCTAACTCTTCATTTGAAAATGTGTGGAATGTCAACATGTTAATGATGTCATTTTCTCAGTTATATTTGCTATTCATTTTAGACATTACTGCTGTTGATAGTTCTGAATCTTCTAATTATATTTAATTAAAAACAAAAAAAATACAAAAAACATAACTACTAGGTTGGTATCTAGGTCTTAGCATTTTACCGTTGAAAAAGTCAAATCTAAATAGCACTTCCACTCGAGTTTTGCTCGCATTTCCCACCTGTGTTTACTTGCTTCCCTGATAGCTACAATCTCTAGAATGTAGAATTTTTAGATAGCAACAGCCAGCAATCAGTTGAAGTTAAAACTGACAGCTCTCAGATGCACAGCAAATTGGTAGGTGGTTTATATAACAGCCTGGGAGATTCCACTCTGCTATTTAGGCAAGTTTATTCTGTAGGTTCTGATTGGCTGATGATACCAGTGTAGATATTGTGCTCAATAAATATCAGCACAATATCCACCCTATGGTGAGAGGAGAAAGGGACATGTATTGAGTTACAACCCTGTTTATTTTTGTCTGCCAACTGGACGCTAGCTGGAAACATTCTTGTGAAGGTGAGTCTCATACTCTTAATTGTTCACAGAACTTGTTCATCTTTTCCCCAATGCCCTCTATACCCAGTCTTTTCTCTCTCAGTAACACTAGTGAAAAGCCAACCTTGCTTAGGATGAAATTTTAAAAAAAATAAAATAAAATAAAAATAAAATATAAAAGATGTTTACATTATCCAGTATTGTCCTCATCTTTATTGCCAACTGTATGACATTTCGGGCGTTGTATGCTCTGCCCTTCTTCAGGTGCTAGGAATTTTGAACCAAACCATTTATGACAGTCACCGGGGTATATGAACTCCATTCCTTTTGATAGTCATGAGTTATCTCCCTCTAACCCTGTAAGTTACTAGTTCACTTGTTTATTGTAGCCTGGTATTGAATTCACAACTCTTTGGGTCAAGTCACAGAAACTAACCAATGTCTATATCCATTGGGCCATGTATCTAAAGACAAGAACAACAATTTTTGGAACTTATAAACCTGATGTTCAGTAACCCATTTTTTTTTTTTACCTTTTTTTCATATAGCAATTTTTTGATGTTAATGGTTTTCTCTAGTATTTTTTTTTACCAGAGCTCACATTGCAATTTTTGACAAATGATTTTCTGTTACTATATTTCTGGTTCTCATGAAAAATACTTTAATGTAAATACCACCTCATCTCAGAAATTTAGAAAAATTATAAAAGATGTTATCAATATCATTAAATACCATACTGTCCAGGTAAAATATGAGTTGATAAGTAAGGTTAGCACCTACCAAAGTATTACTAATAGTGCAGATAGAAACTGCTATATATATATATATATATATATATATCAATACGAGTTAGTCAAGTGGTTCAGGCAAATGTAACCAGGTAGGTCAATCTAGTACATAAAAGTAATCATTGTATGCAGTATCCCAAGATGTAAGCATAGTCAATAATTGTAGTAAAGCTATGGATGTAGACCAATAGATCTCTAGTGAAAGATTCACTCACTCTGGACATCCTTGCCTTCATCTGTATTTATGGCTGATACCAGCCAATCACATTCCAGTGAGGGGGAACCAAGGTGTATATCTATTCATTTCATCAGTAGTGAAGACAATATAGGTAGCACTGTTATCAAGATTTATATAGGGATTGTGGCACTGATTTACATGGAAACAGTAATGCTTGAACATTGGCCAATCAGAGTCAATCTGTTGTTGGGACAAAGAATACTTAAGACCGGCAATTTTTGAGCAAGCAACTCTCTCAGAATTGTTCTTGGAGTTAAGAACAAAAGCTTGGCTGCTGGTATCATCCATAGATTCATTTTCTTGTATTCTTTGCTTACAATTTTTCAAGATGTATAAAAGGAACAAAATTTTGTGAGTCTTCCAAGGCATGCATTCACATAATAAAACCTGAAAGATCGACTTGGATTACATTATTTATATTGTTTGGACTGTTGTCATCATTATTGCCACATTCACAACATTTCAGCCATTGTATGCTCTGGCCTTCTTCAGGAGCTTGGAATTTCAAATCAAACGCTTTATTTTGATCACTGGGTATATCATTCTTGTTCCACATGCCATGCTACTTCTAGATGTCAGTTATCTCAAGTTAATCAACTCAACACCAGTGTATGAATTTTTGGGACTTATAAACCTAATGTCTCAGTAATTATTTTTTCTTTTTATCAGAATTCATATTGCAGTCTTTAAAGCTAATGATTTTCTATGAGTCATGTCTCTTAAGGACATCCTGGCCTTCGACATCTCACTATCCCAAGTAGCTCTTAACACGCTTTCTCCTGTTACCCCCTTTAAAACCCCACCGAGCACTTCATATTGCTGATTCCCCAATATTGTATTCATTTCTATATTTGGCTGGCTTAGATTTTTGTGGCCTAGCATATGCGCCAATTCATTAAGTTTTCGTAAATACCAGTGGTGTTCTTGATCTATTATTTTAACTTCATCTTATAGGGGACAATGATCCCCTTTCTCCCTTTATACGTAATCAGCTACACCTGATTTTTTTATTTTCTCATGCTACAGCTTTGTGATGTTCTTGCAGCCTTATATTAAGGGCAAAGCCAGTTTCTTCTTTATATTTCTTTCCACAGCTACATGGAATGGCATACACACAGTCCTTAGTAATGCTCTCGTCTATTGGAGGTCTTACTCAGAAAAGGTATCTGCAAAGTTTAGAACCACTTTTAAAGGTCATCCTGGTGTTACATGGACCACATACTTTGTATTTTCTCCAACAATCTCTTTACATATGGTAGGCAGACTGAGGCTGTTTTCTGAGTGTTGTTATCCTCATGCACCATCTCCTTCCACATTTGTCAGAGATGTTGTCATGTACCCCAGGTAGTTATGCTGTAAGGTTCAGTTTCAAATTCCCAGCACCTGAAGAATGGCACATACAATGGCCGAAACATTGTGAATATGGCAATAAAGATGAGGACAACAGTCTGAATAATGTAAATATTACCTCATCTCAGAAGAATAGACAAATATTGAGTTGGATTAGTTAATTTTATTATGACATGTCAACCTTTGAGTTATTTAAATGTTGAAAATAGTTTCATTTTTTTGTCTACAGTGTAAGCATTTACTCAATGCAGCCACTTATTTTTGACTATTAGGCACTGACTTGATCTAAGAATAGACAAATATTGGTCATTTATACCAAAGTCTGTAAGCATTTACTCTGTAGGTGATGCTCCAAACTCTTTTTTTTAGGAGAGGGTGTTCCCTACAAAGGATGCAGTTGGTATAACATGGGCTCTACAGACAGGGCAAATCTGAAAGGAAGAACTTTCATACAGAACTAATTTAGTAACATCACATTTCTGGTTCCCCGAGATTGAAAGAGGCACTGAAAGGTCAATGTTGAAGTTGTACCAAATTAAATCAAAGGTGAAATAGAAATTTTCTTTGTGGACAGAATGAAAAATTGGAAAGAAGGCTTGTAAAAATGTGTAGTTCTAAACGGTGACTATGTTGAAAAATAAACTTAATTTTGGAGAGAAATACCAATCTTGTTTTGTCTGGTCTAAAACACATTTCATAAAATTGGAGATCTTTATCAATCAACTCTTCAGTTTTAAAATTAAGGCTAAGTTCTGATTAATTTGACCAGAGTGTCTAATTTGAAGATTGATTTATAGATGATGACATTTATCAAATCATAATCTATTGTCAGTTTGCACATCATTAAAAAAAAGTTGTAGTGGATCTACATAATATTTGAGAGCATGCAAAATATGTGTGTTAAAAGAAAAAAAAGCCTTGGTTGTATCAAACTAAAATGATATATGGCAAGTTAAAAGAATAGTATGCATGTGTGTCTATAACAAGCCCTTCTTCAAGAGAGGATGAAAGCAATTTTTTCTTTATTCAACTATTTTTATTTATTGAATGTGAACAGGTCAAGGCAGTTAACTTAGAAACCAAATTCATTCAAAAGATTTCTGTTGCTCTTCCTGCTTGAGAATAAGTGGGAGATTGAGAGAGAAAGAAAAAATAGGAAGGTAGGCATAAAAGAGTGGAACATATGAGAGGCAGAGAAAAAAAATAATAAAAGAGAGAGAAAAAAAAGAAAAAGAACAAAGGGGAAAAGAGAAACTAAAAGAACAAAGGGTAAACAAAAGGGGGGAAAAAAGAAAAAAAGGAAAAAAGAAACAAAAAGAATAAAAGAAGAGAGACAAATAATAAAGGGGAGTGATAAGTGAAAAGAAAAGAGTGAAAAAATATAACAGAAAAAGGTGGAGGCAAAATGGAAGATGTGTGTTTAGGAAATGATGGAACAGAATATAAGGTGCAGTCAGACAGAAGCTAGACTTGTTAATGATGTCCTCCTCCCTGGCTTTTAAAGTGTCTCTCTTTCTCTCTCTCTCCATATATATATATATATATCTCTCCACATCCACACACAAACAGAGCTTAGGTCAATTTTCACAAGTCTGAGACAAACAGCTCCATGATCAGAGTGGTTAGGCTTACTTTTGAAGCAAAAGTATTGGGGTTGGAATACAAGAGAGATAAAGAGGGGAGGTGGGGGTAAAAAAAGCATTTGTTTATACAGGATTTATTTCTGACAGCTGCTATTAGAGAGGATCTAAGGTAAAAGGTCACAATAAATCCAAGTATCTATAAAAATAAAAACAAAAATTAAATTACAACAAATAAACATGCTTTAAAAAATGTGTTAATTTTAAGAGGAAAAAATGTTTTTTCTATTCTACATGTCAGAAAGATTTATAAAAATGGTACTCTCCAAATTCACTATTCCTTATGTACATATGCAGTGAACACTAACTTAGTTAAGCTAACAAATAACGTTGAAACAAAAGTTGTAATTAAATTTTAAAAATCATTGGTAATATTTAATTAACAAAATATTTGTTAATTTTTCAATGTTTATTTGTATCGATTTTTTTTTTTTTTTTTAATCATATCACTCTGAGCAAGGCGGTAACGCCACTAATGTGCAGGGGGCTACATAAGAGTGGAGAGATTGGAAAAGAGAAAACCGGAAACCACATCCTAAACAGGAAACCAGGGATGAGCCTCTTCACCTGTTCAATAGATGTGGGTGGAGTGTAAACCGGGCGATAGTTTAGTCTATCTACTCCAATCATCCTCTGAAAATTAATCCAAGGCTGTCAATACTCTAAAAATAAATTGAATACTCATCAAAATACAAACAAAATGATTGAATTTTGTTTGCCAATTAAATACTGATTAGCTATAAAATAATTTTTTTTAAACATACTTTTCATGACCACCTGTTTTCTGACCAAAGAGAGGGTATCTTTCTTGATTTTTAAAGTATCCTAAAGATAAAAACCATTAGCAAAACATGTAGTATACCCGTCATGTGAGTAAGGTTTGCATTAATTCCTGGTCACTGACAATCTTTTTATTTTTAATGCACAATATACAGAGAGAGCAGAAATCTACTAAAACAAATTTTTGGTAAAAATAAGGCAGCAAGATTTAATGATTAACTTATCAATTTCTTCTTGTCAGCATTAATATTTCTGGGATGAGCATTCTTTATAACCTTTCTTCAGGTGTCAGTCAATCCAGGTAACATTCAAGGAATGTTGAACTGAAGCCTTCATGTAATCTATGGGGATAAATGTTTCATATCCCTCTGACTATGTCTAGGAAATTATTTTTATTTAATTTTGTTTTTAAATTTTGGTACAATTATTGCTAGTCATGTTGCCACTGAATCTAAGTCTATCTACCCCAGGGTTGGACTAACAGTTACTATACCATCACATTCCCAAACCAACATTTTCATCCTAACAATCATCATCCCATAGGTTGTCCAAACTTAGGCACAGTACAAACAGGGTGAATGATAATTGATCAGTAATAATAATATAAATAGAAAGTAAATGAAAGTATGAGTTAACCTTAGATATAGACAATGGAACACGAACAATGTACTCTTACAAGATTAAATAAAAGGGTTCAGTTCATAATTCTCTAAAGGTTACCAAGATCAACAGAGACTTGGAGGCTGGAAAGCAAAATGGCCAAAACAGTGTCAAAGATGAGAACCCAAATCCAAATGTAAATAATTTCTCATCCAAGAAATTCTATAATAGCATTTTTTAAATATTAATAATAGTTTTGTGCGTTGAGGTGCATTGGATATTGGCTCGGAACGAGAAATCGGGGAGCCGAGTTCGAATTCCGGCTGAATTCATTGCATTCACTTACGCGCAAATACCCTTTGGGAAAGGTATTAATCCGTCTATTCCTTCCAGTTATGGGTTAAATAACAGGACAGATTGGGTTCTATAGCCTTGGCTGGCAACCAGTCTACTGCAGAAAGCAATGGCAACCTACTGCGGGATAATCTTCTGCCCAATCAGTCATGTCTCTTTCGAGACATGATCACCCAAACGTGTATCACGTATGGCACTTAACTGACTGAATAGTTTTTTTGTTTGAATTCTTAAGAGACTTTCTTATTAAATTGATAACACACTTACTCATCAATTTATTGTCACAAACATTTCAACCAACAGACAAAAACTGTCATGTATACTCAGTTAACTATGCTCTTCCACCTTTCAACCGATTTTTATAAAAATTGTTAATGCTAATCCTCTCAAGGATTATACTCTGGTTTTATTACCTTCTCTTACCTGCTAATTAAAAATAAGCTCACCCCTTTTTCATAAAGGGGTCTAACAATTTGTTCAGTGGCTAAAAGATTCATTTACTTCTGGAATCTTTACTGGACAATTTCAGACTATTACATCAGCAGTAATGTCAGCATTTTTTCACCTAATATACAGCATAGCTTAACTTTAAACAGACTCAAAGTTTTGGCCATTTTCAAATATAAATCTACCTTTCCTATCTTTTTCTGATAAAGTGTCTAGGTAACAATTGTACTAAGTCAAACCACACACTTAACTGGAGCAACCTGAATCCAAAACAGTGACACTAACATTTTGTCCTAGAAGCATATTATTGCCAGGGTCATTGTAACTCATAAGTACAATATTGACTTCAAATATATCTTCATTTCTTTTGTCAGAATCATGTTGGAAATTTTTAGTCTAGTGCTGATAAATCCACAAATAGCACATCTAAAGCACTTACCATGAGGTCCAAGAGGATTTTGTTTCTTCTAGGTTTTATTTTTCTGATATTTGATACAACCTCTATTTGATCTATCACCTCTGCAAGTATTGCCTCTCCATTCTCTACCACAATAATACTTCCTTATTTTGGTGACATGACCTATACATTACATCTACATGAATATCACTATTCCTGTCTTTGAGCTAAGTTCACATCTGTTGGTTCAAACTTTGATTGCTGAACGGGACATACCCACTAAAGTCTCTGCACTAAAACCCATCACCTTTATGATTTGAATCATTATTATTCATTTCTCAGTGTCTTTAAGATTGGCGCTCTTCAGGGCTCTGTAAACCAATACAGCATAAAGAAACAATTTCACGTTCACCAAGTTGCTGAACCATACAATCAAATTCTATATTGAAATCAGCAATGGCTCTATCTGCTGCTCTAGTATACTTTCAAAATTTCCATACACCATGAGGGTCACTTGATTAGCATATCAATCTTCCATAGAAGAAACAAACAATATCATAAGGATGGATTAACTGACTTAAGTTTTGTCTGGCACTAAACATCATTAAGCAATGTTGAGCCTGGTCAGTACTTAGATGGGTGACTGCTTGGGAATACCAGGTGTTGTAAGCGTTTAGTGACGGATGTGCGTTGTGGTGCAGTGGATATCGGCTCCGAAAGAGAAATCGGTGAGCCAAGTTCGAATTCCAGTTGAATACCCTGCATTCACTTAAGCACTGGTACCCTTGGGAAAAGTATTAATCCATTCCTTCCCTCTAGTTATGGGTTAAATAACAGGGTAGGACTTTGGGACCTGGCCCTTAAAAACAAATCCCAATGAATCTTGGTACTCGAAAAGAAAAAAGTATTACTAGACACAAAACTTATATAAAAACAATTAATTGTTGAAAGAAAAAGGTATTACCAGCAATAAATAAATAAAATTTAGTTGGCAATAAATGACCTGCGGAGGTTGATATGCCATAAAATAAAAACAACTAAACATTAAGCATAAAAAGCAGATTAAGAACAATCTAATAAATTGATTGAATAAAGTGTTCAGTTTTAAATTCATTGTAACCAATTACAACAGAAATCTGAAGACAGCTGGATGGTACTAAGACTGAAACATTCTGATGGGAAAGACCAAGTTGAAGATACAAGTAGATTATTATTATTATTATTATTATTATTATTATAGGCTATTTATGAATTCGGGGTGAAAAATAATGTACTCTTTGTATTCTCAGAATGTCTAAGTTTTTCAACATAAGATAAATATTAAACAAACATTTTTTGATTATTAATTTTATATTTGCTATATCAGCTCATATGCTAAATGCCTAACAAAAATTCAGATGTATTTTATTTTTTCAGCATTTTAGTATCTGCTGTATTAAACTTATGCAAAAACTTGTATTCTTTCAGATTTAGTTACATGAATAATTAAGAAAAATAAAACATTAGCAACACTAACCTTTGTCAACATAAAATAAAATACACATCTTAATAGATAAAATCAATTAAAAAATTTAATATCTTTAAAAAATTTAATTTTAATTTTTAATAGATGAAATCAATTAAAAATCAATAAAACATTAGCAACACTAACCCTTGCCAACTTAATCAACAAACTATTGTTATAAGTTTGCATTTTAAGAATTCCAAATTATTTAATTAACCACTCCAGAATTATTAACTTACAAGTCCTGAAAATGATTTCTTGAAGGCTGAAAAGAATCATCATCATGCAATACAACAAAAGTGAAATAACGAAAATGCTTAACAGAAATGTTGAACAGTAAAGAATTATATGGAAGAAACTGGTGCATTGTGCAGACTATCAGATAAGTTTGTGGTAATAACACAATGGAAAGTGACTTAAATTAAATGCATTATCAGGGAGAAAGAAAAGATAAGATAAAAAGAGAAACGGGGGGGGGGGCCTAAGCAGCAAACTATATTCAAGGAGGTTGACTGAGGTGATGTGTTGAAATCATCTCGCTACAGCAAGTCAGATGCTTGACTGCTTTTGAAGCCCAGAAACATGAGGAAATGTCTGGAATAGGCTAGAGAGTATCTGAAAACTTGGCTTTAAATTTTGTTCTTTTTACTGACAAATGCCAAGTTACCCTTGATGGAACCAATGAATAAAGTTAGGGGAGGAGCTGCAAAAGGAATGAGAAGTGTCCTGTATGACTAAGGTGGAGGTGGGGTTATATCTGGGGCTGGAACTGTAGATGAGGGGTTAGGTGGCCCTTTGTGTGTACCAGATGGAATAAAAATGATTTCCTGGATATCGAAGGAGAATTTTCAACCTTGGTTTATGAACAAAGGCTATCTTCATGCAAGACAACATTCCTTCATGCAGACAACTATTTGGCTAAAATGATTTTCAGAAATATTAGATTATGGATTAGCCACTATTTTCTCAAGATCGGTGGAACACCACTGGAGCATCCTCAGTAAAAATTAAAAATTCCATGAAAGTAACCTAGATTGACAGACACCTGAAGAAGGCTGTAGAGTGTAATAGCTAAAATGGTGTATTAATAACAAAGATGAGAACAGTTTGAATATGAATAATGTAAATAATCACACTAGGTGTGTATAGGTTTTTTTTTTATATATGTGTGTGTGTGTGTGTATATATATATATATATATATATAAACTACCAGCCATAATTATTAGGTAGTGTGTGTATATATAATAACCCTAAACAAGGTGATAATGCCACTAAGATGTAACAAGAGGCTACTGAGTATGAAAACACTTTAAAAAGAAAGAAAAAACCCAATCCTAAACAGCAAAACAAAGGATAAAACTATGACTCTTGTAAGAAATATGGCATCTATTTCAAATATGAAATACTCAAAAATAGCATTTGAATAAACAGAAATGTTGGATTAAAAAAATATATCAATCAATTCTTAAATAAAAAAAAAAAATTTTTTTTTACATTTCAGATACAAAAACTAATCTGATATGAAGCTTTCCTGAAATAATTTGGCAGAACAGAGGGGGAATTTTTCTTAAAAAAAGAGAAAATAGAACCTATGAATGCTGTGACATTGTTTGCGATCAAGCAATCATACTGAATCAAACAGCAGGAAAAAATAAATGTGGGGCAGCCTGTTCCTTCCTTATATTTAAGGTAAGGCTACAAGAACATCGCAAGGGTGTAACACAAGGGGAGAGAGAAAAATCAGGCGTAGCTGACCATATATGGAGAAAGAAAAGGAATCACTGACCCCTATGGGATGAAGTTAAAATAATAGATAGAGAACGCCACTTGAAACTACATAAACTTAAGGAATCAGCATATATGCGAGGCTACAAAAATCTAAGCCAACCAAGCATAGAGATGAACACAATACAGAATGCCAGAGAAAATCATTGTCGAAATTGCAATATGAGCTCAAGTAAAAAAAAAAATAAAAAAATAAAAAATACTAGAGAAAACCATTAACATCAAAAAATTGCAATATCAGCTCTGGTAAGAAAGTGTTACTGAACATTAGGTCCCAAAAATTCAGTTGTTTTTGTCCTTAAGGTGCATACAGACTGAGGTTAGTTCCTGTGACTTGACCCAAAGAGTTGTGAATTCAATACCAAGTAACATACAGAGGGAGATAAACTTAGAAAAACAGGCAAGGAACGAAGATAAATAGCAACAAAAATTCGGACAATAATCCGAATAATGTAAATACTACCTCATCTAAGAAATATAGACAATATGCGTTGTAGTACAGTGGATATCGGCTCAGAACGAGAAGTCGGAGAGCCATGTTCGAATTCCAGTTGAATACCCTGTATTCACTTAAGCACTGGTACCCTTGGGAAAGGTATTAATCCGTCTCTTCCTTCCAGTTACGGGTTAAATAGCAGGACAGATTGGCTTCTATAGCCTTGGTCGGCAACCAGTCTACCGCAGAAAGCAATGGCAACCTACTGCGGGATAATCTTCTGCCCAGTCAGTCATGTCTCTTTCGCGACATGATCGCCCAAGCGTGTATCACATATGGCACTTAACTGACTAAGACAGACGTGCAAAAATAAGAAAGAAATAACTAGCCACATTAAAAAAATCAAAACTGAAGGTTTTGGAAAAAAAAAAAATCTGTGGTACATACCAAATAAATAGAGTCAGTCAAGTGCCATATGTGATACACGCTTGGGCGATCATGTCTCGAAAGAGACATGACTGACTGGGCAGAAGATTATCTCACAGTAGGTTGCCATTGCTTTCTGCAGTAGACTGGTTGCCAGCCAAGGCTATAGAACCCAATCTGTCCTGTTATTTAACCCGTAACTGGAAGGAAGAAACAGATTAATACCTTTCCCAAGGGTATTTGCACGTAAGTGAATGCAATGAATTCAACTGGAACTCGAACTCGGGTCCCCGATTTTTTGTTCTGAGTCAATATCCACTGTACCGCAATGCACATCCGCACAAATAGAGACATGCTGAATATTAATGTCATTTGGATTCTTATGTTCACACTGTCTAATCTATAAACACTATCTCTGACATACAGTAAATTTTTAAAGTACATGTAATTACGATCCTACAAATAACAAAGGCTGACAACTTTTTAATCAACTCAAAAGAACACTATTAAGCAAGATGGTAGCAGCAAGCAACCTGTTTCAAAAGAGAAAAAAAAGATTTTCTTGACGAAAGTGCTAAGAATATGCAATGGATGTTATATTGTAAGTCGGATCTGGTCAGGTATAATAGGTTAATACCAATTACCAAGGCCAGTTTCGTTTTGATTTTTTTTTTGTTCTTTTAAACCAGCCAAAAGATGTTAATCTGCTAATCAGCTACAACAGAAGACTGTCTTCCACATTTCATTTGTGGTCAGTTCCTAATTAAAATAATTAAATTCTCACTTTGTAGGTGTTTATAACACATAGATATTGTTGATTTTACAAGTATAAAAAGGGAAAGGTGTATAGTAGTAGAGAAAGAAAAAGGGGTAGTATTAAGAAAGATATACCTGAGGTGATGCATTTATAACACTTAGGTATTGTGGATTTTACAAGTAGAAAACATTAAAGTAAGAGCTTGTAGCATAAAGACATCTCCTGTGTGTTGTTTATAAATTATTATCCCAAGTTGATATTCAAAGAATGAATATCATCATCAAAATGAAGCCATGATATTTATGCATAGTAACCAGAGTTCGAATTCCAGTTGAATTCCTTGCATTCACTTACGCGCAAATACCCTTGGGAAAGGTATTAATCCGTCTCTTCCCTCCAGTTATGGGTTAAATAATAGGACAGATTGGGTTCTATAGCCTTGGTCGGCAACCAGTCTACCGCAGAAAGCAATGGCAACCTACTGCGGGATAATCTTCTGCCCAGTCAGTCATGTCTCTTTCGAGACATGATCGCCCAAGCGTGTATCGCGCACGGCACTTAACTGACTGACTGAACCAGAGATTTGGTAAATAAACAAGAGATTAAATTACAAAAATTACTGATTAAATTTAGTAGCAGCAGCAAAAATAATTTATATAAACAAGTGGATTAACCTAATATTACTAAAACTGTTTTATTCCCAACTTGTTAAAAACAAATGTGTTATTGTTTGTCACACAATCAACCGGATTGAAACAGGAGATTTTTGTTCTTTTCTTTTTGATGCTTCATTCAAGGCAAATTTACAAAAGAAAAAGTATAGATGAGGGTATATTTCATGCTCTTCAAGAATGACATTGTTTTTCCTTTTTACTTGCTTGAACTGTCAATTCTATAATACAATCAACAATAAAATAACAGATCGTTGTTATAAATCAGTTTCTTCATTAGAGGAGAAATCAGACAGTAAATGCTAGAAACATGAAACAAACTAGTTCAAGTTTCTTTTTACCTGCAAAACTTTAATAAAATGTGAGCTTTTTTTTTCTCTCCACCAAAACATTTTTCTTCTACACAACCATCTATATTTTTCCTGCATATTTTCATATATTCTCATGAAAAGTCAAGATTTATCTAGAGTTATATTATTTAGCTTATATAAGATTTCACATTTCTAGCATATACTGTTTTTTTTTTAATTTTATGATTCTTTCAGGAAAGAAAATTTATACATGAGGCTTTTTATCTATTGAAGAATTTTTTTTAAAATTAAACAAAATTGTTTAAAATTGATTTTTTTACTTTGTTGTAACAAAAAACAAAAATGGAAAAAAATCAGTTAAAAAAATTCAAGTAAATTTGTCTATGTTAAGTAAATTTAAATAAAATATATACTAAATTTAAAGTAAATCTTTATTAAAATCATAAAAAATTTAAATTTAAAGTAATGTCCAGTCAGTCGATTAAGTGATGCACACTTGGGCATGTCTTTCAATCCATGACTGACTAGACAGAAAATTTTCCCGTAGTAGGTTGCCATTTCTTTCTGCAGTAGACTGGTAGCCAACCAAGGCTATATAACCCAATCTGTCCTGCTATTCAACCAATAGCTGGAGGGAGAAGAGATGGATTCAATATTCATTACACCACAAAAACACCATATTTATTATTTAAGTTGAATGAAGTAAATTTAAATTTTGTCAATGTTAAGTAATTTTTTTCAGCTAAGAAAAAAAAAGTTATATTTTAATTTTGTTTTGCTTATCAAAACGAATAAAAGGCAAGCACATTAAACTTAATTTTTTTATGCAAAGTGAAAACATTCTTTGATTGCAGCATTTGATTACAAAATTTGTTTTCTTTTTATGCCTCGTAAGGAGTAGATTTGACAAATATAGAAGAGGAGGAGTGAAGGCAGAATGCTATATATTTGGCCACTTTTCATATAAAAAGGAATCAATAACTGTTACAAGAATGCATTTATATATAAAAATAACATTAATAATGTCTAAAAAGTTATAGTAAGGGACTATTGAGTCCTACTAGTTATTACAAAAAAGTTTTAATTCATGAGGTAGTCGTAAAAATAGAGAAATTAAAAATAGAACGTTTTGGAAGATGCCAGAATGTTCCAGTAAAATCGAGAGAATTCTAAAAGATTCTAGAATATGCAAATTAGGTGTTTGCCCCCCTATAAAAATAGGTTTTGGGAAGAGAGTAGCTAGTTGTTTACAGGATTTGCTGACATTATCAACTCTGGCTTTGATTCAAGAATTTCTATCCAGCTGAAAGAATCTCTAAGAAAAGTTGCCAACCAACCTCATGGAACTATATGGATAAGTAGATATTTTTGACTCTCATTGATCAAACTAATAATTATTCTTTATATACACATTTGAGGATTTCCAAAAAGTATTAACACAAACTTCTTCATTATCTTAACTGGGTACAGATACTGACCCTTCCTTCCTCTTTGTAACACTTCGCCTGCCAGTAGTAAACTGTTGTTCTTTTTGAATGCAAAAATTGTAAATTTTGTATATATATATATATCATTTTGTGTTTATTGTAAATTAATATTTGTTTGTAATTTAACTCTAAGTTTCGGTCAATCATTTTTTTCTTCTTTTGTTACACTTAACAAAAAACAAAACCATAACAGAAGACAAAAAAAAAAAAAACATTTTGGAAAAACTAAATATAGGTACCCAAATGAG
The DNA here is from genome assembly GCA_037127315.1 of Ascarosepion bandense. Classification (NCBI taxonomy): domain Eukaryota; kingdom Metazoa; phylum Mollusca; class Cephalopoda; order Sepiida; family Sepiidae; genus Ascarosepion; species Ascarosepion bandense. Next base: position 4,043,252 of record JBBBDQ010000436.1, read on the forward strand.
TATTCAGTGCTGATGTACACGTCTTCAACTAGTTTACATGTAACTTATTTGGCACCGATGATCTATTTCCTCAACCTTTGGTTTATTTTTCTTGCATTTAACTCTAGAAAAATTATAAAAGCTCATACAGTTAAAATATTTCAATTAGTATCCATATTTAAATTATATAACATGCATAGCATCATTGATAAATAAATTTAAAAAAAAAAAAAAAAAAAATCAATATAAAAAAAATAAAATATTCCTTAAAGATTAGAGAAAGTATTTTAAAAGATGGTCAAAATACAATGCATTGAATAGTGAAAGAATGAAAAAATGGAAAAGGCAAAGTGTATTTTTAGAATTGATACAACAGAATTGGAAATCATTCAGACTGAAAACTGGAATTCTATATTCAATAAATATCAATTTTGAATGTCACTCTTGTTTTATACTGAAGATAGAAACATAGAAGTCTACATTTTATTGTAGATATTTCTTTGTTTTTCTCATTTCACCCCAAGTAAGGCAACAGAGCCACTAACATGCAGGGGGGTTACTGAGTGTGATAGAATATAAGAAAAATCTTATTAAGGAGTGAAAATAATTGAAGAGTAATCAAGAAGACAATAATTGGTAATGCATTTAAATTTTTGCAGATCAAACTTGACTGGAAAGCAACAAGCCGGAAGAAAGTTCCACAAGCAAGAAATACAAGAAAAGAAACTAGTCTCTAGTAATGTTGCTTAAATTCATAGAACCTGGATACCATAGAGGAAAGTTTATCATATAAATATTTATAGAAAGGGCATAGAGAAACAACATTACAATGGTGAGAAAGTGACTGAAGTCAAGATGCCAGATCAGGGCAGATAACATTGCAGATTCTTCATATTTTATCAAGGATCTCTAAATATATGGCAATATTCTAAGCATAAATGTTAGATTTGTAAATATGTAAGATTCCTACAAGAAAAATTGTCTAGGATGATACAGTGAATCAACCTTCCTAGCAATCAACATAAAAGTTCTTTATAATCAATTCTTAAAACAGTTCCAAGTAAAATTTGTTACCGTTAACAAATGGGTATAATGAATTCCTACAGATAATATTCTAAAATAAAAAAAAATAAAAAAATAAAAAATCTATTTTTAACATACAAATTAGCAAGTGACATCTTAATACAGTTCATCCAAATCAACCAAGCACTGAGGCTCATCTAAGTTGTTTTAATTTCCCCCAATACCTGGCTTCATTCTTGAATAGGCATGAAAAATAGAAATTCTGTACATTCTGAAACTTTGCAACAAGAATAGACAACAAACAGAAAAGAAATTCAACTTGTGAGATCAAAAGCTCGACCAGACAAACTTAGTGATTAGCCTAATTAAATTTTTAAGCTCCTCTTGGCTCTTTCATAGTATCAAAAACTGCTGCCCTATTTTTTGTAAAACTTTTACAGGTACAGACTATACGTGACTAATCCAGAATTCACTTGAGAAAGACACAAGTAAGCTCAGATAAGACTTTCTTTAACAGCATATCAACCTCATGGATAATTTCATACCAAAATAGATTTTTTTTTTTATCCAGTATCAGGTTATTTTTAATTCAAGTGGTTTTCTAGATCTACTTTTCAAATAACTAAGAAATCTCTAAATCTTTGAGAATAGTCAAAATAGCAGAGCTAACCAAACTCTTAAGCCTTGACTGGTAACAAGTCTGAGGGAAAAACAATTTTAAATTCAAAAATCAAAAGTGAAAGTCACTCTTCCATGTATTAAAGTAGTCAAAAAGTAAAAGATGAAGTGTTGTGTTTAGGTCCAGTATAAACATATATGTATAATTACATCGAAGCTGAAGGATGATTAGATCCCAGATTTCTTAATTTAATTTAATAAGATAGAAAAAAATAACTTTAAACTTAAAAGAAATAAATTCCTTCAGGTATAGTTCTCATAGCTAAAATATTTATTATACACATAATTATAAAGATTATTTGATCCAGCTTCAAAAAAAATTTTCCACCCTTTAATTTTGCAAAAATTTTGTCTGGATTTGGTAAGAGGGAGTAAAATGATTCTAAACATTTGTTTAACCCAGTCAAAAAAATCAGCGCAAACACTTTTTTCTTACATATCCTGTTGGTGTTGGACATTTTGAATAGTCAATTTTTTCAATTACACCCATTTTTCAAGTCTGTTTAATTAGTTGACTTTTAAACTAGTCACTTATCCACTGGATTTTGTAATAAATGTTTATAGGTAAAATTCTATAACTTGAATAATTTCACCCTGTCAGTACTAAACAAGTTTGAAGTATTTTTTTAACACATAAGCTTTTACACACTTGTTACAAAATTAAATGTTGCAAGTCATTTCACCAACAACAATTTCTCACCTGACATACCATGTGATTTTTTGAGTTCCTTTTAATATAAGTTCACCATTTGCATTTTGTGGCTTTATTAATTTTCATAAATTTTCTTTGTTTTTATATAATTTTTTTTATTCCAATGCTGCGTACAAATTTTTTCTGTGAGAAATTTTCCTTGCTTTAGATTTACAGTGACATTTTACGTCCTATTTTACTTGTACCCTCTTAAATTCTTAAAAGAACGTCATTTCCCAAGATGTAACCTTGTATATTTGAAACATGGATTAATTTTTCTTTTTCCTAAGCTTGTAAATATGTGCATTTCTTTTTTTTCAATGTCTTCCCTATCACATCTCAGATACTTTAGATAATATTTTACTCGAGTGGTATAAAACTATTTTTCTGTTCAATTTTTTTATTACCTTGCTAAAACATTTTTCTTTTGAATACTACAGTTATTTTGATATTAGCCGTTTCCTTATAAGGAAACATTTGGCATTGATTGATTGAGCAGTTAGTTCCATTTTCAGTTGAAATTTATAAAATCTTTCTTTTAAAACAATTTTTCAGGAAAATCCACTTTCCAAGTCCAGTAACTGTTATTGCTCTTTTCAGTATAGATGGGGGCTTCCTTTCTAACCTTTTTGTTTGAAGTAGTTTAGAGCATCAACAGCTTGGTTATTTTTTCTTTGAGTTATATGTGATATCCATTTTAGTTGTTGGATGTCCTCAAGTGATGCTATTTGGTACAGTTCTGTTTGGGATTCTATAGTAACAGTTCCCAAGATTTGAAGGATGGTCCTCTCCAAGACCTACAGTTTTCATTTGCGCAAGGCCATTTTAACTGGTAGTCTTGGAAAGAAGCTGTATTTGAACTGTATTTCTTGTGTATGCGAATATCATTTAAATTACAAAATACCACTGCCTCTCAGAGAAGAAAAATATTTTTAAAACATTTTCATAGTTTTTCTCTCTGCATTCATCATAAATTTTCCATCTTAATAGATTTAATCTGAAAATTGTCTAGGATGTAAAAAAATGATTTGAGAGATAAAATAAATGTGCATATGTTTTTAATAAACACAAAATCTGTGTCACTATCCACTGGTGGGTTGCAAGCAGAATGTTAGTGGGTCGTAAAAAGTTAAACTAGAATTAGCTTTGATTAAATGCTACTGACGAGATAGTTTAATTGTATCAAGCAGTATGTTGTTTTTGACAAGCTTAACAAAATAGGGTTGATCATGCTCTCACTTTAATAATTCGTCAGCATAAAATGGAAATCAGTTCTCACCTATTCATATAAAATAATATTTTTTTTTATATTCTTTCATATGTTTTAATCCAGTAAATTTGAGTGGGTTGCCATAAGCAGTGGTCATGAATTGTGGATTATGATTCTAAGAAGTTAGGAAACCTCTGATCTAAACCATTAAGATGACTATTCTGAAAAAAATGTTTCTATTTGCTGCAGTTTTTGTTTACCTTGTCAACTCTGCTCATCTTAAAGCATCGATGAGAAAGACAAAGAAAAATGAAGTAATGAGTACAGTACCAAGCGAGGATTATTGAAATCACAGAAACACATCTTTCTTTCTACCTGAATATTCAAAGTGAGCAACACTAAAGCTCTACCCGTCTCATAGAAAGAAAAGGTAAACAATCACTCACCTGTCATTAGAGGCCATGATATTCAATTTGTTTGGTTATTATAAAATACACAAAATCAAATATTAAATCAATCTTCCCTGTCAGAAGGAAAGACTCAACTTGTTTTTTTCTTGAAAATCAATTTTACAAGTTTAAAAGAGATTAGTTCCTTTTCTATTAACAGTAAATACTTTATTATTTAGAAAGTCAATTACTTCCTTCCGTGGAATTAGATAAAGAGTTTTATGCATGTGACAAGCCCCAAAGCTTTGGACAACTTTTTTTAGGAAATCAACAGGAAATATCTGTAAATTATGTCAAAATGATGGAAATACATCAATTTGTTAGCAAAATGTGGGCGATTATATTTAACTTAACAGAAAGGACATTGTGGTTTATCTTCCAAAAGACAAGGGTCTTTAACTTGACATTTTTGGAAGAGAAGATGGACATTTTATTCAGAGAATGATCTGATGCTGTAATTATGAATGCTTAGAATACGTCAGTTTTTTTTTTTTTTGTTTTTTTTTTCATTAACTTACTGGATTATTACTTTTCCCTATTGTTATCAACAAACACATACCTAAATAAAGCAATTATCTCCAATTTTGAAAGGACAACCTCAATCTCCTTTGGGAATTTCATTGCATACATTAAGTTATTGGGACAGAATCTTGTTTGCTTTTTATGTAAAGTTTTGCGAGTGACAAAACTAGAGTTGCCAATCAAAGACAATGTTTGAATTTAAATCTCAATTAGCATACAAATATATAAATTGAGATAATGACTACAGGAGAAACTGATATACTAAAAATATTAAAAATCATTTGAATTTAAATTTTAGTAGAGTTTCCTAGAAGAATTGGCAAATCTACCAAAGACAAGACATGACAATAACTGATTATATGATAATTCCAAGGGAAGTTTGAGTGTAATTTTCTCAAAAGTACAACAACAAAATAATCTGGGGAAATTCTAACCAAAATTATTTCTGAGATTCTTTCGAACGAAAGAAAGAAAAAAAAGATTTAACTGAAAACCACCATAATTTTCTCTTAAAGTTTGCAATTAAAATAAATCAAGTATTAAACATTTTTATTCTGAAAGGATGTGATTTTACAAGAATTCAACAGAAAGCCACATTTATCCTAGCAGAAGAGATTTTATTTTTAACCTTCATTAAAGGTGTCAGACTGTTTTTATCTATTTAGTATCTAAGCTTGAGCTTAATATCAATGCTCTATTATTAGACAAACATCCAAAATTTTGTTTTGTTTGACTATAAAAGTGCATGGCAGTACAAAGATGTTCTTGACCCAAGCAAGAAGAAATTCGAAAAAATTCACATGCTTAGTCATTTGCATAGATTTTGAAGTGTGGGTTGGGCTGATTTTCATATTCCCTCTCTCTCTCTCTCTATATATATATATATATATATATATATATATTTCCAGGTGAAGAGGACTAAAGGTTTTACTATTTTGAGTGCCCCGGTATTTATTTTATTATGAACAGTGCTCAATATAATAAATATTCTAGAGCTTAATAGAATTATATAGTTATGAATTAATTGTACATTGTGATATGGAAATTTTTACATTTCGAGAGAGATTCTCTTCAGGCAATGTTTGATGTTGGTTGTACAGATGATTTACATTAAAAAAAAAAAAAAAAATGAAGAGAATCTATCTTGAAACATAGAAATTTCTGTGTCATAACATACAATATATATATATATATATATATGCGTAATGGTACAAGCAATGAGAATAAGATGAGGATTTCAATATGAGACAAAAAGTGGGATTCTATCAAAGGGGAACAATACTTGACAAGCAATACAAAATCAACTGACATGTATTTCAAACAAGAATCAAAACAAGTCAAAATTCAAAAAGTCAAAAATATAGACTTGTCTGAGGTACACAAAAGTTTTTCATTTCTTTCTTTTCAGTGTTTTGTGTGTATCTCATTTCTTTGATATTTCCTCCTTTTTTCTTTTGTTTTCTTTTCCTTGCATGATGGAAAATTGTATCTTAATAAACTTAATATCTCTAAAATATTGATAATAATAATAATAGTGTACGTCAAAATAAACATAACACTATTAACTTATACTATTGCAACCAAATGCATAATTACAAACAAGATGAAACAACACAAAAACATGTGTAGAAATGTTAAACCAATAATCAAATTAAGTTCATCATATTTGATAAATTTAAAACAATTGACCTCATAGCCTCAAATAACATGACAACCACACAACTAAATCCTCTATAGAAAACCAATGTAGTGTCCGCTCATAGATTGTATCTCTGGTACTAATAATAAACCTCACTACATATATTGGTTTTACTACAACCACACTCTCCTGTAGACTTACCTGTCACCTTTCTAATCAGATTTCAATTAAACAACATTTAGAAAAACATAGCCATGTAGGTAATATTAAACAGATTTTAGTCAACAACACAATAATACTCATTCATACACACAGTAAAAATAAACTTCAGATATTGGAGGCCATCTACATTAAATCAAAACAACCCACACTTAATAAAATCACATTTAAATCTGGTCATAACACATTACATCGCATTTAAATATATGGTTCTGTTAACATTTCGAGTTCTCACGTGGTGTGATGTCAGAACCGCATTACAAATTTATGAACTGCATCTGCAATTTGGTAACTTATCATTGCTTAGCAAAGTTTTATGTCAACACAAGATAAAAAAAATCATCTTTGAGGATGGATGTTTTTATGTTAACGTCCCTGTAACCTCTCTGAAGATGGCTCATGTGAGTCGAAAGCTTAGAACCAACATAAAAAAATATCCAAATGTAAACATAATAGACATTCACTGACTGTTATATTTAACAGTATATGTTTATATACATAAACACTCAACATAACTCCAATATATTGATGATACTCTTAATATATCCTTGTGATACTGATTTATCTGATCTTTGTAGATCAACTAAACAAAGTCGAAAATACAACAGAATTCACGGAAGAAAACAATACTTTAACTTTCCTAGATATTATGCTTATATTACATTGACAGTAGCTTAAAACTTTGCTGTCAGCTTAGTTCACTGATCTAATAATTTCTATTCCCATCTTAAAAGAAAATCAGGAATAATTATCAGATTCTACTTAAGAGCACTCAGAATTTATACGAAGAGAAATATATGAAAAATACTTTCAAGTTCCTCCAATAGCTTATTTTATATTTAGTGTGAAACAAAAGACTCATAAAATATTCCAAAATAGAAAGTAGTCTCTCCTGACAAACTTAAGGAATCAAAAAATATATTGTTCTGCCCACTAAGTCTATCATAACTACAATCGAAAAGAATTTATCTAAACTGAACATAAAATTGGTCACAACTACATCTAAAATAATAAAAGACTTAATTAAAACAAAACAAAAAAATTAAAATTTTGAGGGATTTACTCTATCAACTGCAAGGATTGCTAAACAGAATATATTGGAGAAACCTCAAGAAGTTTAAATAAAAAAGAAGCATTTTAAGAAATAACACATTAAATGCAATAGTTACTCACCTTACCAAGTCTAACAACAATTTTGCTATGCTAACTTAATGAGAGAAAAATATTTAGAAAGTGCTTTAATCAATAATCCATCTACAGTAAATTTGCATCCAGGATTTTACATCTCACCATTCTTGGCAGATCTGTTATCACAATGTGGAATATTTAACAAAAATGATAGAAAGAAAAAGAGTCTAAATGAAATTGTCTCTAAAATATATATCCAAAACACTTAAAATCCCCACTATCATGCAGTTGTATCAACATAAACAAGCTTAGTCTGATGAAGTCCTAAGGGACAAAATGTGCCACACAAAATCTTTCTCTACTTTGTCATATATCTTTCCTACAAAACTGTTCTTGAGATATATATATATATATTTGTTTGAACATTATTTTCAACAGATACTTGTATGAGTAGATATTCAGTTTTTAATTAAACTGAATATTTTGAGAAATTTTTTGTTAGAAAACTGTGTCATTTGGCAGGATTCGAACCTGCAACGTCTAACAACACAGGGAAGCTGTCAACTGATCTGAGCAAAATTTCTCAAAAAATATTCAGGCCGATAGATATATATAAATATACTGTTTCATTAAAAAAAAAAAAATCAGTATCTACTCAGATACGAGTATCTATTAAAAATAATGTTCAAACAAATAAAATATATTGTTATTAACCCAGTTTGTAAATCTCTGGAACTTTATATATATATATATATACACACACACACACACACACACACACACATACATATAGATATAGATAAAACACCAGTTTTATTCTTTCAGCATTTGTTAAAGCCATTTTTTTTTCCTTGGGTCAGAAAAAAAATTATAGATCTACTATCTAAAAATCATAATTACAAAATCATCAGCAGTGCTAAAGAAATTAAACCAGTAATCTGCAGGCAGCAAACATTAAATGAAATTCAAAACTTTAAAGAGAGGTTTAAAATCAAGACCTTTTATGCTGATTTCAGTTGGCTTATATTTGGCCATTCCACCAAATAAAGATGATATCACCCACTTTTATTTCTTAACAGCTGTGGCTAAGAGCAATTTACTCTCCCTAATACACAAGGCTGTTTAACCTAGGGTGGCAAGGGAGTAGGGATACTTTATTACATATAAATCTATTTCCCTACCTGAAGGGCCATATATCAGATGCCATATTATTAAGAGGCACTCAAAGTGCACTTCACTTAAGGTTACAATAATGGAAAGTGATGATTAGATATTTATGACATCACTATAATTCAGGAGGTTATTTAGACATTACTTTATAATTTATAGACATTGGATTTACAAGTCAAGAATCAAGTTGTGCTACAATTTTACTACAAGTAATGTGTTCTGAAAAGTATAACTTATAAAAAACTGAAATGATTTAGTAGATAGACTAAACTATAGCCCGGTTCACACTCCACCCATGTCTATTGAAAAGGTGAAGAGGCTCATCCCTTGTTTTCTGGTTAGGATGTGGTTTCCGGTTTTCTCTTTTCCAATCTTACGTAGCCCCCTGCGCATCAGTGGCATTATCGCCTTGCTTGGGGTGATATGATTAAAAAAAAAAAAAAAAAAAAAAAGATATATAAAGTAAAATTTTATTGACATCTGAAAATTTTTTTTTTTATTGTGTGTGTATGTATGTGTGTAAAGTATCAGATTTTACAAGTATTAAACTTACATTAAAATCCATGCTGACTTAAACCATTAGAAATTTATTGTTAGAATTTATCGTATTTTAATTGCTTTTATTTCCTTATCTGATATTTGTTTGTTTTCATATAAACTGTTATAACTTGTTTCCTATCAGTTATAATATAAAATCATGCTTAGGCACTCATTGTGACACCTGAGAAATACACTGAAGACTGACTCCAACAGTCTTTTTCCAGACTCACTGGAGTTCTTTATTCAAGAGTCTAGTTCATCTGAGTCACTGGGGATGTCTTATTTATTCCACAATCGCCCCCCCCCCCACTTTTGAGATTTTTTTTTATTAATATTTTTATTTTTCATTTATCAGTATCACCCCACACTCTTTCTGGTGAGTTCATGAATGTACTTAACTTTGTATATTCTACATTCAGGATCAACTTCCAGATTTTGTTTTTCTTTTTCTTGAAATCATTCAATGAATTTGTGGGGTGTAGGCACATCAAAAAAAATCATACAGCACTTTAAAAGGTTCTTCCATTCTTTCAGACCTTCGATAAACCTTTTCTTTAGAGGTTTATAATATCTTATGTCCCCACCTCATTTTATTTTATTATTTTTAACATATTTACAATATGTGACATTATTATGCCATCTTCCTACATTTCTTTACCATCTTTAAACACCCCAAAAAACACTTTCACTAATCTGAAAAAATTTAGTGCCTTTTTAGTGATTCATTCTTATTTGACTTGGTAACAACTTGTCAAACACCAATTTAAGTTTTTTTTTTTTTTTTGCAAACATTGATTCTGTCGATAACATGCCTGATGGTGGATTGGGATTTGGCATGAAGTGGTAAACTCTTAAGAATTTTTGTAGTGCTTCTTCATTGAATTTTTCATAACTTGCTTTTTACAAAGCTTCCTTAAACATACCCACAAACCATGCAGATTGTCTGTTTGACCTTGAGTGATACAGTGAGTTAGTAATATGTTCAATCAAGAACATTTTACAAAAATCTTCAAATGTGTGAGCAGTGAACTGTGTACCATTATCTGAGACTGTGACATCCAAAATGCCATATCTCGCAAACAGTTTGTGTCAAAAATTTACCTTAAGGCACAAATCCAAGAAACATTGAGACAACAATGACTCATCTGAAGATTACAGAATGCACTCATTTCTTTTTGAAATCAAAGTAACAACTTCATTTTTATCAGCAGGTATATAGTAACAAGTTTTTATAATTTAACAATGGCGATTATAGGACTATACATTTCTGAGCAGTTATTTTTTATATATTTTTTTAGATGAGAAACACAGAGCTTGAAACATTCCATCTCTCTAACCAGGCAGTAAGCCTTACTTCTGAAAGTACATCCAAAATGTCTACAAACAATGGCTTTAATTATTACTAAGCTTAGTAGTCTTCTTTATCTAAAAATTAAGAGACAAAATGTATTTTTCATCCAAATCTATCTCCAACGTTTACAGTCAACAAAGCATTTTTATCCTAGTTTAACTATCAGCATTCATTCAATAGATATCTGTTCAAAACTCTTGCTATCATTAAAAAAAAGGGGAAAGCAAAGAAAAAAGAAAAAACAAAGGAAAAAAAAAGAAAAATGAAAATACTTGTGTAAAACTAAATTCTCTCAAATGAAAGTTGACCAGCACTTTTCCAATCATGCTACTTTTTAAAAAAATAACATTTTTTGTAGTAGATTAAGTCTAACTTCTATGCGGTGTGTTCCTTCAGGACGTAGGTGATCATAGTCTTTCACATCTCTCTATCCGTAGTGGCACTTAGAATGCTTTCTCCTGTTACCCCACACAAACTTTGTTCTGCCATCCACTTGCTCAAGCCAATCAAGTATGTTACGCATTGCCTTCCCCCTATCTCTCTTTCCCTCTATCTGAACTGTGTGTATCAGATTCTCTAATCCCTCTTTTCTCATTACATGTCCCAGGAACTTCAGCTATTTTTTCTTGATGTTAAGTATCAGTTTCTTTTTTGTTTCCATCCTCTCCAAAACCTTATCGTCGTTCACATGTTCGGTCCATGGTATTCTCAGCATCCTCCCATAGAACCACATTTCAGTTGCATCAAGTCTCCTTCATTTTTGATGAAATTGTCCAGCAATAACTACCATATTGAAGAACAGACATCAAATAGCAATCCAGTACTCTCTTTGTTTCTAGTGAAATTTTTCTGTCTCTCAATACTCTACTCAGCTTCTGAAATGCAACTTTGCCATGCTAATTTGCCTTTGGATTTCAGTATTGCATTTTCTGTTTCTGTTCGAACACTTCCCAGCTACTTAAATTTCTGTACCTGCTTGATTTTATTATCTCCTACCTGTAGTTGGCATTTTTGGGCTCCTCTTTTTTATTGATGACCATGCATTCAGTTTTCTTGTTTATTAGTAGTCCTTTCTTTCCACTTTCTTCAGTTACCTTCTATAGGAGGTCTTGTTTCTTTTCTGTGTTTGAGTAAAGCCAATATTTAAAAATATATGTAAAAGAAATGATTAAATGAAAAGTTTAGTAAATAATTAAAAAGTGGTGTATACTCCATTTTTCTGATTCATTCTGCATGCTAATCGGATGTGAACACCATGAAATAAAATGTTACTTTCTGCACATATGCTCTGAGCATCACATCCAGTTCATTAAGCAAGCCTCTGCAATGAAAGCAACACTGGCCAATCACAAATTTTCCCATTGGAAGTAAAGATATCCCTGAAGACTGCCAGATCCATATAAAAAACAGGCTCCTCAAAATGACCAAGAGCAGTTGTGAGCCATCAGGCCACCTGCAGACATGCAGAGTGTTGAAGCCCCTTGTCACCACCAGGACCACTCCTCTGAACATGACTTAAGATTTCCAGGCCTGACTAAATCATCTCAATGTCAACACCACCCCACTACAAGTCTTTTGCATCACTAATGCCATAACTTTGGCAAATCCAGCAGAATATCATCTTTCCTGATGACACCACCCAGCTGACTTACTACTTTCAGGCCAGCTAGCAAGCGATGACTCAGACCTCATAAGCAAGTGACTCCATTTCTGTGTGCAAACAAATCAAACCCCCTAAGCATACTACTACCCTTTTGTAGAAACAGAGCCCCCACCAATCTCCCATCACCTTAACAACCCACCACCATCACCTTGGCATATCCAACAGGCAGTCATCACAGCAACCTTATTCATAGAACAGGCCTACCAGCTATGTCAATCCCTTGTCACCTTGACAACCAATGCACCCTATCATGAATAGCCTCATTGCTGTAACCTTGATCGACCAACATGTTCGAATGACCATATTCTCTGACCTCAATCAACCCAACACAAGAAATCAATCAACTCCCAGTGTTACTGTTGTAAACCATCACTGTCCTGATGAACAGGAAGAGAATCAACATTTCAAGAGCAAGATATCTGTATATGTATATAAATAAAAGTATTTTTTAAAGGCTAATCCTTGTTATTCTTTTTCTCTTGCAACCAAACACTTAGTATAACAGTAGTTAATTAAATGCACCAAAGCGCTGTGACATGCCAGTTTAGTAAGCTTTGATCTAACCTCCTAATGCAAATTGTACCAATTCTAGATTGACAACAAGATTTTCTGGAAAGCTGAGAAAACAACCAACCAAAGAACAATATTGGATTTTTCTTTAGTAGGTTCTTGACTATAACATGTTGAATCACTCAAAATAAAAAAATAAAATAAAAATTGGTAAAATAATTATTTTCCTCACTTTTTTGCCTGACTAATTTTATTGCCTATGCATTGTAACAACAATAAAAAAAAAAAAAAAAAAAATCAGAGCTTTAAACTTTTCTTCCCTAAACTGTGTAGAGTTGACACCATTTTTAATAACAGAAACTGATAAATTGAGTATTAAAACCATAAAGTTTCAAACAAGTTTAATGCCAATGAAAAATGTCAATGCCATTAAAACAACTCATAATCACTTGATTCTTTATAACTGGACAGTGTTAATAAACTGATCATAAAATGAAATCAAAGATTTTTAAACAATCTTTTTCAATGCACATAATTCAGTAGTAAATATTAGAATAAACATTATATAGCAAAAATCTCAGATCAAAACTCAGTTCCACCTTTGTATTGAGCTGAGTTGTCATATGCAATTTTTTTTTTTTTTAAATGTGAAGAACACTCTACAGAAAGTAACTGTAGTTTTGTTTTTAGCTTGTAGAATGATAAATGCACATACTAGGTACTATATGAGAATGGGTGCTGAAATGTTCAACCTAACAAAGTCCTACACCACAAAATTCTGAATTTTGGCCAGATGTTGGTTATGCTAATTTTTCAGCTCATTTTCATCGTGCATGTTATTTTAAAAATATAAACAAAACAAGTAAAAAAAAATATGGCACAAGCACACAAATATTTCATATAAACAATAAAATAATGAATAAGCTTTTTATACAGACAAGATATTTCATCCACTCAGGGTAAAAAAAATGTGCAGAAATGGTTAATTTTCAAAATACAGGTGAAGCAAAAATCAAAATATGAGCTTAGCTTTTTTTTTTTTATCAAACACTAAACACTAGTTAAAAAGAATAAACCAAAAATGCAAATTGAAGAAAACAGTTAATTATCAGTTAAAATTTGAAATAGCAAAAAATGATTCTTTTTGCTTTTAATAAAAAGCACAACATGAAAATTTATGAGCACATTGAAGCAATCATGTTGTTATGAAATAACAACATAAGCACCATGTGGATTTTTCAGTTTAAAATGTTAAAAAGATTAACAAATAAATAAAAAGAAAATAGAAGTTTTAAATAAATTCAAAGAAATGCTAGGTTTTATATTTTTTGTGCATTAAAATCTAAGTTAAACAAAATACAGGGAAAAAAAAAAAAACTTACAACCATGAACGTTGTGAAAAGCAGAATTAAAAACATTTCAGAGACCTTACATTCATGTCCAACAAAGAAATCTTTTTTTCCTGAGAAAAATCTAACAGTAAAAGCATTGGTGTATAAAAGTTTTTTTTTTTTTTTTATTTCAAATAAACAAAAAACACACATCTCTTATTAAAAAAAAAAGATTTTTATCATGGTTGGCAATTTGGGAGGGAAAAAACTTAAAGGGTAAAGATTATGTAATGATTGAGATTTAAATCCTATCTGGTTTCAGAATAAAGAACTTGCTTTTTTTCCCTTCAAAAACATTTCGATAACATTCAAGTCAAGACAGACAGGAGACAAATCTTGTATTTTTAGCTTCAAAGATTTTAGATGATGTTTGATTAATATGAAATTGAAGTTGTATTTATTAAACTTAAATTAAATGAACAAGAATATCATGGGAGTTTTGATACAATTACTGCCTAAAATCACCAACATTTTAGTCTTTGATGAAAGATTTAGTGCCATCTATTGGCCAACATGTAAAAGTTAATATCAAATTGAGAAGAAATTAAAGTAGATGCCTTTTTTAAGGTGTCTACTTTGATTCCTACTTTCTCTTGCTTATAAACAGTCATGGGCAAACGGCAGCTCACAGGCCACATTCAGTCCAACTGGTTTTCTAAATAACATGCCTAATTTTAGGGGAAAAAAACATTAAAATGTTGTTTGTTTCCTTTCATTCTCACTTGTTCACTCACAGATTCTCACTCATAACCACATATATAAACAACGACTCAATTCAATGTTACTTGAATTTTGTAACTTTTGTTGAAGGTGAAGTTCAATGATTATTATTATTATTATTATTATTCTCTGCAGAATAAATATTTCTTTTTCAAAAATTTTTGAATAATCAAATGAATAAATTTTTTTTAAAAAAAATCACACACAACAGTGTGAGCGTTAATTATATTAGCATCAATGAGATCAGAAATTTTAAAGAAATTTTTTTTCTTCAAAAACAAAATCAACTTTTTTTTCCATTTCTAAGGCATTGGTCTAGGATTAACCTCCCCACCTTTCTTTCTCCCAAGTTAATATATCGGTTGTATGTTTTGTCTTTTTTAAAATTCAGCTCTATTGGTCAACAAACAAACTGGCAAAAAGAAGTAAATACTTTTTTTGAAGCTTCAAATTTATTTTACTTTACTTGGCAGTTTTACTTGAGCTCAGTTTGTTTGAAGTAAGATTTTCTTTTTCTTAATTCAAGCTTCATTTGTATCATCCCTACAATCTTATATTTTTTATTCTAATCTTATATATTTTTTCTAATAGATATTTGTTCACATGTTTGTTTAAAAGTTAGAACTTTCTTATCACTTTTTCTTTCTTCCAGGTTAATATGATGAAAGTCTTTAATTCAGCTCTAAGCAACTGGCTAAAAAAAGTAAATATTTTTTTGAAGATTCAAATTTATTTTACTTTATTTGATTGTGTTACTAATTTCAAGCTGTTTGTTTTCTTCATTTGTTTGTTTACCTTCTCTCAGAGGTACTTCTAATTATTTACTTAATTAGTGTAAGTCAGGAAATCAATTACTAAGTTAAAACTGTAAATTTTCTTTTTCTCTAATAGGAGATAAGCTCTCTTACTATTCAGTTTATACTCCTGCCTCTTCTTTTGAACAGGAGCAGAGGTTCATCCCTTCTTTCCTGTTTAAGAAAGGGTTCCCAGTTCTTCTCTACTTACACTTTAATCATGGTGCATTCACAAGTTTTCTTTTGAGCATATAGCATCTTACAAGTTCAATTCCAAAGATTACAGGCGGTTCTGCAAAAGTGTGCTGAACAACAGAAAACCTTCAATCCATTCTCTATCCAATCAATTTGAAGTCTTCACATTCATAGCAAACAAGATTGTGTTTTGCTTGCAAATTCTCTTCTAATTCCACACTTGATTCACCTAGAGTACTCGCACACCTGATTTCCCATTTAGAACTAAGGCTAGGATCAACTGAGTTTATTTATATATATATATATATATATATATATATATATATATATAAATAAAAAAAAACACCTTCTTTGGTCTCAGACTGTTTTTAATCTTGACTCATAAGGCAAGTGGATGTGATGGAATTCCAACTATCATCCTAATGAAATGTGCTCCCTGAACTGGTTCCTGTTCTCTCCAAACTATTGCCACACTGCTTCCTGGAAGTTGTCCTCTGTAGTTCCTGTTTTTAAGAACTCTAGGAAGCCCTCGCACCTCTTTAACTATTGACCTATTAGCCTTATTTTGGCAAAGTGTTCAAGGCTATTATCGATGCTGAAGAAGTTAAGCATCTCACAACTCACTGACAAACAATATGACTTTCACTTCACCAGGTCTACCACTGATGTGCTAACAGCCATCACTGAATATATTTTCATTTGTAAATGAGTTATTACATGAACTAAGTTTCTACAGGCGATTTGCAATAACTGATTTTACCGGGGTTTTTTTGGGTTTTTTTTAAAAGAACACTCACGTAACAGTGTTTATTTTGAACACTCACATGGCAAGGAATTTTTGAACGTGCAATTTTTTTTTTAAATTTAAAATTTTTTTTTTAAATTTAAAAAAGTTTATTTCAAATTTTCCCCACCAAAAACTTTTCCCAAACAAAAGCGAACTGTTGAATGAAAGAACAGAAGTCATGACTAAGTGTAACCATACCATAAAATACCTCTTAGGTTCATACAACCAGAGATGAAAACGCCATAATCCCTTGTAATTTTAAAAATTCATGTTCAAATATTCCCTGCCACGTGAGCATTCAAAAAGAAAAGGTAAAATCAGTTATTATAAATTACCTGAAGACACCACTCATGGTAGAAACCTAGGTCGCAGAATAACTCATTAACAATTGGAAAATATTCAAAAGTTCTACAATATAATTGTATTGAACACTTTTTAATACAAATGTGCACTGATTTAGCCTTATTATGACCAGAAACCAAGTAATTAAACAATCAATATATATATATATATATATATATATATATTACGGAAATTAACGAAATTTAACGAAACTTGGTTATAAGCAACCGACAATTTGTAATGAATTATTTTGGACATTTTTTTTTACCGATACTCGTATTAAGTAGATATTCTGTTTTTAATTAAACAGTATTTATATTTATATCTACCAGCCTGATTATTTCACGATAAATTTTTATGACGAAAATGTGTGCTACCCAGCAGGATTCGAACCTGCGACCCCTATTGCATAGCAGATATGGTTTGTTTACGATAGATCGAAAATTGTGTTATATAAGCATGATAAAAACCTCGTCTGATCAAGAGGCTATCCATGGTCGAGTGGTCAAGACGGTACCAGATCAAATGGTATGCTTCCCCTATGTAATAGGGGTCGCAGGTTCGAATCCTGCTGGGTAGCACACATTTTCGTCATAAAAATTTATCGTGAAATAATCAGGCTGGTAGATATAAATATAAATACTGTTTAATTAAAAACAGAATATCTACTTAATACGAGTATCGGTAAAAATAATGTCCAAAATAATTCATTACATATATATACACACACACACACACACACACACACACACACAGCTCTTGATAAGAATGGTGAAGCTCAGGCTGTTGCTTTAGATATCTTGAAAGGGTTTGACAAGGTTGGGTGTGCTGGCCTTCTACGCAGGCTTCATGGCTACAGTATTTCTGGATGATTGATTGTTTTAAACAATTGTTCACATAAAATTGAGTTCTGGGCATGACAGTAAACTGCATCCAGCAGCAAAGCCGCTGACTGAGAGATTGTGAGGAGCATGGAACCACCTCTTAATTGCTGTTCCCAGGTCCACCCTGACCCGGAGTGATAGTTAAGGTCCCAGCTATGGGCAAATAGTTAACTGCCAAACAGGGGTTAAAACACTATGAAAGTATAAAAATACACTTTTATAGAAACATACACATAAAAATAGACTTTTCTATAAAAGTTTACTTTTTTGAAAGAAAAAGTTTACTTCTTTGAAGAAAAAAATTATAACGTTTTCAAAGGATAAAAAATTCTCAACACATTTTGAATACAATACTAGAAGACATTTTCAATTTTCTAAAATAAAAAAAAAAATTTACATTAAAATCTGATTAAATCAACCTTCTCACTATAACCAAACATTATAAAAATACCTTAAAACCCCACCTTTTTGGCATTAAATAACCCACAGAAGTGTTGATACACCGTTAAACAAAATTCAAACTTGTATGATATTGTGAAATGAAGGTTGTTTTGAACAAGCAAGTTTCCAGATTCTTTCATATGAACGTGGGCATTACTCAAGGCTCTATTGTAGGTGGTCCTATAGCTTCCTGATCTTCCTTAATATCATCAGTTCCCAAGTCGGCATCTATGCAGATGATGACACCATTTAAATAGTAAATCTACCAAGGCCGACAAAGTAAACCTACCTGATGATCTTGAAAAGGACCTCTAATCTGTGATGAACTGAAATAGGAAAATGCTTGTAAATTTTAATGCATCTAAAACAAAACAACCTTTTAACCACCATAGAGAAACTTCCCTGCAAGCCATCAGAATGGCTAATGCTTGCCTCCTTGAGAGGCAACACACTGTGCCCCCTTGGCCTCACTTTTTCATCTATCCTGAAGTAGAACAACATTGAGTCTATAGCTGCATTTGCTGCTAAGAAGGTTGTGTGACTGTATCAGGCTGGAAAGTTTTTTTTTTCCTTGTCAGAATCTGTTTTGCACATTTATAAATTTACCATTTGTTCATGCATCGAATAGTGTTGCCATATCTGGTCTGTGCTCTTGCTTTTCATCTCAGGGTTCTCAATAAAATCCAAAAGAAGATCTGCAATGTAATCGATCCTGACTTGGCAGCTTGCCTTCAGTCACTGTCTCCTTGATGTGATGTGGCTTCCCTCTGTCTTTTCTACAAATATTTTCATGGTAACTGCTCTGATAAAGATTCTTTCCCTGGTGCTCTGACCACATACGTGCTACTAGATTGTCATCAAGGTCCTACCCATTTACCATTGAAATAGGTAAATGTAAACACCTCTTCTACTATAATAGTTTCTTTTCTCATACTTCTCATCTGTGGAACACCCTTCCATTCACTTGCTTCCCTGATGACAACAATCTTGAAAAGTTTAAATGCAATATTAATTGCCATCTTCCATTTCCTTGAATTCACTCCATCTTTTTCTTCAATACACCTTATTATGGGGAAACACACCTATTCCTCAGATAATGGACTCTCCCTCCTATATTAATAAGAGTTCATAGGAGTTCTTTAGACTTCTATTGGAGTTCAGTTGATATTAGTCGGCAGTTAACTGAAAACTAAGGAGTCAGCTTTCAGTGGAAGATTACCAAGTTCCTAACATTTTGGGTACGTTAAGTCGATTAGCGACCGATATAGCATGATTATAACCTTCAGTGCAAAAACTACTCCACAACACACCTGTATCTTGTTTTTTTTTTCTCTAACTGCAACCCTCAGTGTACCAGTAGTGGTCTTGCTTTGCTTGGGGCGAAATTATTAAAAGAAAACAAAGAATAAAGATATTTATACACAAAATCTTTCATTGCGAAAATGATTGCAATATCTTTAATGAAAAATGACTTTTTTTTTCTTTTTTTTTTTTTAAGTGGTGCAGCACACCTTATGATGTTCTGTTAAAAAAATGTTGCCCATACCTGTTAGAGACTATATTTCATACCTGAATGAAATAAGGTCACTTGGGTCAATGCAAATTCATTCAGTAACCATTTCCACTCCTACTTTTCATAGTTAAAATTCTTTTCTTGGATCATTCATACATGTAAGGGTTAGGGTCATATAACCAGCATGACTTATCATTGATGGAGTCATAAGTACTTAGCCTTCTCTTCTGTTGGTTTTTACATGAAATACATTTGATGTCAAGTGAATGAGAGGCAGACCATTATGTCTACTTCCTCTCTCTTTCTCTCAATGTCATTTTAAAGGACATTTCCTTTGACATTATGATAGCCTGTTGTTGCATGAATATTAACAGTGCGAGACTAGGTATTATATAAAAAGAAAAAAATACTAATTTTATGCTCATTTGCTTAGAGAAAAACAAAGAAAAAAAAAGAATCTTATAGTAAATAAAACATCCAGATATGTAACAATATGCAAACCAACCTTGGCTGACCTTTGCACCCAAGAACTAACTCAAAACACAAATTAAGCAGAAAGGTGGATCAAATCTCTAGATATGTGTTAGGATGGTGAAATCTGAACTTACCACAAATAAATTATCTATAATGTTCTTCGAAACTAGTCTAACTACCCAACCATGATATCTATCTAAACTTATTTATAAATGGAACTTTGTGTGTGTGTCCGTTACCTATAGACAAACGACTGAACCGATTTTCTTGAAAATTTACAGTTGTGCTATAAGCGTCTGTGAGTGTTCTTAGCTAGGTTTTATGTCGAGGTACCCCCGATAAATATTAAAAATCGATAATCGAAAAATCAGGTTATAGAAGGAGTGGTCCGATTTTAATCAAATTTCATACACTCAAAGATATAAGAAACGATATTCAGAAGTTTCAAGGTTGCAGTTCTTACAATAGTGCAGAAAATTTGATATCGACACCAGGAAATCAAAATTTGACTTACATCCATTGATTTTTCTTTCAGTCTAGGGTTTCACTAACTGGAAACAACTATTGCTTTTTAGTCTTTCGTGCCAACATCCATAGAGTCTGAGTTCCAGGACCATGGATTAGTTTTAAAGCTTTCATTACACCCGAGCAACGCCGGGCTATACTGCTAATTATAAATAGAATCTATTGATGGCCCATATACTTTGTATTACAACTATTAATGAAGTTAAGTTGTATAATATTGAAGTGAAAAATTATTTTCATAATTGTATCGATTACTCAATCTTTTTCAAGCATGAATAACCTTATTAATTACAAAAGAGATCTTGCATTTTATTGAAGGTAGTATGTTTTTCCCTGGTTCACCGGCCACATGTATCTATACAGATGAGATTGGCATTAAGGTCCCACTCTTTTACCATTTAAATAGTTAAATGCAACCACCTTTTCTCCTCTAACAGTTTCTTTTCTTATACCTCCCATCTGTGGAACTCCCTTCTGTTTACTTGCTTCCCTGATAATTACAACCTCTGAAAGCTTAAATGCAACATCAATCGCCATCTTTTATCTCTGATTCTCATCCATCTCTTCTTTCTTCCACATCCCCTGTACCTTGCTTTTTCTCTCACTGTAGCCCCCAGAGTACTAGTGGTGGTCTTGCCTTGCTTGGTGTGAAATAATTATATATATATATATATATATATATATATATATAAACATTTTATTTTAAAATATTATTTAAATTTTTCTTTAATTTGAAAAATAAAGAATTATGTAGAAAAGCCTTTAAAAAACCAGGAAGCAACAAGTTAAAGTTCAAACTACAAGAAAAATATTACTTTTACAAAAAAATCATCAGAAATACATTTTTCTCAACTCTAAAGAAAATGCACCAATATTTAAAGAATTTAAAATGATTACTTGGTTACTTATTTTAGCAATTCATTTTAGTTACAACTATTGCCCCATGAGGCAAACAATAGTCAGTGCATCATTTAAACAAGTTAGCCATAAATAACAATGCCTTTTTATAGACATTTGTCACTTATGGTGTTCTAAAAGCAACCAAGGGATTTGAAAGTTTGTTTTTTTTTTTTAATTTTCTTTCAGGTATTTTAAAAAAGGCTTTGGAAAAAAAAAAACCATGACTAAAAACTTGTGAAATCTTTCTAAAACCAAGATTGACAAACTCACCATTAAGGTATGATAGATTTTTCAAGTTTTTTGGATAATAGTTCAATAAGTAGTCTTCCACAAAGTGGCATACCATGTTCAGATAGGAATGAAGGAGCATTTGAGTAAGGAAAAGTATTGAAGAAGACCAGAGTGCCTCAACATGTAGGCAGTCTCGACAGGTTTGGATCTCAAATGTCACCCCAACAAATTTTTAAATGCATCAACCTGTTCTGTACAAGACGGGGCAACTAAGAATGTGTTCTCATTTATATAAGTAATGAAGTAAACTTTCTAAGTAACTCAGTTAATTGAAATAAGGGTTGAATAATTTGTTTAGTAAAGAAAATTTAGTTTTCTCTGGCATTAAATTGGTTGCATTGAAACATTTTTGGCAAGGTGGGCAAGAGCCAGATTTGCAGAATGTGAAAGAGAATGGTCTTGATTTCATTTAGATTCTCTTCATTACAACCTTTACCACTCAAAAACACGATCTAATATACAGGGTCGGGCAGAGCAACTTGCTAATTTGGGATAACAAATAAAACAAAAGTAATGCAGATATAAATGTACTTCTTTAAACAGCATCAATTACAACATTTAAATTTTATATTTTACAAGCTTTAAAGATGACATCAATCAGATGGCATCCATTCTGCTCAATACACTGAGTTAATTCTTCTATGAAGTTTCGATCAACTCTTTCCAGCATAACGGTGGGTATGTTGCTGACAGCTTGACGGATGTTGTTCTTCAGATGAGCCAGAGTGTTAGGACGATCGCTGTAAACAACTGACTTCAGGTAGCCCCATAGAAAATAGTCACTGGGTGATAAATCAGGGGACCATCCTAGCCAATACAGATCACCCCTCAAAGAGATGAGGTGTCCTGGAAAGTTCTGCTGCAAAACTTATTGACACGTGTGCTGTGTACCATGTAAAGTAAACAAAAACAAATTTTAAATCCCACACTGTCGAGTAAGCCCCTCCCCACTATTCTCGGAGCAACCATTGCTTCATGGCGTCAAATTCAAATAAGCAATTTGCTCTACTCCACCCTGTACAATAACTTGCTGCATTTATCATGAACCATAACCAACTTTAAAGGGATCTATAGTTTTACTGTTTACAATGAAAGCAACCGAATGTGTGTTTTTCTCAGTAGACTATTTCCATGAAGGACCTAACCTGTATCAAAGCCATCAGCTCGACTTTCACTAAAAATTACTTTTTGAGACACCAGTTTTCATGAATCTCTTTGCTTAATTAACACAATTCCTTGTGATTTTTACTTAAAGGTCATAGGTAAGTTGCTTTCATGCCTTTAGCCGTTGTTTTCAATGTTTTGTGTATTTTCTCTCAGTTCGCATTTACATCAGCTTCTTCAAATATTTTCTTGCTGGTTAATCCACTTTTCTTGCTTATCACCATTTTAAATTTTCTCAAATCTCATATGAATTTCTTAAACTTAAAGCAAACTTATTTTTCTTGTTATCTTTCTAATGCTGTCATCATTATTAATAGATCTAAATCTGTGCTCCTAGGTTTTTTTTTATTCAGACTATAGTCCTCATCCTCGTTATTATCACAATGTTTCGGCCATTGTGTTCTTCATTTTTTTTGTATGTTTATTCAGGGAACTGGCAGAGAATTTTCAATTTGTTATTTTCTTGTTTCATCTTATACAACCAAAGACTATTTTTCAACAGTAACTCTCTCTCTCTCTATATATATATATATATATATATATATATATATAGTCATCTGCAGACAGGTCAGTTTCACAGCTAATCAGTAGAGTTAGACATTTGATTACTTCTAGCCAGGATTGAAACCCGACCAAATTGACATCAGTCGGTGATTCTACCTCCGAGCTATGGGTGCTCAGTAGAGGAAGGTGTATTTTAGCATGTTATGTACAATGCAAATACATGCCAGTAGCCAAGAGCATTCAGATTCATTACTGAATGAACGATGTGTAGATGCGTGAATAGCTAATTTAGGCAGCAAGCATTCATCCAAACATGTTCAATTAAAAAGAACTGAGAAAGTGTGTGTTTAATTTATTTTTCCAATTTTCAAATAAAATATTAATAAAAAATTGGAAAAATATAAAAAAATAAAGACTTTAGCAGTTCTTTTTAATCAAACTTGTTTTTATGTAAATATAAGGCCTGAAGACTGCGTTCAGGAATGAAACAGATTATCAAAACTGCATGCTCACCTCAGTGTCCACTCTTATATTTACACATGATATATCCCTAATATTGAGGACATATCAATATATACAAAGTGGTCTAAAAGTAGGTGGACAGTAAATGATAACATTTATTTTGAGATTACATATAAAATTATATTTACTAATACAATTGACAATTAAATTTTATTGCATATAATAATACAATAGCACTTAAATTTTATCAATGCAAGTGCTCAAAATGCTGTCCATCACAATTTACACAGCTTTGAAGTCTACCCCTCATGCTTAAGAAAATATTGTTGCACAAGACTATGTGTATTAATTTCTAGAAATGCATCTCTCATGCAATTTTTCAAATCACCAACATGTCTTGGTTTTTGACTACAAACTTCTACCCTTGAGTACTCCCAAAAATAAAAAATCCATTGGGGGTCAAGTCAGATGAACATGCTGACTAATCAATTTCTCAGAAAATTGATCATCAAGATACTCACAGACTGCTCTTGAATAATGTGGAGGGGCCTCATCTTATTGAAAACAATAAATACTATTGTAATAATACAACCGATACATCAACTTATTGCACCTACTCTTGAACCACCCTGTATAGAATATCTTAAACTATATTTTTATCATAATATCTAACTTTTTACAATATAAAGAACAACGCTCTCATAGTTTACTAAATTATCACCTTGCCAAATCAGTCAGTTAAGTGCCATATGTGATACACACTTTGGGCAATCATGTCTCGAAAAAGACATGAGAGATTGGGCAGAAGATTATCCCACAGTAGGTTGCCATTGCTTTCTGCATTAGACTGGTTGCCAGCAAGGCTATAGAACCCAATCTGTCCTATTATTTAACCCATAACTGGAGGGAAGAGAGATTAATACCTTTCCCAAGGGTACTTGTGCGTAAGTGAATGCAAGGAATTCAACTGGAATTTAAACTCGGCTCCCCGACTTGTCGTTCAAAGTTAATATCCATTGCACCACAACACACATTCGCCAAACAAGTTGTTTGGCCCATTCCTTCTCACCTAAATACACCTCTTCAAACAGCCCAAAATCTTAGCCTTAAAAAAAGTAATTTAACTCATTTAGTTGTCTATCTTAATAAAATATGAACTATTCCTCCCCTTCCTAAATATACCATTTCAACACCCTGTAACCCCGCGACTACCAGCTCTAACCTTTTCTACTTTGTGACGGTTGTTAACCTAAAGCCCCTCCACACTCTACCCTAGGGCCTTCACCATTTGGAAAAAACAATGTCGCTGACATGACGTAACATAGAATCTCTATTAGAGATCCTATGTCGAAATGTACATCCGACACCTTTGAATTTTGAAAATTTTCTCTAATTTATATTGGCTCTGTATTCTTAATACATTGAGCTCTCTGCCTGCATCACTTTTTCATGTTAAAAATTTTAATATTGATTAGGATCAGGTTCTTGGAATTTACCTTCCTACTCTTCCACTTCGGATTAAAGAAAAACAAATAAATATATATATATATATATATATATATTCTTAATTTGTAAACGAGTTATTACGCGACCTAGGTTTCTACTATGTGGTGTTTTCAGGCGATTTGCAATAACTGATTTTACTGGGTTTTTTTTTTTAAGAGTGCTCACGTAACAGGCAATATTTTAATGCGCAATTTTTAAAATTAAAAGAAATTATGTTTTCATCAATGGTTGTATAAGCCTAACATTTTATGGCAGGGTTACACTTAGTCATAATTTCTGTTCTTTCATTCAGTAATTCATTTTTGTTTGGGAATAACATAATAGCTAACAAAAATGAATTACTGAATGGGAAAAAAAAAGGCACTGTTAAAAGTGAACACGCGGCAAGAGCTTTCATAGCTGGTAGTAAAGAGAATGAACTGAGCAGATGCTGCCTTGTCATTGTGCCTCTCTCTCCATGACAGTGGAGGGATATATATATATATATATATATACACACACACACACACACACAACGGCCTTTATTATAATAGAGAGGATAAGCTAAAATCCAAGTCGTACCTTATTGATATCAATTGTTTAATAGCAATGCTATTGTGAAAATATTTAGTCATAAGCCATGTAATGAAAACCAAATTTTTATATTAAAAAAAAAAAAAAAAAAAAAAAAAAGAGAGAGAAGTTCCCCAGCCAAGACAAAAAGTCAAAAGTTACCAAGCATAAGTGTACATTAAAGCCAACAACCAGTGGTGACAGTTTGTTTCATGCTTAAATGCAGTTATCAGCCCATGTGTGTTGTGTTTTGGCTAAACTATTTATATATACTAGGCAGGAGAAAATAGCTATAATTACCTTCCTAGGCCAACATGAATTACTAAATAATCAGCAATCTTCTCAAAATGCAAACATGAAAACAAATTTTTGCATTGCTTAAAAATAAAAAATAAAAAATGAACAAAAATAAATAATGATATAAATAAGTAAAAATAAATTAATCCAAATCAATAAGTAAATAAATTAAGGAAATAATAAACTACACGAACACTCATACAAACACAAGTAAATGTAACAATCATCCACAAATAAAAAGCAATCAATGATAAATAATGAGTTAAAAATAACATCTTAAACACCATAATAAAATAAGCATAAAATTGTATTTTGTTACAAGGATGGACTTCTATATAAAGTCAACAAAAAAGTTAAAATTTATAATAAGGGATTCTACTGGTTCCTACTTGTTAATACAAAAAAGTTTTTAGTCATGAAGTAGTTGTAAAATAGAAAGATTAGAAATAGAACGTTTGGAAGATTCTAGATTTTGGAAAGAGAGTTGTCAGTTGTAACAAGGGAATTTCTGGCATTATCAACTCTGGCATTAATTTGTGGATATTATATCCAGAAAATTTGCCGACCAACAAAACCCAAAATAAAGGATCTTCTGAAACTAAACTAGTAAATAGGATTTTTGACTATTTTCATTGACCAAATTAAAAATTCTTTATATACATATATCTGTGAATTTCCCTTAAGAGCACTTACCTTACTTCGCTAGCCTAATGTGTTAAAAACATACTTGACTCACACCCACTTCTCATAACACTTTGCCAGTAGACCTAGAACAGCAGTAAACTTATCTGTTTTGAATGTCACAATTGTATATTTTGTGTATATTTTATTTTGTGTTTTTTAGTAAATTAAATATTTTTGTGATTTAGCTCTGTGTTTTGGTAATTCATTTTCTTTTCTTGTGTTATAACTTCCAACCTGTAACAATTTGGATTCACATTAGAATAATACAATAGACCTACACATAATGCACCACCGACCAGACAGTCATGCCAAAACAACACACATGGCCTGACAATTGTGTTTAAACACGAAACAGACTGGGTGTTGACCTCAATGTCCACTTTTATATTTATATACACTGTATCCCCGATACTGAGCACTTTAACTTCACCAATATAGCATACATAAAAAACATTTGTATCACGTGTGTAATGCTTTTCAGTATGCAGTGATTCAAGATCCTAAGAAATAACCCTTTGATTCACAACAGAGTTCACAGATATTCCCTGATCTTAAGCAGAAGCACCAATCTCTATGTAAATAATCCTGTCATTTTTTATGGGTACTATGCTAGTTAAAATTTAAAAAAAGGTTAAGATATAGCATGCAAGTAATTTTGTTTTTTAACATCTCAATGAAAATAGTATTTCTATCCAACCACAATATGGCAAATGTTAAACACTGCATATTTTTTTTTTTCCTCAAAGCAGCAAAATACTTTTGAGAATCAATGACGTTATCCTGTTACTGCTGAAGTAGACTGATTTATCTCCCCAACCTCATCTCTAGCTACTATCGGAAATTGGAAAACAGTTCAATCAACTGTACAGTAATTTTAGTTACAATAGCGATAGGCTTATGCGAATACAATATGGACAACTTGACCTGAAGTCGTGGTCAACAAGATTTTATTCACAGGCTGTTACTATTGTAATAGATTTAAGCCTCATACTTGGGTCCTTGTCTACTAAATTTTTCACTTTTTCGTCTTTGCTAATTTTCAGTAATTATCCAATTTTCCCTATATTTTTATATATTTAATCTGTAAGTGTGTGATTTGTGCTAAGCTATCATAGCCAAAACAGTAGACAGAGATTGAAGCTGAAACCTAGATGTTATATAATGCAATTATCACTAAAACACAATCATGATTTCTATTTTTACTTTCTACTGCCAGAAAATTGCAGTGTTGTTATCACTCACTTACACTTTTCATTATTTGGTTGATCTAGCTCAAACATTCATGAGTCTATCATGCCAACCATTACGGTCCTGATTCAAGATCAGAAAGTCGTTAAGGTGGCATTCTGTGCCATAACATAACTGGCGTCTTGTGCTATGGCTGGGTATCCAAAGCAGTAGATCACTTGCAAGTTTTTGTTTTGGTCTTGCTTCCTGCAAAAATTGGAGTAGATAGACTTAACTATCGCACGAACAGGTGAAGAGGCTCATCCCTTGTCTCCTGTTTAGGATGTGGTTCCCGGCTTTATCTTCTTTCACTTTTTTCTTTCTTTTCTCTTTTTTTTTTGTTCTCAATTGGAGTAGATAGACTAAACTATCGCCCGGTTCACACTCCACCCAAGTCTTTTGAACAGGTGAAGAGGCTCATCCCTCGTTTCCTGTTTAGGATGTGGTTCCTGACTTTCTCTTTTCCAATCATTTTACTCTTAAGTAGCTCCATGCGCATCAGTGGCGTTACCGCCTTGCTTGGGGGCGATATGATAAAAAAAATTTTTTAAAAAAAAGCACATTCTGTATTTGCATAAGATTATAAAATTATCAGGGCTAGGTTTATAGAGCTGGAATTTAGTTGGATGTTATCTCCAAGAGATGTTAAGTATAGCTCTCAGCATTCTAGTGTAGATTCCATGAAGCTTAGACTCAAGGGTTTTACCTAAATGTCCAAGAAATAGCACCATACATTAAAACTGACTCTCCACTGGAAAGAATTTCCACTTGAGATTGTCTAGTAGTTCAGACTTCATTGTAATATGTGATTAAAGTAAATTTATGCATTTTTTTTTTTCTTGAAAATTGACAAAAATATTAAACCCTGATTATTTGGTTATTATTTACAAGAATTTAATATTCACAACATTCTAAAAACTTTTACAATTAAAACTAATGCAATGTAATATTTATTATTTACCAATTTATAGAGATAATATGAAAGCAGTTTTTTATTCATAAATTTATAAACATTTGCTAATTAAAAATATGAACCAACTATAAGGAAATCTTAATTTATCATTTTATAAAATTCAAATCAATTGGCAATTAGCTGATGTTTTGCTAACCACTCCAATAAACAATTCTAATCATCACTTTTTAAAGCAACAAACATTACCGAGGAGGAAAGGTAGTCAAAATAATAGTGTCAAAAAAAAAAAAAAAAAAAAAAAAAAAAAAAAAAGTCCTTTTGATTTTTTTTTTTTTTGCAGGCATAAAGATTCAAGTTTGCCAAAGTATTCATGAAGACAAACTTCTCTACTTTTTGTTATTTTATAAATTTTATGTGAACTTGACAATTTAAGAGGTCTTAAATTGTATAAAAAAATAAGAAAATTATTAGCTTATTCTATCCTGGAATACAAAGATTTAAGGATTGAAAATGCTGTTCAATTATGTGACAAAAATTGTTTTTTATCAGATTCACCCTTGTATAATTTTAAACCTAAGTGAAAATCATTAAATACTTTGGTAGAAAACAAAAACACTTATGAAAAGAATTTTAGGTGAGAACACCTGTTTTCATATTTTCCTATTTTTATTCAACAATACACAAAATCTGAAAAATGTTATCTTTGAAATCTTCATTAAAAGAAGATGAAAAAAAAATATGAAAAATGCAATATTAGTTTTGTATCTCCTCCTGGTTAAGTAAAATGAGCATAAGCGGTATATATTGTATACGAGTTATTAACAAAACAACTGATAGGAAAGTTCTATACTAACAGTTTCTTTTCTTGCACTTCTCACTTGTAGAATTCCCTTCCAGTTCCATGCTTTCCAGTCAATTTTTATCTGCAAAAATTTAAATGCAATGCCAATCGCTATTTTCTGTCCTGATCATTTTGTCTTTCTGCTCATTATTAATGTTTTTGTTTCAAATTCTTCTACACTCAGTAATCCCTTGCTTTTTAGTGGCATTATTGCCTTTTCTTGGGTTGATACCGATAAAAAAAAATTAAGAAAAAAAGCTGTCATGGCTCATTTGGTAAAATGTTTGCTTCCTGAAAAAGATAACTGACAAGGGACACTTCATGTGAAGAATTAAGTTAGGTGTACTTCCTTAATTCTCCATGAATTTACTTACAAAGAGAAAATCATTGTAGGAGGAGGTGGGGCCAGAAAATCCCCTAGCGAGCATACTGATAACAATCTTGTAACAGTACTAAAAGTCATAGACTATATCAAATGAAATTGATATTTATTCTTGGTAATTATGAAAGATAGAAATTGATATCATGCATAAAGAAAAGTATTTAGGAGTTTAAAATATTATCAACCAGATAAGGCTTTATATGATGTCAAATATAGTAACACTTTTAGTCTCTTGGTTCAGTTAGATATGATAATATTGTGTGGGTTACTCCACTTTCTGTCAGGATGCCCTCTTGGTGGCTTCCTGTTCAGATCTATATAAGGAAGCCATATAAACAATCTCACTCACTCTTTCTCCTGAGATGGAGTAATGACAACAAGGAATTTATCTCCACCAAGAAAATTTCTTCCTGGAACCAGTAAACCAAATTATTTCAAACAAAACTACACACAATGGCTGAGTACATAATTTTTTCTTTTAAATCAGTATTATGCCAAATAAGGCATTAAAGCCACTAAGACAAAAGGGGGATGACAGGGTGTGGAAGAATTAGAAACAAAAACATTAATGATGAGTAGAAAGAGAAAAGAGTAATCAGGAGGACAGTAAATAGCGATTAACATTGCATTTATATTTTGCAGATTAAAATTCTCTGGAATGCATGGAGCTGAGATAATTACACACATGAGAAGCGTGAGAAAAGAAACTGTTAGCAGAGCTTATGGCTACGTCTAGCCAGATCAATTGTAAATTGATGAAATCTCAACGCCAGCCTAATAGAGCACTTAAATTCATAGAGTCTAGGTACTATAGTGAAGAGCTCATCTGAACAATTACCATGAAATTATTTATAGAAACGGCATAGAAGCAACCTTATGGTGGTGGATAAGTAACTAAAGCTGAGCCTTCAGATCAGGACCAATAATATAACTGAGTCTTCTTTGGATTTTATCAAGGAGCTCAAGGTAAATAGCAAGGGTTTCCGGACCATATGTGGCGGCAATATTTTAGGCTTTGATGAATGGTAGACTTATAGGTAAGATCAATTCCAGAAAGAAAAATTATTTCACCTGAGACAGTGAACCAACTTTCTTAGCAGCTGACTTAGAAATGGATTCAATATAGTCCTTCCATTTTATGTCAACTGAGAATGTTGACCCAAGGAGGTGCAATGAGTCACTTTTTTGAGGTTAGCATCATCTATGCTGATAGCAGGCAGTGGTGGGGGGTTCTCTCTCTCTCTCAAACGTTTAGCTTTGGCAGTGTTAAAATTCACAAACCATCTGTCCCAGTTAATAATGGTCTTAAGATCATTTTGGACATCAACTGCCATTTTGACCTTGTCAAACTGATCAGCCTAACTATCGAGGCAGGAGTAAATGATTTTGTCATCAGTGTAGATGCCAAGTTGAGTGCTAATATCAACAGGAAAGTCACTAATGAAAATCAAAAATTTAAATTTTTGCAGATTAAAGTTAGCAGGAAAGCATGGAGCTAGAAGGGAGTTCCACTAGTGAAAAGTGTGGGAAAAGAAACTTAGCATAGAACTTATGGCTACAGCTAATCAGCTCAAGTGTCAAGTAATGAGATCACAATGCCAGTCTTGTATTGTACTTAAATTCATAAAGTCTAGGTACCTTTGCAAAGAGCTCATCTGAACAATTACCATGTAAGTATTTATGAAAAGGCACAGGGAAGTAACCTCACAGCAGTGGGTAAGTGACCCAAGCTGAACCACCAGATCAGGACCAACAATATTGCTGATTCTTCTTTGGATTTTAACAAGGAGCTCAAGGTAAATAGCAGGGGCACTGGATCATATGTGGCAGCAATATCCTAAGCATGGGTGAATGGTAGACTTATAGTTATTTAAGATAGATTCCAGAGAGAAAAAAAAAACTGTCTCAAACAACACAATGAGCAAACTTTCTTAACAACTGATCAGAAATAGATTCAATATAGTCTTTCCATTTCATGTCAGCTAGAGTATGTTAGCCCAAGAAGATGCAACAAGTCAATTTCCTGGGGGGTTAAGTATCAGCCTAGGTAATGCCACAGATATGTTAAAAAAATTAGCATACAATAAATACCATAAACCTAATACAGAAGAAAATGCTTTATTAATTTTTTTATTATTAAGAGGAAAGATTAGATATTTTGATTATTACATTTTTTTTTTCATCCTTTTTAGAAAGTTCAAAATTATGGTTAAAAATCCTTTTCTTTTTGTCAGCTCAGTGACCAAAGATTAGTATAAAACATTTTAGTGTCTTTTTTGCAATAAATATATTGACTTGGAAATTTTTCAAAAAATTGTTGGATTTTACTGAAACTTTCACAACTTATTCACAAATGAATGGATTTATTTTAGAAACATCAATTTTTTTAGAAAATTTTGGTGAAAATTCTTTTTTTTACTGTTACTCCCACTTATTTAATTTTACAAAATTTTGAGAAATTAAATTTTGTGCAACAATGTTTATATTAGCAAAAAGCAAAACTCCTTGAATAATTTAAATTTTTTTAATCAAACATGAAAATCAGCTACTGAAAATCTGCTCTGAACAGTAAAAGAAAAAATGCAATAAAACTAAGACTTTATTTAATTAGAAAAGCTTTATTTCTATGAAGATATATTATGGATAATATCCATAATATAAAAAAGGTTTTTGATGAATGATTTTTTACAAGAATTGTTTTTTTTTTTTATTTTAAACTCGGGTGTAATGAAAGCTTTAAAACTAATCCACGGTCCTGGAGCTCAGACTCTTTGGATGTTGGCACAAAAGACTAAAAAGCAATAGTTGTTTCCAGTTAAAGCAAAACCGTAGGTATCGATTTCCGGTATCAGGGAAAATGAGTCATCTGAGAAGATCTATTAATGTTCAAGTCTAAAAACTATAATTTTACCAAGTTAGAGTAGATTCTGCAGTAAGAACCACAATAAAAGGGCTGAAACTGATCTTGATCAGACCCGATTGGATATCGGGGTATTGAGTTCCAATATCGGAGAGAAATTGGAAAAAAAATAAGTCGCCCATTACCTGACCAGGAGCCTAAAGAATATTTGTGGGAAGTTTGGTGAAAATCAGATAAAAATTGTGGATTTGTATAAAGGACATACAGACAGATAAACAGACACACACAAACATCTTGCCATACATATATATATATATATATATATAGAGAGAGAGAGATAAAATCAATTTTCTGCACTATTGTAAGAAGTGCAACCTCGAAACTTCTGAATATCGTTTCTTAAGTCTTTGTCTATGAGTATATCAAATTTGATTAAAATAAGACCACTCCTATAACCTGATTTTTTTCAATTATCAATTTTTGATATTTATCGGGGGTACCTCAACACAAAACCTAGCTAAGAACACTCGCAGACCCTTATAGTACAACTGTGTAAATTTTCAAGAAAATCAGTTCAGCTGTTTCAGAATCTATAGGTAACAGGCACACACACAAAGTTTCATTTATAAATAAGTTTAGATTAGAAAAATTTATAGTTTTAAATTCCTGGATTCCTTTGTGCTGGTTAGGTAATATTGTTATTAAGTAAAAACTATTATTTACTAATCATAAATGGAAAAAGCTTACTACCATTCATTGAATACCAAAATTTTAAAAAGAATTTAAAAACTGTAAACATGCCGATAATTCAATAAAATATTAGATTAAGGAAAATATTTCCCACAATTTAAAAAATTACTGGGTAGTCAAAATTATAAGAAAGGTGCTTATGTAATATTCCCCACAAAATTCTATAGATACGTCTCTACCCTCTTATAGAAAAAAAAAAGAGAAAATTTTAGCTTTTTGTCAAGCTGTCCACACCTTAAACACCTATCTCAGTGTTAATAAATGCAATTCTGCAAAATTTAAAACAAAAATAATATTTATTTAAAATCAGATTAATTAAAGTTTAAATCAGCTAATATTCCTCAAATAAAACTTCAGAAAAGTAGATTTTGTTTTTGAAAGATGTCTTAAGAGAATTACTTTGCAACGATGGAAAGGTAAAAAATGGCACAAAGATTAGCAATATTGTTGATTTCAAAACAAAAACTCCAAAATTGACTGGGATTAAATTTAATATTTCCATTTTTTAATCTGTTAGCTGAAATTAAAGTAATTAAATATAACAATTTTTTTAAAAATTAATTACAAAAAAAATTATCTGACTATGCATTAAGATTAAAGTATATTTTATCAAAAATAAGCACAAATCCACTTTCAACTACAGTAATTTTATGCTTTTGTCAACTATCCCACCTTGTCTGTTAAGGAAAATTTTCTAACACTTACTTCAAACAGAGGATGTAGTAGTGATGAAATTTGTCTATTTCCCCCTGGGAGGGTTCTCAGTCCCCCAAACCATGTATTGTATCACATAAAACAATTTCTTATTACTTCAATGTTATATTATAGTAAAAAAAAAAAAAAACATTTAAGTTGACAACTTTCTTTTTTTTTTTGCAGAGAAAGTGGGGGTAACCCCCCCCAAACACACAATATTAAAAAAAATATTAAAACAAAAACAAAAAAAAACTGAATTTCATCTACCAGACTTTATAATAATACTCTCACTACACTATCTCCTGTTAAAAGAAACCACATGTGAGCAGAATAATATCTCCACTACAACCTATCACATAAATAAGAAGAAAATAATCCCCTTGCCAATAAACTATCAAAACTACTATAAACTGATGACTTCTGTAACAATCTAGTAACCTAATAACATTACAATCTTAATTCATTTATTTTGGGGTTGTTAAAATGCTCTATGAATTTTGTTAGGAGACTTAAATTGTGGCTAAATGAACATCCATATAAATATCTCGAGTTGGATTCTCTATGCCAGCATTTTTCAAACTTTTATTTTTGTTTCTTATTGCAACCATAACAAGAACAACATCTTGCATTGTGACTCATTACACCTGCATGTAATAAATCAAAGACAAACTGTTCATTAGGTCCATTGATTTAGCATCAACAATTTTTATGTATATTTCTAATGATCTGCACAGACTGGAATTGCAAATACTTAATTGTAGGAACATTAAATTAGTAAAAGTAATAATTTTAAGAAAATTCCATCACTCAGTCTGCCTTTCATTTGAATAAGATACATAAATTCAATAAGGACACATCCCTATATATATATATATATATATATATATATATATATACACACACACACGTGTGTGTGTGTGTGTGTGTCATCCGCAGACAGATCTGTTTCACAGCTCATCAATATGGTTAGACTCCGATTGCTTTTAACCCAGGATTGAAACTCGACCAAACTGGCGTCAGTCGGCGATTCTACCTCTGGGCTACGGGCGTTCGGTAGAAAAAGGCAGACTTTTTAGCGTATATATTGTCATTATACCCGCCCAATAGCCAGAGTGCTCTAATCCATTACTGAATGAGAGATATATAATTATATAATGTTGTGGACTCAGAATAGGTCCATAACTCAAACTCGGGTATTAGTGAAACATATTTAATGAAAGAACAAATACAAAGAGCATTACACTTCAGTTGGACTGCCAAGTATTAGACCAGGGTGACTCAACCCAACTCCACCCCAAGAGGCATATTCTCCCGGTATTCATAATAGGAAGAGTTCATTATCGTCCAAAACAGGTAGGTCCCATAACAATTAAAAAATAAAATATAATACAAGCAAAAAACTAAATGAAAAACTAGTAATGATTAAATGAGTGCTATACAACATTTGAAGTTGTTTATATTCTGCATCTTGCTCTTCTCTGTATATTTTCTATTTTTTTTTTTTTTTGTCACAACTCATTTTATTTATCACGTGAACCACTGAAGCACTGGGGCCCACAGTTTGAAAAACCCAGCCCAATACTATGTTCAAGTTCCCTTACATTATTAATACAAGGTGTGGCAGAAATGCCTCTCAGCTAAGACAAAATAGGTATATGTCGGAGGTATTTTTGTTACACCCCATATTATAAACAAGAGGTTGCTCAAAATATTTTGGCCTGACCCACTTCCTCAGAGACATCCTGGTCAAGTGGAGAACTTTTTACAACTTCATTCTTCTATGTGCCCTGTCCCTTCAGGACGTAGGCGATCATGGATCTCCACGTCTCCCTATCCCTTGTGGCTCTTAGTATGTTTGTTCCTGTTGCTCCTGGCAACCCCCGTTCTGTTATCCACCTGATCAGACCCTGCAGATATGTTATCCGCTGCCTTCCTCTGTCTCTCCTTCCTTCTATCTGTCCAGTCAGTATCAGGTTCTCCAGGCTCTCCTTCCTCATTGCATGTCCCAGGAACTTCAATTGTCTCTTCCTGATGCTCAGCATCAATTTCCTTTTGTTGCCATTCTTTCTAACACTTCGTCGT
The DNA here is from genome assembly GCA_037127315.1 of Ascarosepion bandense. Lineage (NCBI taxonomy): Eukaryota > Metazoa > Mollusca > Cephalopoda > Sepiida > Sepiidae > Ascarosepion > Ascarosepion bandense. The sequence goes on from JBBBDQ010000436.1 coordinate 4,080,201, forward strand.
TGCTTGTATGCTCAGTCCACGATATCCATAGCATCCTTCTGTAGAACCACATTTCGGCCGCTTCCAGTTTTGTCCTCATTTTCGATGATATTGTCCAGCATTCACAGCCGTATTGAAGAACTGACATCACGTAGCAGTCTAGCACTCTTTTCTTCGTTTCTATTGAGATTTTCCTGTGTGTTAGTATTTTGCTCATCTTCTGGAATGCGTCCTTTGCCATGCCAATTCGCCTTCGGATCTCCATGTCGCACTTTCCATCTCCTGTTAGAACACTTCCTAGGTACTTAAATTCTTGGGCTTGTTTGATTCTGTTATCCCCTACCTGTATTTGGCATTTTGGGTTGTATCTTTTGCTGATGACCATGCACTCAGTTTTCTTAAAGTTTATTTGTAGTCCTTTCTTGTCACTCTCCACTGCTACTTTCTGTATGAGGTCTTGTAGTTTCCTTTCCGTGTCCGCAATCAGTACTGTATCGTCCGCGTATCTTATGTTGTTCAGGTTGTGGCCTCCAATAACAAATCCTGGTGTGTCATCTAGGGTCCTCAAAATGTTCTCGCTGTATAGGTTGAACAAATCCAGTGAAAAGACATCCTTGTCTTACGCCTTTTTCTATCTTTGTGTATCTACTGAGGTCGTTACCTGTCTGTATGCAGGCCGTTTGCTGCCAGTAGAGATTCTTGATTATTCTTATGTCTTTGCCGAAAATGTCGAGGTTGCCTAGCATTTCCATCAATTCTTTGTGTCATATTTTGTCGAATGCCTTCGCGTAATCAATGAAGCATAGGTACAAGTCTTTCTTCATTTGTAATGCCCTTTCATAGAGCATCCTAATCATGAATATGGCATTCCTTGTTCCAGTGTCCTTGACGAACCCGCACTGTTCCTGCCCTAATTCTACTTCTCACTCTATTCATCAGGATTCTGACCATCAGTTTTGTAATGTGACTCATTAAGCTGATAGTTCTGTGTAGTTCGCACTCGTTTGCACCAGGTTTCTTCGGCAGCGCTATAAATATTGACTTGCATAGGTCTTCTGGTATTATTCCGCTGCTATAAATTTCGTTTATTATGTCGGTAATCTTTTCTATGCCATATTCTTCTAAGGCTGTCAGCAGCTCTATCACTAGGCCATCTGGACCAGGTGCTTTGTTTCTGTTCATTTTAGCCATGCAGCTTCCACTTCGGATTTTAGTATTTCCGGTCCATCCATCTCCTTGTGTATTCTCGGTTGTTCTCTCTTGTCGCAAAAGAGATCCTTTATGTAATCTTCCCATCGCTGGAGTATTTCCTCTTTCTCTAATATGATTGTCCCTTCCTTGGATTTTATGCATCCTGTTGAGGAGCAGGTTTTTTTGTCCTGTCAGTTCTCTTATCTCTTTATGCATCTCTGCTTTGTTGTTCCTGCTCAGTCTCTCTACTTCTGCACATTTGTTGTTGAGCCATTCCTCTTTGGCTTTCTGCATTTGTTCCTTATCTCCCTGTGAAGTTTTTTGTATTCTGCTCCGTGTCTTGGCGTTATTTTTTGTCTCCTTTGCATCATGTGGAGGATCTCTTCGGTCATCCACTTGTTTTTTCTTCTGCGTCTGATTTCCTTTGGGGCTATGTTGTTCGCTGAGGTAACCATTGCTTCTTTTAGTGAATCCCATTTTGAGTATCCTTTTCCAATTTGTTCTTCATATTTCTTTCTCACGCTGTTATTATATTCTTTCTGCAGAGTGAGATCGTCCTCTAGTGTGTCGTATTGCAGTCTTGGTGATATGCTGGGCTTCTTCAGTCTTCGGAGTTTCACTTTTAGTTTGCAGATGACTGGGACGTGGTCACGTCCGCAGTCATCACCTGGGTACGTTTTGCATTGGACTACTGCGTACATCCTATTTAGTTCTATCCTTTTGCCGGATGTTATAATGGCAGGTACTGGTATTGAGATCCTGGCAAATTTGAGCCATGGATTTGAGACTGGACCTTGAAGACAATGAACCTGCTCACAGTAATCAGGAAGAAATTTAAACAATATCTGTTCATACAATACAAAACTTATTTAAGCAGTTTAAGAGTAGAAAGCTTACTTCTTGGAATAAAGTTAAGAAATAGATTAGCATCAGCTGTCAATTATGATACTTTCACATTGGCTCCCACATGATCCACCAGAGTGGTGGTATGTCTGCAAGACCCGCATGACCTCTCCAGTAGGTGTTTTCCAATTTCTTTTCTATGAGCATTATTGCAAGTGGGATGCTAGGAGATGCTTAGTAGGATGATTATGATACACCAGAACCACACTTTTCCCCACCAAAAAAAATTAAATATTTTTGATTTTTTGTCTTATTTTGATTCCCTTGGGGTCATTTCTTATTTTTACATATGCAGAGCTGTACCATGAATTCAGGTAAATTAAAAGATTAAGTAAACAGAAAATTTAATTGGTAAAAAAATAATGAATTAAAAAAAAAAACAAAAAAAAAACAAAGGTATACTTTGTATAGTAACAAGTTGTGTTAAACGATAAAGACAGCATAGTCTTATATATTTTCTTTTGAATTTTTTCATATTTTCTGATTAGGCCTTTTATTTCCGAATTGTATTTGTATAAAAATTGTCCAAAGGTTGTCCTAGTACTTACGAATGTCATCGTTCATCATAAGGGACTATATTACAGTTTAAAAATCAAATATTGCCTTGTAGCAGGAAAAGTGTTACATTTTAAAAGAAAATAAACGTTATGAAAAATTTTTAAATTCAAAGGATGTAATAATAATGTAAGCAACATGCACACGTGAAGATACGTGCTCATGTAGATGCGTAAATTATATGGAATACTTGGTTGTTAAAGATTTTAAATGTCATAAAAATACATTAGAATTTGAACTTCGAAGGAACTAATTATGTAAATTATCAAATTACTCAGAGGCAAAGAATTATTTACCTTAATTATATTTCAAATAAACCCTCTACACACAACTCAGTACATGTCCAGAAACTTAGTAAGCTGTGCGATTGATAAGAGGTTTTTTTTACTTCTGATATGTAGTACCTCTAAAATTTTTAAGTGTCTAATGTCTGTGTGTTGATCAATAATTTTAGTATTGTCTATAAGAATTTTTTGACTGTCAGAATGCTGAAGAGAAACAGTATGTGACTTAAGATGTTGTGTAATGGCATTGGAATCATTTAAATGCATAATTGTCTAGAGAGCCGGATAGTTGTAAATCCAATGTATGTATATGGATTAGAAGAGCATTCTTCAAAAGGACATTTAAATTCATACACAACATTAGTTCTATCAATACTGGTAGCAGATAGAGAGTGGTTGTTGTTCATTATCAGGTTAGAGGTCTTTTTATACAAATTCGGAAATAAAAAGCCTAATCAGAAAATATGAAAAAATTCAATAGAAAATATATAAGACTATGTTGTCTATCATTTGTATAGTAAGTATACTTAGGCTACTATTGTGGCATAAATAACACTCCTCTAGTGACACAAATGGACGTGTCTGGAGAAACAAGGAACTCCAAGTTGCCTGAAAAAAGTTCCCATTGGAGTCAGTTTTCAGATTCTTTCTGACAGAGTGCCTAAACAAAACTATATTATAACTAATAGAAAATAGTTATAATAGATAGTTCAAGTAAAGAATTTGTACTAAAGAACAAATATCAGTTTGAAAAGGCACAAAAGCATTTTCTATACTGCTTTTTTTTCTTAAAGGAATCCTTTTTGTACCAACACTTCATCAGAAAGAAACCATTGGTAAAATTAACCACAAGACATTTTCCACAGAAAAATAATAAATGAGAAGAGGAACATTGGAATATGATAAAAAAAATTTGTAAAATAATTCACAAATAAAAAAATAAAAAAATAAATGTTCAAAAAGGATATAAGAAGTAAAAAACATTTACTCACAACCTTCCAAATAAACAAAGAGAGAATAAAGTGCTCTTTGTTTGCACATTTATTCGCTTCTTTTTTACTAATAAAATTGTTCCAATTATGTTCCAAATTTTTCCATCCTCATTCACTATTTTTATGTGGAAAATGTCTTCATGTATTGTCTAATTTTGCCAACAGTTTCCTTCTGATGACGTGTTGGCAGAAAAGAATTTAAGAAAAATAAAAAAAAGCTAAAATAGAAAATGTCTTCATGCCTTTTCAAATCAACAGAAACTTTACTAAGTAAGCATAGGAAATCAAAATAATGCCAACAGCCAGAAACAAAAATAGAAAATTCTAACCGAATAGAAATCACCTTCCTAATAAAAAAAAAAAAATTAAAAAAAAAAAAAAAAAAAGACATATTCCTAACATCTGGTTTCTTGAAAAGACATAAAAAGAAAAATATATAAAAGCTACATATTTTTTTACACCACTAGGAAAAGTTGAATTGATTCTTATTTCACAAGAGTGGGCCCATGCCATAAAAAAATGACACCAAAATATTTATATTGATATGTCATCAAAAATGACAGCAACATATATACTAATGTACCTACTATTGAGTATCTTACATTAAGACATGAAAAAAAAAAAAAAAAAAAAATCCAAGCCCTGAGCATGACAGGAGGGAAATAAAATCTTTATATAGATAAAAATACTCAATGGCCTTCATATAAGAGAGAGGATGTGTGTGTTATTTTTTTTTTTTTTTTTCACAATTCACCAATAATAATTACTGCAAAAAATAAAATAAGGCACTGTTAATGAGCAAACATGAGGCAAGATCTTTCATAACTGGTAATAAAGAGAATGAACTAAGCCAACATTGCCTTGCTATTGTCTCTCTCCATGAGTGTGACAAGAGGGATATATATGTGCACAATAGTCTAGAGAGGATGTCTTATTGAAACATTCAAGGCAAACAGAAGAACAACACAAAATGAATTTACCTTTATTGTTTTTGTTTTTTTCTTTCTCTTATCAGTTTCCTTTGCAATCATTGTTTTCTTCATTTTGTGATAACAGGATTTAAGATATCGTGTTGGGACCCTGGAACAAGGTGAAATGAGGCTTGGGAGCCAACATGTTAAAAACACAAAGTAGACGAGAACCAAATAGCCAGCACTGGAAAGTGAAGGATCACTGACAGATACTACACTGAACATTGCATCAGATTTAAAGAATGTAAGAAAAGTAAAAAGGTCTCTTATACAATCTAATAATTTTTTTTGTGGTTTAGAATGAAAGGAACTTTTTCATTCAGAAAAAATCCTTCAGATACATGACAACATAATACAAGTACTTTCACGGCTTCTGCTCCGATGAACTTAGCTCACTAGTGCCCTCTATATATGAGTTTACTCGAGCCACAAGATTAGCAACTAGGTCCCACCCTTTTACTGTGAAACCAATAAATTGTAAACACAAATTCTACTCCATCAGCTTCTTTTCTCGCACTTCCTGCCTGTGTAATTCACATCCATTTACTTGCTTTTGCGACAACTACAATCTCCAAGAATTTAAATGTAAAGTCAATAGTCATCTCCTATCTCACTAACCTTCATCCTCTCTCTCATGCTCCTTTCTCCATCTACGCCACTCATCAGTATTCTCATCCTTCTCTTACCCACTTCCTGACACCCCTTATAACCAGTCGCTCTTTTTCATAACTTTCCTCCTATGTAACCCCCTGCAAAACAGTGGCAGTACAATGCCTTGCTTGGGGTGATTATAAAAAAAAATTTTAGCAAAAACTAGAGATTAGGCTTCTGAATGCCAAAAGAGCAGTATATAAATGTTAGGTCGATTTGCCATTTCTTATCTCATGGAGCATAAGATAAAAACAACTAAGAAAAATGTTAATCATCAACTCAACCTTTTAGTAGAGATAATTTTGCTTCCATTTGTACGTATCCAATTAAGCTATTTCTTCTATGTGCTGTGTTCCTTCAGAGCATGAGTGATCATGGCTCTTCACAATTTCCCCGTCTTTTTTAGCTGTTAATAAGTTGTCTTTTCGGTATCTCTCCTAATCCCTGTTTTCTCATCTATCTATACAAGCTCACTAGATTGGTTATACACTGTTTTCCACTACCCCTCTTGCTTTCAATATATCCTGTGAGTATCGAATTTTCCAAGCCCTCTTTCCTCATTATTTGTCCTAGAAATTTCAACTATCTTTTTCTGATGTTAAGCATAAGTGTCCTCTTGGTTTCCATTTTCTCTAAAACTGAAATTGCTCACATTTTCAATCCATGGTATTCTCAATATCTTTCTGTAGAACCACATTCCTATCAGCTCCTAGTTTCATCATCTGTGCGAAGATGGTTCAGTATTCCTTACCAGAAAGAAATCTTAAAATCTTTGTAGTTTTCATTATATTTTTGTTTCCTATGTTAAAAAGAAGCCAATAATTTCTGAAATATTTGTACCAATAATTAATTACCTAAATTAGTTCAACAGCAAGGATTCATGGATACTTGATTGTATAAGTAGGAAGTATAAAAAATTTAGATGAAATCACCCAGTTAAACATTAGCCTTTAGAGGGTCTCAATTAACTTTATTGACAGAAAATAAATTCTATTTTCACATTTAAAAAACAACCCATCTTCAGTTATGTTGCAAAAATATAAGCTATTTTAAATTAAATACCTTTGTTCAAACCCATGTTGAACCTGGTTAGGAAACTAGGATTTTACCAACAGCAGAATGCTTCATGTTGAAGCAAAATACAAGATGAAACTTGAAAATATATTTTATCACTTTAAATGTTATTCTTAGTGGATACCTGCATTTAAGTGGCCGTTCCATTTCATTAATAAAATTTCTCAAATATTCAGACCAGTAGATGAAAACAAATACAGTTTAATAAATAAACAAAGCTTATATTCAAATATGAGCATCCACTAAAAACAATGGTTTAAATGATTAAATCTGTCAGATTAATAAATAAAAACCTTTAGAAACATAAATACATATACTATATACCATAAGACAAACAAGCATACACACACACACACACATACTATATACCATACACACAGAGACTCAAGTTCATAAAGTGCTTAAAGTAAAAGCAAAGAGAACATCTTATGTTGTCTTAAGAATAAAAGAAATGTTATATTAACAAAAAATAATAAAAATAAATTCATCTATTGCTTTAGGAATTCTATACATGTGTTTCCATTTTATTTTTTGTGGAGAAACAGCATTTCTGAAGCAAATCTGGTGCAGATGGCAGAACAGAAAACAAATCTGGATAAATGTAAAGTCATGTAAACTTTTGAAGTCATTAAATAAACCTAAATTCACTAATATTTATTTCCAATTAAAAATAATGTAATTGGCATGTAAGGCCTCCCCTAACCCACCCAGTTCACATCTAATATTACAACTTTTATAGAGTTTGGCAAGATATAAATAATGGTAGTTTCCAATATCTGAGTAAACATTAACCTACTGGAGATTTCAACTTTGTGTATAAAGCACATTTTTGAAACTTTGCCTTTTTGGAGGAGTCGGAGAAGGGAGAAAAAAAAATTGAGGGTCATTATGTTTACAAATTTAGTAATTATAATCTTCAGTATAGTAATACCTGCAGATGTTTTATTTGTCAGTTCAAATTTTTTATATACTAAGATTCATCCAATACAAGGCTCAAGAGACACTCATGGTAGAGTTACTGAATATAAGAGATGGTAGGTGGAGGCAGAAGAAAGTGAAAATTATGAGGATAGATAGGAACTAATCTTTAAGAGGTTAAGATTGTAATGTACAGGGAAGCATCCAAGTAGGGGTTTGCTCTATAGAGTAGCAACACCCGAGAAAAAGTTTTCTGAATGGAACTTTCTTACAAAAGAAAAATAGAAGAAATTTGAATGGATATACTATGTGAACATAAGTCCTAGCCTTCATAGTTTAATAATTTTAACACCCAAGACATTGTCAATAGCCCTAAAATCAGCAGATGTCAAATCATCTGAGAAAAATAAGAATTTTATCAGCATTTTCAAAGTTTTTCCCTAATAGTTTTAAAACAATTTTGATATTCAAAATGATTTCAAGAAATATGATCTTGATTTATTTTTGCTAGCTATTTTCAAAAAGAAAAAAAGTGGATGAAAGCATTGGTTCATGAATTTAGGGATATAGTAATTGTGAGTTCAATCCCTGGGATGGTCAATGCAGACTTGGACTGTGGAAATAAGGTAAGCAATAACTGAGTAGTACTAAAATAAGAACAAGGTAAAAAAAAAAACCCTCAACATGGTGAACAGAACAAGAATCTACTTCAGCGGATTAAATAAGACTCTACAATTATATTTTGAGCTTGAGAAGACCAGCCCCCTAATCATAATACCAGTACACTGGATGAAATATTTAGTGAGAGTTTGTTTTATTCCTTGCCCCCTCCAAATGTCTTGTCATCAAACATAGCAATTATAATTTTGGATAGTGTTTGTACTTTGTTAATTTCTTTGAGAAGTCAAAACCTTGTTTTCATTATTTAATAACGCATACCAATTTAGCCTTCAACTCATGATCCACAGCTCTGCCCCCCCCCCACACACACACATATACAAATGCAAAATTCTAAGAGATAAATAGGAAATTTTTACAGTCTCTTTAGTATTTTTCCTTAATTGTTTTAAAACCATTTTGATATTCAAAATAACTCCAAGAAACATTATCTTGAATTGATTTGCTTTAAATCAATACAAAGATAGGCTGGACATGACATCTAGGTAAATACTGACCTACCAGATAACTCAATTTTTCATAAAGGACAGATATTTTTTCACTGTTTTTGTAGGGGAAGAAAGTGGTTAAACCTTTTATGTCAGCAAATACGGTATTTAGTAAACTTGAATTACTTAAAAATCACAAATATGGGTCTACCCAGTGAGGATTAAATTCACTACAGCAAAACTAGTTTGTTAACCGCAACTGTATAGCAAGGTAATTTCCATCCTTACAGAAGAGAAGTGAGCATAAATAAACCTTTCCATGATCAAAAGATTCACATGTATTAAATCCAATATTTTTATTTTTCAATTACATGAAATTCATACCAGAATATGAAACCTAACAAAGAAAATCATTAGTTTTCATAGTGTTTAATCAAATATAGCATCAGTTATATTATTGTTTGTTGAGTGGCATACAAAAATTTCTCCTTACCTTGCTATGGTCAGTGTATGCCAAAAATCTACAGTAGTTAAGGTTAAATATGAACATAAAGAAGGGGACCTGCATAACACCCCCATTTCCCTCATGAAATGTAAGTTCCATTTGAACAACTTTTCCTAAATTAGTACTTTGTGGAAACGACTCCCAAGAAAATGCTTCCCTGATCACTACAATCATAACCTGTCTAGGATTAATCATTATCTTCACCAGATATCATCATAAACTGTACTGCTTAACCCTTACTCTGAAACCAAATTACTCTTTGGCCTTGTACAAAGTGAATATTATTGTTTAAAACAAAAAAAAAAAAAAAAAAAAAAAAAAGAAAGGGGGTCATCAAATACAGTATCTTTTTAAACTAACTGATAATTTCTTTGTATCTTTTACGACCTTAAAGTTTTTTTTTTGTTTTTTTTTTTAATCATATCATCCCAAGCAAGGCGATAACGCCACTGATGCGCAGGGGGCTACATAAGGGTAAAAAGAATGGAAAAGAGAAAGCCGGAAACCGCATCCTAAACAGGAAACAAGGGATGAGCCTCTTCACCTGTTCAATAGATGTGGGTGGAGTGTGAACCGGGTGATAGTTTAGTCTTGTAAAAAAAAAAAAAAAAAAAAAAAATCAGAGCTAATTTATTATTTTTGTAAAATAGGTTCATAGCAATTTTTAAATATGGTCATTTCATAAATTGAACCAAGATCTAAACTTATTTATAAATGGAACTGTCTGTGTGTGTCCGTTACCTATAGACTGAAACGGCTGAACTGATTTTCTTGAAAATTTACACAGTTGTACTATAAGCGTCTGCGAGTGTTCTTAGCTAGGTTTTGTGTTGAGGTATCCCTGATAAATATCAAAAATCAAAAAAAATTGGGTGATAGAAGGAGTGATCCGATTTTAATCAAATTTGATTAACTCATAGACAAAGACATAAGAAACGATATTCAGAAGTTTCAAGGTTGCAGTTCTTACAATAGTGCAGAAAATCGATAATTATATATATATATATATATATATATATATATATAAAGGCAAGATGTTTGTGCGTGTGTGTTTATATATCTGTATGTCCTTTATACAAATCCACAATTTTTATCTGATTCTCACCAAACTTCACACAAATATTCTTTAGGCCGAGTCTGAGCTCCAGGACCATGGATTAGTTTTAAAGCTTTCATTACACCTGAGCAACACTGGGCTATACTGCTAGTCAGTTATAAATACAGCTTTTTTTTTTTGTAATTTATAATGGTTACAGATTTTCAACCATCAAAACCAGGTTTTTTGCAAAATTTTGCTGATTACCAAGAAATGTATTTAGTTAAAGTTAAAATATATTTGCAGAAAAGAAATCAGTAAATAAACTTAGAATTCAACATATACATTTCTAAATCTCTGGTAGGTGAGGTTTGTTAATAACTTTTGAATTTCTACCAGAAAGACTAGTTATAAACATTCACGACAATATACAAGACAATTTCATGCTCTATAGAAAATTATAAGATGAATATATTTAATAGATTAATTGGAATTCCAAATCTTACCAACATACTAACAATATTAATACTTTAAAGCAGGTAAGAGACTACAAAATTTATTGGTTCCTTAATTTGAACAAATACTTTTTGTTTAGTCAGGCAGTTAAGTACCTCAAGTTATACACACTTGGGCGATCATGACTTTAAAGAAATGACTGACTGAGCAGAATATTTTTCCTGAGTAGGTTGCCAATACTTTCTACAGTAGACTGGTTACCAACCAAGGCTATAGAACTCAATTTATCATGCTATTTAACCTATAGGTTGAGGGAGAAGCAGACTCATACCTTTTCCAAGGGTATTTGCACATGTGATTGCAACAAATTCAACTGGAATCTAAACTCAGCTCTCCAATTAAATTTAAAAAAAAAAAAAATAATAACCAGCTCAAATTTGAATTATATAAAAAAAAAAAGAAAGTAATTCACAATTTATCAAGCCATTTCAAATACTTGAGAACTGATATAGACCTCAAATAACAGCAGTGAGGGAGTGAAGTTGTGTATTGTGTGACTGTGACATTCACAATGGTCGTCCAAATAAATTATTTATGTCTCGTGCAGTTTTTTTTTTTTTTTAGCAACACATTGCATAACACAAATTTGTCAACACTTAATAAAATTCAGATTAAAGGTCCATGCAACTTCTGGTTTTTCCCAAGAGTTAAAAAATTACATTTGAAATGCTATGGATGAGATTAAGGAGGAAGTTTTGATTCTGAAAGAGGAATTCACAGACTGCCTTGAAAAATGGAAAAGACGCAAACTATATTGTCTTTGTTGTGAACACAAGGGGCAAGACATTGTGATAAAAACAAGAAAAGAGCAATAGTCAGTGTGTAATGGTAACTTCTAATTCAAGAAATTCAGTTTAGTATTGATTAACTTTTTGTGGGGTCAGCTTATAGGTTGAAGCCTAACTAAAATTAGGCTAACACCCTTTCTTTTATGGATTGACTCCTATCAGTCAGTCAGTTAAACTTAAAAATGTTATACGTATCTTGGGCGATCATGTCTCGAAAGATACATGGCTGACTCGGTAGAAGATTTTACGGACCGCAGTAAGTTGCCGTTACTTGTCAACCAAGGCTATAGAACCCAATCTGTCTTGTTAACCCATAACTGTCAGGAAGAGAGGAATTTATTACTTTTCGATTCCCAAGGCTCTTAAGCCAAAAAAGGGTATTTGCGCGAAAGTAAATGCGAGGAATTCAACTGGAATTCGAACTCGGCTCTCCGATTTCTCGTATACACCATCAGAAACATTTCAATTTCATGATTCATCAATATTGCTGTTGGCAAATAATTGCTGGCGTAAAAAAATTGCTGGCGTAAAAAAAAAAAAAAAAAAAAAAACTTCAACAAGAACGAAGATAAAAAGAAAAGAATTTACTTTGAGTTTGAAATAAAACATGACTGTCGTTTCTACGCATTGTTTACATCGGGCATTTTGTATTATTCATAGTGAATAAATAATTTGACATTCACAACATATACTCAACTCAAGGAAACCATTAAAAATATATTGGACCGTAAAAAAATAGTGTATATGACTTCTCAATTTTTTTGGTGAGTGGATATAAAAACCAAATCTAAAATCAACATGCATTAAAAACAAAAAAAAACAACAAAAAAAACTCACTTGACCCTTTTTTTTTTGCCATTATTTATTTTTTTGAGGGATACTTATATTTTGAAACCCTAGTAACAGGAACTGCCGTCAAATTAAATCTGCATTTGTTTAAAAAATAAAATAAAAAAACTGTCATAATGGATTTAGGAAGGAAGGCCATGTATGAGTCGAATAACGAAAGTGATTAATAATATCCAACCGCAATGACGTCATCGCTAAGAACAACTGATCGCGCATTTTCGACTGACGGTTGTTGCAACTCATGAGTCACACAACAGGAGGTCCTGGTGATAATGATATCGACGACGAGGGTTTTAGACATATCGAAAATTAAAGTAACAACGCAAAAATTGATTAAGATTTTCAAAAATGAATTTATTTTGGTAAAAATGCAACCATACATACACGCGTGTACAGTACATTTAATAGAAAAGAATTAAAATGGGATATTTTTTTTTAAACAGGTTCATGTCATTAAAAGTTTTTTTGCTTACATCAACATAAATAATGCATCTTGCCTTGACAATTTTCAGAATAAAAATTCAAATAAGTTCTCTATGTCTTTTTCTTAAAAGAGAGAGAGAGCGAGACAGAAAAAGAGGGGGAGAGATAGAGAGGAGGGGGGGACTTTTTTTTGAGCCAGGGGGTCGTTATTCTGTGTATTCAAGATTTTTTTTTTTTTTTAATGTTTGATACTTACGGGTTTTATCTATCACCACCTTTTAATTTACGTATTGGTGATCTTTTAGTTTATTTATTTTAACGAGGAAAGTGTTTTATTTTATTCTTATTTTATTGTGTGTAAGGGGTGGGGTTATCTTTAACGAGAGAAAAAAAACAACAACTGGATCATCTTTATAAGCGGAAGTTTGTGCTGAAGAGTAGAAGATAGTGGGGAACAGACTAAAAATAGCACAGGACATAAACAGGAAGGGAAAAAAAAAATGAATATAGCACTTACAACCTCCAACCAAGATGCTCGCACCAAAATAAAATAATTAAATTAAGAAAGTTGGCGGGGGGTGGGGGAGGATATCCTACACACTGGATTTTACGTTTTGTAAAAAGTTTGTAATGTTTTTTGCATTTGCTTTATGTCAAACTTTTCTTTTCCTTCTTGTAACACGTTTTAAACGCCCCGCCTCACACCCGGAGCACCTCATCTCTTTTCCACAAGTGGAGTGGATTTGGGAAAGACAGAATAAACATTTTATACAAGGTTACAAGTGGCCTGTACAATATCGACAAACTTTATCTGGCTCATGTAAGTGACTGAGTAACTTAAGTGATAAGAAGGCTTATTATCCAATACAAAGGCGACTCAGAGGGCAACGAAGGGACAGTGGAGAAAAGTTCACAATGAATCTGCTGTGTAACCCCGGCAAAAAACAGTAAAGATGAAATTGAAATAACTGCTTAAAACTAGATTATGCGGGGGTGGGAGGGAACTTGAATTAAAAAGATAAGAGAAAAAAAAAAGGCTTTTTTTTTAATATTAACATTTGTATACATTTTTATAAATTAATAATTAAACATTACCATTATTAATTTTATTATTATTATCAATTTTAAATGATTATTCTCGATAAGGAAATTAATATTGAAATATTTAAATTTTTTTTTTTTTTTTATTAATTTTCATTTTCCAAACATTTTTAATTATTTAATGTGATCACTTTAAACATATTTTAACCAATTGGTAATGTATAGTTTTTTAGAACAATTTGAGGTTTTGGCAGTGTTTAATTTTCAAGCATGCAAAAAATAAGTAGTGCCAAAAGAACTGTTATTCCCATGACACCGCTACTATTATACATTTTGATGACTTCCTCAAAAATGTTTGTTTTAAAAACGATATTCAGAATTTTAATAAAACCCAAATAAAGTGGTTTTAAATTCTTTTTTATTCTTAATTAAGATATTAAATACTATTTATTTATGAGATTGAATATAAAAATCTTGTTTTTATAGTTATAGTAACTGTAGCATATTTTTGATAATTTTCTAATTTTGTATAAAATTTTTAAATAAAAAATATTTTTCAAATTTATTTCTTCATAAAATGATAATAAATATCACATTGTACTTGTATTTGGTTCATATTTTATAATCTTATAAATAAACATTGCCAAGGGATTTAATTCAATATATTAAAAGGTGTAAATTTGGAAGAACATATGAAACAAAGCAGCTATCATTAGCTTTTTTTTTTTTTTTTTTTTTAATCAATTTCACCCCAAACAAGGCAGTAAAGGCTATACTGGGTATGGAAAAATTAGAAACTTTACTCACGAATAAGAACACAAAAGAAGAGTAAACATAAGGACAGTAGGTACCAATTGACATTGCATTTAAATTTTTGAAGATCAAAGTTGGTTGGAAAGCATGGAGCTGGAAGAGAGTTACACATGTGAAAAGTGTAAGAAAACTTAGCATAAAATTTATGGTTACATTTTTCCAGCTCAACTCTAAATTGCTAAGACCTCATTATCAGTCTAGCAAGGCATTTAAATTCAAAAGGTTTAGGTGCCATAGTGAAGAGCTCATCCGGACAATTACCATGAAAGTAGTTATAGAAAAGATGCAGGGAGGAAACTTTGCAGTGGTGGGAAAGTGACTTAAGCTAAAGACACCAAATCAGAACCAATAATTTTTATTAAGGATAGATATATATATATATATATATATATATATATATATATATAGTTATTAACAGACAGATCTGTTTCACAGCTCATCAGTACAGTTAGATTCCGATTGCTTTTAACCCAGGATTGAAACCCGACCAAATTGGTGTCAGTCGGCGATTCTACCGCTGGGCTATGGATGCTCGGTAGAAGGCGGCAGACTTTTTAGCATGTATATTATCATTATGCACGCCCAATATCCAGAGTGCTCTAATTCATTACTGAATGAGCAATGCATACATGCCAGAGTAGCTACTGTTTTTCAAAGTCTACCATTCTTCCAGAGTGCTCAATCAGGATGTGAGGGAGTATTAAATCATATATGGCAGCAACACTAAGTATAGATCAATGGTAGACTTGTAGATATGCAAGATGAATTTAGCAGAGAAAAATTATCTCACCTGGCACAATGAACTTTCTTAGCAGCTGATCTAGCAGTAGATTCAATATAGTCTTTCCATTACATGTCAGCTGAGAATGTTAGTACAAAATTTATTTCTAATCAAATTTACAAACTAGGAGTAAATTTTAACCCTTTGTTGCATATTGGTTACAATTGTAACCTTTCTCTAAAATAATTATTATTCTTATTTTAGAGAACAGTTACAATTGTAACCCATATGCAACAAAGGGTTAACAATGTCTAAAGAAAACTGGAAAAAGCATATGTTGATGTTAAAATGGGATGAGAGAGAGTAAAAAGAGTGGTTTAAGAATAGTTTTAATTAAAGCTTTAATCAAAGCATCCCCTAAAACCATGACAATCTAGTGTTTCATAGGCTTATTTTCTTATTCTAAAAGTAGCTTACCTACTGAAAAAAGCAGATAATCTTTGATTAATGAAAAGGGACACATTAATAAGATCAAAAAAGATTAGTCACGTTCTAAAACTCATTTCATAAATTGTTTTGTATAAAACTCAAAAAATAAAAAAAGATATCACTCTTTTGGTTGATTTATTTTACATTTGCATTGTTCAGACTGTTGCCCTTATCTTTATTGCCATATTAATGACATTTCTGCCATTGTATGCCCTGCCTTCTTCAGGTGATAATTGCTGAAATTTTGCACTAAACTTTAGTCTCCCACCCTGGAGGGTAGATTGGTTTTTACTACCATGTTCCATGCCTTTGGATATCTCAGTTTCAATTAATTCCCTTCATAACTCAAGTTTCCAAGTTTTTGTTCCCTCTGCTATGGCCAGGTATTGAACTCAACTCTTCTGGGTCAAGTCACTTTTGAATCAATCAATCATTAGTGAATGAATTTTGGGACTTATAAACCTAATGTCCTAGTAATCAATTTTTTTTTTTTCTTTAAACCAGAGCTCATACTATAATTTTTTTTGTTATTGTTTTTTTTCTCTAGCTCTCCATATTACTGGTACCCATATTGCATTCATGTTTATGCTTGGTTGGCTTAGATTTTTGTAGCTTAGCCTATGTGCTGATTCCTCAAAGTTTTTGCATTTTCCAGTGATCTCTGTCTATGAATTTGAAAAAGTGACAACTCTGCAAGAAATCTCCAGAACAAAACATTACACAGTCAATCTTTCACAAAACCGTTTCCGAAAACTGCAGAAATCTTTTTGCATGTAGAAACAAATGTTGCTTCCTCTCCCTGACAGAAGCAAACAAAAATGTATTCATTTTTAAAGAGTTCTTTAAAAAAAAAAATCCATGTTGATATGACAAAGTGTCACAATACACTCAAAAGTGAAAGTTTTAAATGTAGTTAAAATTAAACACTCCTAGTGCCATCTAACAAAAACAAACTTTTTAGGCTACACAAAACAAAATTTAAAAAAAAAAAAAAAAAAAAAACTTAATTTCAGTGCGCTTATAGTAACAATTGGCTGGCAGCTGTCACATGACATAAATTTGGGAGACAAGAAAGAGTGAAGGATGTAAGGAGCCTAAATCACTTTGTATGTATGTCAGTGTTTACATGACAAGCAATTGTTGTGTCCACTTCACAGTGGCAAGCCGACATAAGTGAGCCATATCATTTAAAGACTGGGGAAAATTGTTCTTTTAATTTGCCTAACAAAATGTCATTATTGCCTGATTTGGTTTTTGTTTAGTTTTTTTTATCAAAATTGGCACAGTTGAAAAGTGCTCAACTACAAATATTTCAAGACCACAATACCATGACCTCACATCAAGATATTTGAAAAACTAAACTTATTGTAAACAAAGCACTTAGTAAACATACTATAATTATTTTCGTTCATAACAATTTTCAATGTATTTTAGTACAAGTTTGCATATAAATATTGGAATAGTCAAATTGCAAATAATCCAAATTTTTAGGATGCGAAATTTGTTTGAGACTGCCATAAAAAAAAAATATAATTGCATAATCCATTAAATATATCTTTGTAAAACATGTTGAATGTGTTGTTTTTGATGAAGCACATTGGTCGAAACCTAATAGAGATCTTGCTCAAGGTATCTATCACAGCATCAAGTCTACATACAGTTTTGAATTCAGAGTTGTCCTTCACCTAGACTGATTACCAACCATAGCTAGCTATACCAGTTTACCCTACTATTCAACGCATAGCTGAAGTAGAAAAATGGATTCATATCTTTCCTATTAGTATTTACACATAAGGGAACATAATAAACTAAAGTTGAATTTGAACTCAACTCTCCAATTTCACATTCCCAGTCCCTATTCATTACCGCACCAATACAGAGGATACGCGGGTGGTGTCAGAGGAATTTGAAACTAAGAATAAATCTATTTACTACAAAAGTAATAATAGTG
This sequence comes from Ascarosepion bandense, assembly GCA_037127315.1. NCBI lineage: Eukaryota > Metazoa > Mollusca > Cephalopoda > Sepiida > Sepiidae > Ascarosepion > Ascarosepion bandense. The sequence continues at coordinate 4,097,957 of JBBBDQ010000436.1, forward strand.
CTGATAACTAGAAACACAGGCAACAATTTCAGTTTTCCTATTTGGATTTTATGATGAATCATAATTCTTAAGTTAATGATTGAATAAGCTCTTTGTAAGTTTGATGGTTACAAAATACACATGGAAGTTCCCTGAACAACTTTGACCAAATATTGCAATAACAATCAAATATGAATACAGGTCATTATTTAAAGAAGTTGGTACAAATAAATACATTTGAAAATTTTTCTATTTCACTGAAAACACATGATTATGACCTTCCCCACCAAACCCCTGTTTCTCAGTGAAACCACAAAGCATCACCAATGTCTTTCCTCTCAAACAAATGGAACAGTTCATTATTTAGGGGATATTGTTAGAAAGTTGGAGGATGCATAGTTCTCTAGCAACATTTCTCGAATATTCTGATTGATAGATGTAAATAAATATATATTGTTTAATAATAAAAATCAGGGCATCTACTCAAATACAAATATCCATAACATATATATATATATATATATACACACACACACACTTAATTGTAATGATGTTTAGTGCCAAAATTGCTGGCTATTTTTCAGAATTTTACTGGTTGAAAGGCATTTTAGGCAAGCAGACTTTTTGTCAAAGTGCTTAATATGAAGAGAAGGATGGAGCATTAATATAATTAATGTGGAGAAGTTTTTCACTTGGCTGAGCACAGCTATTTCAGCCATGCCGACAGGTTTCACAAGGGCATTATTGTAATTTTTTTCACTTTTCAAGGTCCTTTACTTTTTGTACTTATATATATATATATATATGTGTGTGTGTTTTTATCCAGGATTGAAACCCGACCGAATTGGCATCAGTCAGCAATTCTACTTCTGAGCTATGTGTGCTCGGTAGAAGGAGGCAGAAAATTAAATATACACTCAAGTATACACAAAAATATCATTCATGTGTTAATCAGGTGCTCAGAGCAATTAATTATCCTCTATACATTTGTTTCTTTGTCACTCCCTTGCTTTCTTTTCTTTTTCCCCACAAATATTTATCATTAATAATAATTATGAATTACCCACCCTTGTATTCATCTCACAGAATTTTTTTTTAATCTTTTAATATTTATATAATTTTTTGTCTATTTATATTATACTCTTTAGAAATTAAAAAATAGTACCGTAACATTGTAAGATTTAACATTCACACACCAAGTGAACTTAAATTCAAATTTTTTAAACAATCAGTTTGTTATATGCACCTGATGATTGTGTAGGGCATGAAGCTTCAAGTTGTTCCACCAATGTAGGATGGATAGATATATATATATATATATATATACACACACACACACACACATGTAGGGAAACATTTTTACACACTGGAATAAAATATCTAAGGTTCTTAATAAAAAGGTAGGGATGGTAAACTAGTAATTGTTTGTGATTGGACTATAAAGGTCAAAGTCGTCACAGTGTGTTATAACTATGGGAATAGTTATAGTTGGAGAATGGCTCACAAATTGATATATGATCAGTATCGACCGAGTTGCCATGGATGAGGATTATGGTTATAAGATCCAAAATCCCTAATGATTCTCGTCTAAAAAGATCACTAATCATGTATGAGACACACATCAAAGATGTATTTCACAAAGTGAAAGATACCATTTTTTTTCTTCACTTCTCTTGACTTTTTTTGATAATTATTAAACAAAACTTGTTAATTATTTACTTTTGGGGTTGACTATAGGTAAGTGAACCCACAAATAAAACAAGGCCACTGTAAAGATGCATATATGAGTAGGCTCATGCCGCCAAAAATGATGGCAAAATATTTATATCGGTATGCCGTCCAAAATGACTACAACATATATATTGATGTATCTACTATTGAGTATCTTACATTAAGACATAAGAAAAAAAATACCCAAACCCCCACTGAGCATGACAGAAGGGAAATATAAATACACAAATCTTTATTATAATAGAGTATATGTATTTCTTCACTACTTGATGACATGATTATTTAAAAAAATTAAAAGATAAGGAACCTGATAAAGAGCAAACATGCCACAACAGCCTTTATAACTGGTAGTAAAGAGAATGAACTGAGCCAACACTGCCCCACTTGTCTATCTCTCTCCATGGGTGTGACAGGATGGAAATATATATATATATATATATATATATATATATATAAAAACACACAACAGTCTTTATTATATTAGAAAGGATGAAGAAGAAGCATTACTGTCTAAGCAGAAACATTAAAAATAAGACGTTTTTACATGAGTATTTATTTTTGAACATAATTCAGGAGTGACTATTAATCATACTGATTAAATGATATAGTGAAAATTTCAGATAAAAATACAGTTTATATAAATAGTTGTCAAGAAAGACTTATTGATCCAGTCTGTGTATGCTTTGGTCTCTCCTGTAAATTTCCAACAGTTCCGTTTAGAACTGAATCACTCAACTTCCCACACAGATGATTTGATTATTGCAGTGAAGGCATGTGTCAAATTAGCAGAGAAATAATGAACAACTGAGAAATAGTGGCCAATATGCCATGAAATTTCTGATTAGTTCTCGTGTTTTATTGTCAAGGCTTCACCTCTCCAGAATAATGTCAAAAAGCTAAAGAAAGTACATAACCTTCTCTGTAAAAATATGACTTGAATTCAGTTTTTCTTCTTAGACTGGCTGCCAACTAAGTTAAGAGAGCCTTGTCTATGCAGCTATTTAACCTATAGCTGGAGGAAAATGGATTCAAGTCTATTCCAGAGTAAATGAAAACCTTAAACTTTTCTGCCTTCCATCAGCATGGCTGATGCTGACCTCTGGGAAGAGTGGCTCATTATGCTGTATTAGCCTAACATTTTCTGCTGGCATGAAGTGGAAATATTATATTGAATCAATTGCCAGGTCAGCTGCTAGTAAAGTTGGTTCACCGTATTGTACTAGACAATTTCTGTCACCAGAATCTATTTTGCTTATTTATAAGTCTACCATTGTCAGTACATTGAATATTGCTCCCACATCTAGTCTAGTGCTATTTATTTAGAGATTTTTGATAAAATCCAAAAGATCTGCAATGTTATCAGTCCTGATCTGGCATATTGCCTTCAGTTATTTTCTTTTCAATATAACTTCCGTGATTTTTTCTTTTTGGTACTTCAATTTTAAGCACAGTACTAGATTGGCAGTAAGATCTCATTTCACAGTTAAAATGGCTAAATGTAGACGTAAGTTCCATGCTAACAGTTTCTTCTCACATTTTTTTTTTAACTTTTCTGGTTTCTTGGTTTTCAATCAACTTTGATCTTCAAAAATCTAGATGCAACCTTATCAAAAAAACTAGATACAATCTCACTGTCATCTTCTGTCTTCTCCTTCCTTTAGCCTGAAGAAGTTATGAACAGGAACTATATATTTATTGAAACATCCCTTATTGAATATCATTACTAACCTGAACGTATAAATTGCATTTAATTACAAGTAACTAAATTTCCAAAAGATTTCAAGTATCATATTTTTATCAAATTCATCCATCTCAATTTTTTATTACAGTTTAAAGCACAAGATCAAATTATGCTTCCAGGTGAACTTTAACATTGCGATGTTTTCCTTGTGGCCATTGCTTGCACTACAAGTGTAAACAAGTAGGTATCTATTGGATGAAATTAAAAGTTCAGCTTAGTATTTTACAATGACAAAGGATCAGGAAGAAACAAATAACATTTGTTGAATTAACAGTAAGAATGTAAATTGTTCCAATTTGTTTATATAAGAAAAATTAAGACAGACATTATTTCATGGTGAATCAGTGGTATGGGCCTATTTCAGGTGAACCATCAGCTTCCATCTTTATTTTACAAAGGGTAAAATCATTTGTGAAATAAAGATGGAAGCTAATGATGGTTTGCCTGAAATAGGCCTATACTTCCGATTCACCATGAAATAATGTCTGCCTTAATTTTTCTGATATTTGCTCTATATGTATTTATATACATATATATTTAGAGCTCTCTTAGAGAGTTATCTTACCACTTTATGTACAGGATACTCCTTTGGATTCTTGTATACCCACACTGCATGCTGATTATATATATATATATATATATATACACACACACACACAGAGCCTATCTGTTAATATAGTATTGCACTTAAATTTATAAAATCTATATACCAAAGTGGAAAGCTTATCAGAACAATTACGGTGAAAATATTTATAGAAAAGTTACATTGCAGTAGTAGTAAAGTGATGAAACCAAGATACCAGGTCAGGCCAAACAATCTTTAAATTTTATTTAAATATCATGAGATATTGAAAAGTATCGTAATTCTAGCCATGATTTTCTTCATTTTGGATTCTCAAACCTTTTTTCATTGATTGTGACTATGTGCAGTGTCCCTTCAGGATAGAGAAGATCTAGTGCTCCATGACTTCCTATTTGTAACTCTAAGCAATGTTTGCCTTTTGACTATTACTCCTACTTTCTGTTCTGCCAACCATTTACAGAAGCTCATTAGGAAGGTTATTCATTGTTTCCCTCCTGCTTTCAATATGACCTGTGAGTATCTTGTTCTCCAGCCCAGTAATGATCTTATCAAAAAATTAGTCTATGTGTCTAACAAGAAAGGAAAAAATCTTGAGATATAGAACCCCACCTTTTCCAGTTACTGATTTTTCAAAATGCTTATAAATGATGTATTACAATAACGGAGAGTCTGTAATGTGATCAATACCGACTTGGGAGACCGTCTGTAATGTGATCAATACCGACTTGGGAGACCGGCTGCAGTGTCTCACTGGCGCGACGTGGCTTCCCTGTGTCTCTTCTATAAATACTTTCACGGCTTCTGCTCCGATGAACTTAGATCACTGGTGCCCTCTAGGTACGAATTTGTACGAGATACTAGATTAGCAACTAGATTCCACCCTTTTACAGTGAAACCGGTAAAATGCAACCACAATTTCTACTCCAACAGTTTCTTTTCTTGCACTTCCCAACTGTGGAATTCCCTTCCACGTGATTGCTTCCGATGGCTAATCTCCAGGAGTTTAAATGTAAGGTCAATAGACACCTAACACACTAAACTCGCATCCATTCTTTCAGACACTCTTCCCAACTACCCAACCCCCAGCCTCAGTATCCTTACCCATCTATCACCCTCCTGACATTTCCTATATCTAACCACTCTTTCTCTTCCCCTTTGTAGCCCCATGCACAATAGTGGCAGTGAAATGCCTTGCAAAAAGCAACAAAGAGCTGAGTAAATATCCAAAATACTTGTCATATTATATACAAAACTCCAGAGATTTACGTTCATTTGATGTGTGTGTTTTGTTAAGAATGACAAATAATTACAATGGATATACGGTTACATGTTTAACCAAACAGTCTTGTTACATCTCTCTGACTATAACGCGATTCAGTCAGTTAAGTGCTATATGTGATACATGCTTGGGTGAGTGATCATGTCTCAAAAGAGACATGACTGACAGGGCAGAAGATTATCCCGAGGTAGGTTGCCATTACTTTCTGCGATAGACTGGCTGCCAGCCAAGGCTATAGAACCCAGTCAGTCCTGTTATTTAACCAATAACTGGAGGGAAGAGTCAGATTAATACCTTTCCCAACTCATTTAAACACACATGGAGACCTACCAAACTATCCATAACATGCTCATTGATAACAAAAATATAATAGCATCTTCCATATGTAAAAAAAGTCTAAAATAATGGAAACATAATAAATAAAAAAATTAAAAAATGTAAAAGCCAACACTCAACAATATCAACTATGAACACGGTCACAATGCGCTCACTGTTTGGAACATAAACCATTTTTATGACTCGACATACATACACAGAAAAATTTATATATTCAGTTAAAAAATGAAATTCATCCTTGGTAATTACATCTTGTGAGATTACAAGATATTTCTGTGTGCTGCAAGAGAAAACAACATACTCGAATATATATATATATATATATATATATATATACACACACACACACTCGGTTGTAACATACATTACTAAATTTTATTATTTAGCTGTACATTATTCTCGTCTTTATTTATTTATTCTTCCACCCCACCCTGTTTTTTTTTGTTAAACTTCCTGTGCATAGGTATGGATATGTTTTTGGGCTCCTTCCGGTATGTGAATTTTTGTACCATATTTGAATTAAGTTTTGTTTTTGGTCATTGCTGAAGAAGCAAGAATTTTCTCATTGGAATAGCTATTCACTGAATGTAGAGTTCGTAATTTTTATATATATATATATATATATATATATATATAGGCATGGTACAGTAATGGAGAGCAGCGTTTGACTTCCACATGGATTCATTACATTCAGTTCTGTGCTAATACTCTTGGGAAAGGTAGGAATCCATCTCTTCTCCCCTAAACTATGGGTAAAATAGGACAGACATGGTTCTATAGCCTTGAGTGGCAACCTGCCTAGGAGAAAAAAAACAATTTAAACCAGCCTTGGTTGCTGTCAGGCTGTTGCAGTGAAAGAAACAACTACTTTTACTATGGCTGTTGTACATGTGGTGCCCCTATGACTATTGAGTCATGGGATATATATCTATATATAAATAAATTTTGCAGGATTTACAATGTTCAGTCTTATCCTTTTTTATGACATTCACAACATTTCGAGTGTCGTATACTCCAGTTTTCTTCTGGTGATAATTGTTTAAATAATAAATAAATAATAAAATTTAGTAATGTATGTTACAACCGAGTATATATATATATATATATATATATATTCAAGCGAGTATGTTGTTTTCTCTTGCAGCACACAGAAATATCTCACAAGATGTAATTCCTCCAATTAAAACAAAAAATGATACATCACGAACTGAAGATATGAAACACTGAATTAGATTCATCATCATTTATATAAACCTCATGTGTATATCATTGTTCAACTAATATTTTCCTGTATACTGTATAATTAAGCTAGTTACTCTAGAGTTATAGTTAATAAACAAATCTTGTATAACATAACAGTCGTGAGTTTTATTCTTTGTGATACCTCTCTTATAAAAAGGTACGAGGACCCTACTTTCATTAACATGTAATATTAGAGAGCTCGGCCAGGTATGTGTATTGGTAGCCTACTAGATACCTTGAATTCATGTATAAGAACCGCTTTTTTTTTTTTTTTTTTTAAGGGTGTGGGTTATAACATCAGACACTAATAATTGTGTCAAAGATTATTATTCTAAAAGTATAAACATTTTCAATTTACACTCTTCTGAAATAATTTCTATTTGACAAAGAGAGACAACAAACAATTATAGGATTTGGTCATACATGTGTGACTGTCATCTAGTGGTCATGAGTTCAATCCCTGAATCAGATAGGGAACCCTTTTCAGCAGAAACAAACAGTAAATGTACCAGAGACAAAATAACACAATAATAAATAGATATCCCATATCAGTCAAACAATGGACCAATCCAATGATGGGTGGAAGGTCAGACAGTTCAGTGCTCTACGTGATACACGCTTGGGCGATCATGTTTCTTTCGAGACATCACTGACTAGGCAGATTTTCCTGCAGTAGGTTGCCATTTCTTTCTATGGTAGACTGGTTGCCAACCAAAGCTATAGAATGCAATCTGTCCTGCTATTCAATCCATAACTGGAGGGAGAAGAGATGATTTCATACCTTTCCCAAGGGTATTTATGCAACGAATTCAAACTCAGTTTTGGCTGATAATGTATTATCATTTATATCAACCAAGATGAGAAGAACAGTTTGAAATAAAATGTATATGATAAATTGTTAATGCAAAATGCTTATAGGTGCAGAAAATCCTTTTTTCCATGACTTACCAATAGCACCATTGATATGTAAAAAAAATTTTCACCACTGAAGAAAACTTTCAACGATATCAATTTTTCATGATGCTGGTGATAAAATGTAATTAGTTTATTGATATTGCTGACAAGAAACATTTTGTCTACAGGGAGTTCAAACTGAATTCAAGATGAATTAGCAAAGTAACTGATCTAAATCATATATTGGGGAAAAAAAAGAAGTGTCCTATTCCTAAGGGAAAATATAAGAAAGCAAGAAGTGCTTTCGCTAACCTCAGATCGTTAGACAAAAATAGTGAAAATAGCCAGTGTTAAAAAGAGTAAAAATCAAATAGTCTTTCCCATTATAGCAGTGATTACTCACAAGACTTGCCATCTAAGTCACTTCCTACTTCCAAATGCAAAGAGGTAGGCTGGGCTCTCCTTGAAAACACCATAAATGTTGCCATCAATATAGATGACTTAGAAACTTAACTACTCCATATCAGAACATAATTCATAAGCTGGAAAATATAGGTACACTTGTGTTTTATGATAAGTCATCTCAAGGAGCGGACCAATTTGTGAGAGGCGTGTGTGTGTGTGTGTGTGAGAGATAGAAATATAATCAGTGTGTGACTGTCTTAATATTAGCGGCTGGAGGTGTTCTGTGGTTGGCAAAAAAAAAAAAAAAATCAGCTTCATCCTGAATGTTTTAATTGTATGCAATACATTAAAACTTCAGTTGACTACAAAATCAGAAAAATTATCAGGTATAATTTTAGAACATATGCAAAATCCCACACAATAATATAACTTAGCAATAACACCCAGCCTTGCTCAGACTCTCCTTTATTCTGTGCTACATGATCATTTCCTTTCGAGATTTGCATAAACTATAAAATATTACTAAAATTCTTAAAAACAGCTTGATAGTTTTAAGCAATTTAATAGTTAGATATATAGCTAGATTTTAAAAATACACTATTTAAAAAAAAAAAAGTCATCATTGCTTACTTCCCTTTACTCTGAAGCCATGATGTTAAGGTTGTAGGATAGCAGTAACTTAGATAGCTTCATTTGAAAGAGATTGACATCAAGTATACACGAAAAGTTTGCCCAGAACAAAAACAAACTCTCTATTAGAATGAGACAATTATAGTAAGGTCTATATTTCTGAGATAAGGTAGTATTTACAGTATTCGAACTATAGTCCTCATCTTTGTTGCCATTTGCACGACATTTAATAATAGATCAATCTGTTTATCTACATTTCTGAGATAAGGTATTATTTACATTATTAGGTTTTATGTTGGGGTTACCTACTTTGCAGCTAGCAGCATAGACTGAAAAAATTTTCCTATTTAAGGGTATGCTTGATACCAAAGCCAGTATATAGTTAGCTTCATTTGAAAAAGAGTGATCTCAACTATATACAAAATATTTTCCTCGGGTTTAAAAAAAAAAAAAAAAAAAAAAAAAAAAAAACTTACCGCTTCTCCACGGTTGTCATCATTCGTATCATCCTCAACTGAATCAAAAATACTGACTGGATTTAATGCACATATACAAACTCACCAAGCATTAAATCCAGGTTATTCACTTAAACCTTATCATTACAAGAGATAAAGAGTTGGCCTTATAATCAAGACCGACAGACTTGTATTTTCTTAACCTTTCATACATCTATTTTTTTCCCATTCTTCTATTTGCTCTCTGTAAGAAAATTTTGTACCTAAAGAAAAACTTTGCAGCATGATTGGACGTGCAGCAGCCAACTCCCTGGCAATCAGACAATGCTCAAATTTGCTAAGTTTCAAGGAAATCAGTGACCACATACCAACATAATCGGACACACAGCAGCTGGCTTTGTGGCAACCAAGCAACATTCAAATTCACTAAACCTTACCAATTAGGTCACAGGAAGATATCATGACAAAGCAAGACTCAATTACCCTATTTGAAGGTGGTTTCCCTAGTCAGAAAGAAAAAAAAAAAAAGACATTCAATTTCTATCGGGAGGTACATTTTCTTCAGTAGGACTTCTGTCTCTTAGGGCAGTAAATATTAATTTCACTGTTTAAAAAAACGTGGATGTGACTAAACAATATCAGATTAAAAAATCCACTGTATGCCTACCTGTATACAGGAATGGGATGTACCTATTCTCTAATATATGTAATCACAATTGTAAAAGTAGAGTGATTATAATATATCTATTTCATGTAGCATGCAAGTCTTGTATTTGTGATATGTTATTTGCAACCTGTTTTGGTGATCACTCAAGCAGTAACCTTTCGGGGTTAAAGCATATATATATATATATATATATATATATATATAGCAGTCAGTCAGTCAGTCAATTGAGTCCCATACATGTTACATGCTTTGGGCAATCATGTCTCGAAAGAGACATGACTGACTTGGCAGAAGATTATCTCGCAGTAGATTGCCATTGTTTTCTGCGGTAGACTAGTTGCCAGCCAAGGCTATAGAACCTAATCTGCCCTATTATTTAACCCGTAACAGGAGGGAAGAGACAGATTAATACCTTTCCCAAGGGTAATTGTGCGTAAGTAAATGCAAGGAATTCAACTGGAATTCAAAATCGGCTCCTCGATTTGTCGTTCGAAGTCGATATCCACAGCACTACAACAAACATATCAAGCTCCTGCTTATATTCCTGTCTAAGACTAAGAGAATAAGGAATAGTCTTTCTCAACTAAGAAACTTAATAAATGCAAGTGAAGAATACTAACCATAGCACAGAGAAACTGTTCTCCTTAACTAATTCCCTAAATGTTGCATTGTCAGTTTTCCTATACATGTCCTTGTTCTAAACTTAGTAAATATTGTTTCATATTAAATTAATTATGGTAATTATTGATAGTAATGTTAGTAATGTAGGCATAAAAACAGTTATGCTTCAAATACAACCTTGATAGCATTGTGAAAGGCATGAATCTAGTTCTCCTAGCTGTTAGTATATAGTAAGATAGGTAGAGCTATTTAGCCATGTAAAGCAGTTCATGCTGGGTGTCAGCAACTCCACCACACTTACTATTGAAATCTCAACAGTAACCACTTTATGGGATTGCGACTATATTCCACAAGTCTGCAGGAATAGGAAACAAAATAAATCTCAATTACAAACATGAAAATATAGAAGAAGACTAGGTGCCATATTGTGGAAAAAACAAAAATGAAAATATAAACTATGTAAAAATACGACTAGGTGCCTTACTGCGCAATAGTAAGAGTAAGCTTGTCACACAGACCATTGCTACTGTAACTTCAATTCTCACAAAGTACATTGTGTATGGCCTTGTGCCAGACTGAGCTCAGTGGAATCTGCAGTAGAATGATGGTTCAGAAGCATGTCTCTAAGTGCTTTATTACTGCAACCTTGTGCCAGACTAAACTAAAAAATGGGTCTGCTAAAACTAGAGATAGTTGTTACTACTTGAACCTAGATAAAAAAAAATTTAAAAGTCAACTGCTGATTTTCTAGGCAAGCAAGCACTCAACATATGAAAGACTTATACAATGTCTATTACCATATGATGTTGGGCTAGATGAAGGTAAAATTGGTGAGATTAATTAAGGTAGCAGCAAGATCTGAAAGGTGATTTTCTAAGCACAGCTTAGATGTGTCACAAAGCTGAAAGTATGGGGTACCCAGTGAGGATCAATCTCACTACTCAATTTTAATGATTCTAGCAAAACAAGCTTGCTAACCATTACACCATGTTGAGGAGCCACAACCTGATTTAAAAGACTTTTTTGAATGAATGTACAGTAATAATCTTCAACATGGAAGCTGGAGAGAAAATTTAGTCTTGTTTAACTTTTTATGGGTAATTTAATAATGAAATTTAATTTTCTTGGAAGCTTTAGTAATTTTTTTTTTTTACTATTGAAATTTATTGCCTTTTTTTTTTTTTTAACTATAAAAATGTATTTTTATATTTTCATAGTGTTTTGACCCCAGTTTATGAGGTTGACTATTTGCCCATAATTGGGACCTTAACAGATTGAACCACTCCATGTCAGAGTGAACCTAAGAACAACATCAATTAAAAGATTATTTCACACTCCTAAAAAAAATTCTCAATCAGAGGCCTTGCTGCCAGATGTAGTTTATCATCATACCCAGGATACTGGAGAGAAAAGTGTATATGAAAGTCCCTTAAGCTTCTTTCAAATGTGTTGCATGAATCAAAGTAGTTCCTTGGTTTGTTTCCAGTAACCTGAAGTTAATACAATAAAAAATAAAAAAATGAAAATTTGAAATGAAGAAAATTTCTGCCTAGTAAGCCAAATGAAAGAAAAAAGTTTATTTTGGCTGACAGCTGTAGGTTATAAAAACTCAAAATGACAGTAGTAAAGACAGTAGAAATTGGTTATAGAATTAATACAGACATGGCTCAATGTCTTTCCTTAGATAACAGACATTCTTGCATTCAGAAACATTTTATTTATCATATTAACTCATCAACATTTGACAACCAGCTTACTTTTTATCAATGTTGGTATAGCACCTTAACAATTAATTACCCCCACCAATACTTTTCTTTCGCTCTCAAGTGCTCAATATCAGAGTTTTTACAGATAGACAGCAGTGTGGCATAGGGAATAATACTGCATAGTGACATTCAGTGTCACACCTCAATACAGATCTTTAGATCAAGTCTGAAGATCACACTGAAGCATGAAAGAGTTGATTCCTATGTTCCACACACTGTAAGTGCTCACACGTTTTCATTTGGACACAAGTTTTATTTTTCCTCAACATAACTTCCTTTTATTTAATTTTTCTATATCAAATCATACTATTTACATGTCATTGATTTGTTCAGATATTTCAAATTTTATTAACTGTTAAAATTTCCCAAATTAACCAGTGTTTTCAAGTAACAAGGTTACCATAGGAACAGATTTTGCCTTAGATTATTTTCAGTTGTTTTGATAAATGTGAAACATCAAAAAATAAAACTATACATCCAACTGGGTTTCATGTATTCCATCTTAGATACTTTGTTTAACTATTTCATATCAATCATTTATCACACCTATATATCCAATATCTCTCCTGGGTCTTATATGTATTTGGTAGGTAAATGTTTACTTAGAAGCTAAAGACTACCAGTAATTGTAGCTTGCTTAACCCTATAATCAACTAAGCTACTTATGAAAAATAAAATTGCAACATCTAGAAGGATAATGTCAATTTTGAATTAGATAGGTTATGTGTGTAGGAGGAGCAGTAGATCTGATAAAATTTTCTTCAGACATCTTGTGATATAACATGTACTAGTGCCACATGTCTTAGCATTAGATAGTTCAGCGAGGTGAAAGACGCTAATGCATGAAGGTCACATGCCAGAGTTGCACAAACTTCTTTTGCTTAATCCCAGCCATTTGAGAGAAGGTTGAATGGTGAGCCTTCAAGAGGCAAGATAGTTATTTCAGAAAATTGCTGCATATGTCATATTGGTGGTGTTTCAGTGTTGGTAACAGCAATCAAATGACCATTCCTATACCTGTAGACCAGGTTCTGGACAGTCAAATAGTATAGACAGTCACCAAGATTGATATATTATAAAAACACCAGTAGCAGACAACACAGCTTCCATAGCAAAGATCAGAACAAATGCAGTTCTAAGAGTGTCAACAAGGATAATCAAAAGTCATTTACTTGGCAAGATTATGACCAGGTATGTTTTTTTTTGCAAATGAATATTGTATTAATTCTTTTTTTTTTTTTTATTATTATTACAATTTCTTTCAGATACATCCTATTATTTAATCCATAGCTGGGGTGGAAGAGATTCATATCTTTCCAAAGGGTATCTGTCCATAAGTGAATGGAACAAAGTGAATTCGAACTGAGCTTTCTCATTCTGAATTGCTATCTATCTAATAATAAACTTTTCCTTACACCTAATAGTGTGTAAGGCAGCATTTTTGATGTTTCCGTAACAAACTTTCTTTTTTATGGAGCAGGGTTGTTAGCTCTGTGCTCAACCTCCAAACTTGGAGGAAGGTAATTTTCTAAGCGTAGCTTATATGTAACACATGGCCGAAAGTAGGGGGTACCCAATGAGGATTGAACTCACTACTCGGTTATAATGATTCTAGCGAGACGAGCTTGCTAACCATTGCACCATGCCAAGGTGCCCGAATTGCTATCTATTACACCATATACTCATCCGTTTAGTTGTGAGAGAGGGTAACAACCCTCAGCCTCGGTGTCCTTACCCGTCTATCACCCTCCTGACATTTCCTATATCTAACCACTCTTTCTCTTCACCTTCCTCTATGTAACCCCCTGCGCAATAGTGGCAGTAGAAAAAACAAAAACAAAAAAAAAACACACACACTAGGGGTTATCTCAATTTTTGTATTCTTGCCAAATAACTGGCACCTAAAGCAAGAACGAAAAAACCCATACTGTCAACTAAAAAACATTTTATGGGAAAAAAATTGAATTGCATATACTACACATAAATAAAACATTTGAAAAAGAAAACTTATTGTCTTTGCTATTATAAATTGGTATTTGAAGTTAACTGATCTCTGGCATGTTTAAAGAAGAAAAAAAAAAAACAAAAAAAAAAACAATTTTTTTTAATCACTTCACCCCAATCAAGGCAATAAAATAACTAAGACACAGGGGTTTACTGAATTAGAATATGCAAAAAATACTATTAAGGAGCAAGAACAATAAAAGAATAAGAATTAAAGAGACAAGATAACGATTGACATTGATCTTCAAAAATTTAAATGCAAAGTTGAGTGGGAAGCAAGAAGTCAGAAGAAAGTTTCCCCAAACCAAACATGTGATAGAAGAAACTACTAGCATAGAAATTACAGCCACCTCAACTATATTGCAATGAGACCTTGTCCCCAATCTAGTTTTGCACTTAAATTTGTAAAGTGGAGGTACCATAGAGGAAAGTTCATCAGAACAATTACCATGAAATTATTTATAGAAAATGAACCAAGAAAATACTTTATGGTGATTGGAAAGTGATTAAGGACACAATGCCTGACCAGGACTAATAACACTGCAGATTCTTTTATTGTGGATTATGTTGTAGGAAAATTAGGAGCACACTGTACTTTTTCTATGAATATAAAACATGCTAACCATCTTGAAAAAAAACACTGAATACAAAGATCAAGTACAATTGTTGTTGAGAGTTCAATCTTCACTCTGTACAGCCATTATTTAGCTGAGTAAATGTCTCTATGGTACAAATTCAAAATTAAACATAACAGGGTTACTATTCAGTATTTAATTGCAATCGTCTAAACAGAAAGAAGCACTATTCTTATCAGTTTACTGTGGTGGTGGTGGTGGGGGTCAAAAGGATAAAATCAACTTTAGCTGAAGAACAGATTATCATACGGATTGTTTACCAAAAGAGAAACATGTAATCCAAGAGAGATGGTAAACCAAAATCAACTGAAGAAAACCTGTTGTCTTAATCCAAAGATAATTTTTGTATGTCTCCAATGCTAGACTGAAAGACTCCAGTTCCATTAAGGAGAGAAAGATCATTAACAAAATTTGATTTGGCTCATTCCTAGAAGGTTACATCCCTTTTTTGGTCATATCTTAGATAATGACCACAGCTATGCTGACTATATCGTTAAATTCACTCCCTAAACTTGTGTGACATACATGTATGTATGTATGTATGTATGCTAACCATTATTCCATGGTGAGGATCATTAACTGATATTTAAGTTTAGTACAAGATCTCTCAAGTGTACAACATCACTCTCTAAAATAATTTACCTCACTACAGTAAGGAAGATTATTTTCTTAAACCTGACTTTCCACTTAGAATGCAGTCTCCATTGTGTGATATACATATAACTGTCCATGGTTTTTGCTATGATCTATAAACTGGATCCTTGCCAAAGCATGTGGACTTAATGTATCCCTGAAATAGTCATTAAACAAATATACTCCAGAACTGGCAAAATCTAATCATTCTACAGTTGAAATGGCTAGACGTGATCATAAGTTACATGCTAACAGTTTCTTCACTCATACTTCTTGCTTATAGAACTTTTGCTTTCCAAACAATTTTGATAATCAAAAATGTAATTATAATCAAAATGTCAATTATTAACTTAATTCCTTTTCTTTTATGGTTCCTTCTCCCTAATGTTTTCTTTTTCTCATATTCCCTCATACTTAATAACCCCATTGCATCTTAGTAACTTTTTTGCTTTGCTTTGCATGAAATGATTAAAAAAAAAAAAAAAAAAAAAAAAAAATTCTCTTGTTCAATGATGAAGCATAGTATGGTCAGTCAGTTAAGTGCCATACATGATACACGCTTGGGTGATCATATCTCGAAAGAGACATGACTGACTGGGCAGAAGATTATCCCACAGTAGGTTGCTATTGCTTTCTGCAGTAGACTGGTTGCCGACCAAGGCTATAGAACCCAATCTGTCCTGTTATTTAACCCATAACTGAAAGGAATGGGCGGATTAATACCTTTCCCCAAGGGTATTTGCACATAAGTGAATGCAATGAATTCAGCTGGAATTCGAACTCGGCTTCCCGATTACTTGTTCCAAGCCGATATCCATTGCACCACAGCGCACATCCTTGTTTGTTTTCGACACTGCTTCACTGCAGCGTAGTCGCAGGTGTTGTCAGCTCGCATCGGCTGCAATGGCAACGGCTAACGCCAAAATGGCAGATGACGTACAGCAGAGAACCACGGAAGCCAGTGACGGTGCGCCAGGCCTAGACGGACAAGATCTAACGCACACAACAGGATAGTATGGTACAAGGCTAAATAAACCATACTGACGAATCATCTTGAAATCAACAAAGAGAAATTTAGTGAGAAATTACCAGTGTGTCAAATATAAGCTTTAAAAAGGCACATGCTGGGGACCCATATTTAAAGACATGTTTGGGACTTTATTTTCAAGCAATTGAAAAACTAAAAGCCTTATCAAATTTGTATTACTCAACACTTACATTTTCTTGGACTAAGATTAAATTAGTCTAAATGTAAATGCTGCTAGCTCTTATGTTAGCATATTTTTGCTTTGCCATTCAAATTTATATATATATATATATATATATATATATATACACACACACACAAAGGATTAGGTTTCCAGTTCCTTCTAAAGTCTACTCCAACTCTATACTTAGGTTTCAGTTAATGATATTCACTAATTAAATTTTTAACCTTTTAGCCAATATCTTTTTTGCATAGCCTCAAGAACATCCTTCTTGCCCTTATGCTAATACACCCCCATACAGTAATCCTTTACCTTGAGTGGCTCTTGAGCATTAAGTGAACATCAAAATCAATAATGCCTGTTAAAATGTCAAATTACTAGAATTTAATGCATTTTAAGGTGAACAGTCTTTGTCAAGCAATAAAGCATTTTAACTTTAATACAGTCCTATTGAATCAACAGAACCTAGCATAATACAAATTTGAATTTACTCAGAGTCTATTGTTAGCATTTCTTAGATGGAATATAAATAAGATATTTGGTAGTAATCCAATAGGTTATCTGACTGATGAGTGGTGTCTCCATAAAATTTCTCATTAATTTTCTTCAAAACCTGAAAAAAAAATTTGACAATTATATTAATCTCTCTCAAGATTAAAGATCAGAAATAATCAGTACCGTGCAAATACATGTAGCAGTCCTGTAATGAAGTCTTTTCATCTGATCAAACTCAGTTGCCATTTTGTAAATATAGTGGTAACTTTAATAAATGATAACTTTATTTTTAATTCAAACAGTCATATCTGTGAGGGCTGTTCCAAAAGTTTTCAGCCTCAATAGGATTTCATTTACATTTTTTTTTTTTTTTACATACCATCCTTTAAGACAGAAAATCATGGCTCTTCACAACTTCCTGACCTTTGTAGCTCTCAGTAGTATGTCTTCCTATTGTCCCTCCAACTCTTTGCTCTGCTGTCCATTTACACAAACTTGTTAGATTACTTGTTATTTCCCCACTACACCTGTTCTTCAATATGTCCTGTGAGTGTTAAATTCTCCAAGCTTTTTCCTCATTGTGTCTCAGAAATTACAACTGTCAATTTCTGGTTATAAGTACAAGTGTCTTTGTTCTTATTTTTTTTTTAAACTTCATTACTCATGTTCAATGCAAGGTATTCTCAGTATCCATTTGCAGAAAGGATCTCTATTGATTCAAGCCTCTTCTGGGGAGAAATTATCCAGTTTTCCCTGCCATATTAATAAAAAAAATGTCATATTGTAGTTCAGATTCTTTTCTTTGTTTCTAATTAAATTTTCCCGTCTTAATACTTTTATCTTTTTAGAAGACATCTTTCACTATTCCGACATGCCTTAGAATTTCCAGGTCACATTTTCTACCAACTGTTAAAAAAAAAAAAAAAAAAATCCATATTCTTCAATTTCTATACTCGATTGATTCTCACATCCCCATTTTGTAGTACACATTTTCGGCTGTCCTTTTTGCTAATGATCAAACATCGTCTTACAATTAATGGTTAATCCTTCCTTCTCATTTTACTTCCTTGTTTAGAAGTTCAGGCAGTTTTCTTACTTTCATCCATCAACACTGTATCACCTGCATTTCTTGTGTTATTGTTTTATTTCATTGCCTTATCATAAGATACAACTTACACATCTCATTTTCACAAAATGTAAATATTTCAATATTTTCATTGCCAATATTTTCTTGTGATTTATATTTCAGAAACAATAAAAGAAATGGCACAATTGACAATAACTTCAGAAAAATCAAAATTAAATGTTATTGAATTTTTGGCTCTAGAACAATTTATGACACAGGAAATCTATAATCACGTGCAAAATATCTATTGTAAGAACTACCCTAAATATGCAGCAATTAAACATTGAACTACCGAGTGTTGTAAAAGTAGGAGATCCCTCGAAGAAGGTTATAAATTTAAAACATACAAATAACCTAGATTGATTGCCAACCATAGCTAGAGAGCCCAGTCTACTCTATTTAACCCATAGCTGGTGGAGAAAACAGATCCATAGTTTTCCTAAGATTATTAAGACAAAATGAATGAAATGAGCTCAACTCTCCAATTTCTCATTCTGCCACCCACTCCCCACAAATGACAATGAATATTGCATTCTTATGTTTCAGTAGATATTTAAAGACGATTTTATTTTATTGTCAATTCATGATCATTATTTGAATGTTTGATATTATCTTTCAGCAGTATAGTATCGAATTAAACTTGTGTTGTAACCCTAAAAGGTCCCTGCATGAATAATCACCAAAACAGGTTTTGGGGAATAATAGTATATCAACAAGTACAAGACTCACAAGCTGCATGAAGTAAATACACTGCTAGTGAATATAATTACTCTCCTCTTCATTCCAATTTAAGAGGATAGAAACATCCATTTACCGTATATAGGTAGGTATACAACAACTTGTAAAGAAATTAGGAGAAATTTAATACAAATTGTATGTTCTTGAAACGTTTATGAAAATTTAGATGTCATTTATATAAGTTGGTCATTTCGATGCTTGTTTCTAATTTCAATAAAATATAAATATAAAAATATATTAAAATAATTTCTAGAATGAAAAATATTGAATTAAAAAAAATTAAAGCAAAAACTTTTTAAATATGCCTCCCCGCAAGCAACAACCAATTTGAAGAGAAGAAATTTAAGTTTCTTGTTAGCACCAAAAAAACTGTTGGAAATGAAGTAAAGAATTAGTAAAAAAAATAAATAAGCAAATAAAAAGTAAAAGAAATGTAAAAAAAAAAAAAAAAAAAAAATTTGCTCCTATCAGCAAATGCTTCATTTTTTCAATTCTACTTTAAAATGACATTCACTTTTCTACAAGTTCACATAAGCGTTTTTTTTACTACAAAATTTCAAAGTGAACTACTTTTTGTAATAAAAAGAGTTTACATTCTTTTAGTTTCAGAATTAGGTCCTCCTGTGCTGTTGATCATGTCAAGCAGCAAGCACTGTCTCCATTGTCTTTGATCATCTGCTGTTCTTCCAATGTCACATCATTCAAGATCCGTTGCTTTTAGATTATTTTTGAAGGTTCTTCACCAGGTGTTTCTTAGCCTTCCTTATTTTTATTTTCCTTCAAGTGGGATCCATCTCTTGTCTTTTTTGGGTTTTTTTTTTCAGTGTTATTGATTAAGAAGAAACAATGTGTCCAGCCAACCTCGTTCATCTACCTGTGTCAGATTGAGAAAGATTGTGTGCTTGTGCCCTTCTGAGGACCTATTACTTGTGTTAGTTTAGCTGCACTAGTTTAACCAACAGAAAATGTACAAAATTTCTATTTGTGGATTAAAGCTATTACCAAGTTTAAAATAACAGAAAAGTCTATTTTTACTACATCAGAAAAAAAACATTACATTGAGGTGGGTGAATTACTAATGAGTGATTTTTTTTTTACAATAATAAAAGTGCTACACTATATATTATGAGGAGGTGCTAAAAAAATCAGGTGCAATGGATAGCAGTTTGAAATGAGAAATTGAAGAACTGAGTTTGAATTCCAGTCAAATTTGTTTCAGTTAAGCACAAATATTCTCAGGAAAGATATTAATCCATCTCTTCTTCCTCCAGCTATGGGTTAAACAGCAGGACAGATTGGGTTCTATAGCCTTGGTTGGCAACCAGTCTATTGCAGAAAGTAATGGCAACCTACTGTGGGAAAATCTACCTCATCAGAAAAAGACATGATCACCCAAACATGTATTATATATGGCAATTAAATGACTAACTAACCAAGAAGGAATTAAAAAAATCTGATATTTGGTCAAATGTAATGAAGTGGTTTGTGTTAATGTCCTCTCCAAAATTGCGTACTTTAAGTAATGTTTATTAAGTGTTGCTAGTGGGTTGTAATCTGTATACGTATTTATTCATGAACCAATCATATTTTGCCACCTTGTTATATAAGCATCTCTGTGGAGGACTTAGGGGAGGAAGAAGCTATATTTGCTAAAGAAGTGGACAATTAATTTAGATGAGGAACTTTTCAGCACACTTTCATAACGTCAGTTTCTTTGATAAAATTGTTCTGACCCCCCCCCAAAATGAACAAATAATACCTTATTCACCAATGAATAGTGAACTCTTCTAGCATAGAAATGCATAAGACAAACACATAATACCATTTTATCTTAAAATGCTGTATTTCATGAATTATTCCAACAAATACATTTCAGCTATCTCATTTTCTAACCTTTCTGAAATGTATATGTTCAGGAAATTTTGCAAAGAATCTTTTTGTTGGTTCCAATACATCTCCCTCCCCAAATTTGTAGACAATCCAACAGATGCATGTTGGGATTTCTTTCTGGCCAATAAGCTGGACTACTAAGTTACAACTATCATATTTTTGCTTTTTTCTTGTCTTGAAATCAAAATGCTACAATCACTTCATTGCATATGTGCACTGTGGTGCAGTAGATATTGGTCCAAAAGAAGAAATCAGACAGAAGAACTAGAATTCCAGCTGAATTCCTTGCATTCACTTATGTGCATATACCCTTGGGAAATGTATTAATGTCTTCTCCTCCAGCTATGGGTTAAATAGCAGAACAGATAAGGTTCTATAGCCTTGGTTGGTAATCAGTCTACTACAGAAAGTAATGGCAACCCACTGCAGGAAACTATTCTGCCCAGTCACTCATGCCTCTTTCAAGACATGATCACCCAAGCATGTATTGCGTAAGACACTTAACTGACTGACAATCCCTTGACTGTTTCTCTTTTGTGCATTAACACCATTCTTACTTTGTGAACTTTTTACCTTATTACCATTGCTTAGTTGTCTTGAGGGTGAAGCAAAAGTGGTGCTCCATAGAGGTTAATTAATCATGTTTTAAATGTCTACTTTCTTTTGATATTTTCTGATTTTGCAGAAACAATTTTGACAAACTAAGAAGGAGCTTAAAAAAGATTAAATATGAATGCAGTAAAATGACCGAGGGAACTGACATGTTAATGAATCATGCAGGCACAAAATTGTAATGAGCTTTCAAAAAGGAGGACATTTTGAACAGCACATAACTAGTAAATAAAATTCCCATGTGTAAATATACTTTTAAAAAATTATCTTCATGGTACACTACTTTTGCCTCGACACGTACATTGTTTAGGCTTACTTTGCTGTTGTTTGTTTTTGTTATTGTTTGAGAATTTTGTCAGTTCTTTTTGTTGAGCATTTTCACTGATTACTCTGCACTCATCTCCCATATATAATTTATTAAAATAATTAAAACACTGAGTAACAATGATTTATCCAACATGACAAAATTGTGGAGGAGACAGCCTCTTAGTTTATATAGTACAGCGCATTTATTGGCGGGGGGTAAGCAACACAGCATTGGATGGAATGGTGATTTGATGCCATGTTTCCTTTTTGTTAGGTGATTACTATCCTTGTGTTAGTTTCCGAGTCTTGATCTTGCATCATTTGTGAGTGCCCAAAGTTTTCATGCACTATTGTTCTGTCCAAAATTCATATATTCTTGGCAGACATTTGCTATTATTGCCTGAAAAGAAACAAAGCTATTTTAACTAGAGTCAGAAAGTACCCTATATTAAACTACTCCAACAATCATTCAACTGTCAAATGGTATTAAATCCTGTCCACATTCAATGGCTGCCACAACTACACTACCTATTTTACCTAATAGGTCTGGTTGAGTTAATTTCTACAGTATTTTTTTTCTTTGAACTGTGTAGTGTGTGTGTGTATATATATATATATATATATATATATATGCATACATCAGCATTTTTTTTCACAGAACATGCAAATATTTCCCTAGACCTAAGCACAAGTACTTTGATCCAAGACAAAAGTGTCAATTCACACAATCCTGTTTTATGGGTACTACACTAATACTTCAATAAATAGCTATTAATTTTTTAAATAGAATGACATGACCAAATTAATGAAAGATTTTGCAACTAGCATAATACCCATAAAAATGAGATTGTTTGCATACAAATCAGTACACACTGCTTAAGAGTAAAGTGCTTTCCCACCCCCAAAACCATCCGCCCAGAATCAAAGTATAGTATTTGTATTCTTTATGAAAAATGTTACATGCATACACACTGCACAGTTAGAGATGAATGTGTATTTTATATTCAACCATTATCAAAATAAAATTTCTGCAAACAATTCTTGAACATATTCCAAATGCAAGAAAAAAATTTAAGTAAACTTTAAAAAAATAAATGTACAAGATCAAAACAATTGTTTTTTCTTGAAAAAAAAAAGAAAAAAGAAATCAAAATAGCATTTGTAAAATCTGAATTATTGCAACATATGCAGATGAATTTCAGAATAAAAAATAAGATTTCCTAAACATTTTGTACAAAAACAACAAATGGCATAGAGTACTTTTGCATCAGCACACACAATATATGTATGTTTAACATTTTCTATATTTATAGATGAAAAGTATATTATATATATATATATATATATATATATATATATTAGTGCAGACATAAGCATCAACACTGCATAGTGACTCAGCTTCACACCTCAATGAAGGATTTACACTCAGTGGTGGACCGAGGTAAGAAGTGGCTTGTAAATTTCAATGCTTCTAAAATGAAACTGCTATCTGTCAACCATCACAGGCAACCTCTCCTGCCCTCCATAAGCATGGACCAAGTGAGTTTCCCCTGAAAGCAATATACTGCACCTCCTTGGCCTTACCATATCTTCCAACCTCAAGTGAAATCATTACATTGAGTCAATAGCTAAATGCACTGCTAGGAAGATTGGGTTACTGTGTCAGGCTAGGAAGTTTTTTCTGCCTGAATCCATTTTCCACATATACAAATCAACTCTTTGTCAATGCATAGAATACTGTTGTCATATATGGTCAGGTGCCCCTGCTGTTCATCTCAGTGTTCTCAACAGGCCTTAAAGGAGAATCTGTAATGTGATAGGTCCTGACTTGGCAGCTCGGCTTCAGCCACTTTTTCACCGGCAGGATGTGGCTTCCCTTTGTTTATTCTACAAATATTTACTCGTGCAACCAGACTGGCAACAAGGTCCCATCCATTTACATCAATCATATGCGGCCGACAATTTTACTCAAGCAGCTTCTTTTCTTGTACTTCCCACTTGTGGAACTCCCTTCTATATACTTGCTTTCCTGATGGCTAAAACCTCCAGGAATTTAAATGCAATGTCAATACCCATCTCTTAACTTAACTCCAGTTCTTTCTACATCACCCCGTATATCTTGTTCTTTTCCTTTCTTTCTACCTTCGCAACTCTCTTCACACCTGTGTTCCTATCCTTCTCTTGCCCTTTCTCTGATACCCCCCTGTAACTTGTCTTTCTCTTCACTCTCCTCCTGTTTAAACTTTTCCCCTTATGTAGCCCCTTGTGCATCAGTGGCGGTATCGCCTTGCTTGGGGTGAAATGATTAGGAAAAAAAAAACAAAAAACTTTAGATCAAATGTCACTCTTTTTGCAGGCTGTATATATAACAGATTATGTATATAGGTCACCTATATATATATATATATATATATATATATATATCTACATACAGCCTGTCAAAAGAGTAGTAGCACTTAGTGAGTGTGAAGAACAGATTAAGGTGTGAAATCGACTCATCATGCAGTGTTGATTCCTATGTCTATACTGTCTATATCTATAAACACAATCTGATATTGAGTACTTTTCCTCAATGAATATGGCAAAATTTTAAAGCTTTATATAGATGGGGATATTTGCTTTAAGGATACTTTTCTGTACATGCATAATATTGTACCTTGGTTTCTTCATGAGAAACCTCCTGCAATCTTTATACAAAACAGTGCTTGCAGGTGTAGTTCAATGATGACTGAACATTGAATTTGCAAGCTGGAAAATTTGAGATTTACGCATCACTGGTAGACCTCCAAGAGAATACTTGTAAAAATCTACAGCATGTCCTAAATCTCATTATCTTTGCTGCCTTTTTATTTTATTTTTTTAATTCTTGTTAAGTGCCATCTTTTGTTTGCAAATACAAGACTCTCTGTGGCGCTTCTCAAATTGCAGTGGCAGAAAGGAACCGGATGCTTGTCTTTCATGTAGATTCCAGATTTTCTGGAATATTCTGCACAGCTGTTATTTGTTTACATGCTATGCATCACTGAAACAATTTAAAAGAGGAAAATTAGTTTTATTTATTGCTTTGTAGGTTTTCTGAATAAAAAGCTTGAAACTGCTCATGTGTGCACTGCTTACTCAAAACAATTTGCCATTAAAATGTTATCGTATTACTTACATTTCTTCCCAAATTATATAATTAAGCAATTCTATCAGTAAAGATTACCTTAATTCCTGATAATGGTTTTCTTTCTTATCTTTAATATATTTCTACACTATCTTTGTGTACAACTATAAAAATTTTAACACAGCTATAAAAGCAGACATTAAATGCAATATAAAGGAAAATAAGTTTTTTTTCTTGTTTTGTTTTACTGACTTTGTAGCAATTACTTTTTCTTTTTTCATACACTGTCCGCTATATGTTACTTTTAATATATCAGCCTCTAAATCTATATTATTTCTGACAAGATATTTGCAATATTTTCTAAAAAAAAAAAAAAAATAAGCTATATTATTTTTACATGATATTTACAATATTTCTTTTTACATTATTCAGACTGCTGTCCTCAACTTGATTGCCATATTCATGACATTTCAGCTGTTATACACTCGGACTGGAATTTTGGAATGAACCCTTTATTTCAATTACTAGGGTAGATTGTTCTCCACTTCCAGATGTCTTAGTTGTTTCTGTTTAATTCAACTTTTTTTTTATAGCCAAGTCACAACTTTTTTGGGTTTTAGTCACTGAATCCAACCAACCTACTGTGCCATGTGTCCTTGAGGACATATAGTAAATACAATATTTTTCTATAAGATATAAGTAATATTATTTCTACAAGATATTTACAGTATATTTTCTATAATGAAATCAATAACAATACACTTACACTACAATAATGAATGTCCTGTTCATTGAAAATCAGGAAGAAAGTGAGTTTCAATGGTTAAGAATTAAGAGAAATAAGTATTATTTATATAATACTTATGTCATCAATCATTTAACAACTTTGGCTAAGTATGATTGGCCAGAATTGACAAATTTATGAAACCTAAGTGAACAACCCTCGAAACATTTTTACCTTTTAATGATAAAGCATTTATAGTTTACAATAAAAAAAACCTTTTCAATTAGTAAATATAGTCTTCATTTATTAACTTAACCTAATTGGGACAATGACTGGAAGAAATTTTTTGTAAATATATAAATTATTATAATTAAAAAATAAAAATGAAACAATTCTTGTAAAACTTCATTATTCATTAATTTTTTTTTTTTTTTTTTATCTTCAGACTGTAGAAGTCAAATAACTTACTTTTCAACATGGTGGTCTTCTTTTGCCTCCCTGTAGGAAGGTAAACATTCAAGAGTGTGAGACTCACCTTCCTGATGTGTCCAACTATCGTCCAGTTGGTAGACAAAAATAAACAGGGTTATAACTGAATAGATGTCCCTATCTGGCCCAGAGACAAATGGTGGATATTGTGCTCAATATTTATGGAGCTCAATGTATGCACTGAAATTATCAGCCAATCACTGCTTACAGAATAGACTTGCCTGTAACAGAATGGAATCTCCCTGGTTATTTACACCACCTACCAATTTGACCTAGTGTTTTGTTTTTTTTGTTGGTTAAACTCAACTTCTATTCTAGTTGATTACTGGCTGGTTGTTCTAGAAGATTCTTACAGACGATATTCTTAATATATATTGTTTAGTAAAGCAATTAAAAGTTTAAATAAAAAGAAATTTTAAAAAATGGTATAGTTTTATTGCTTTCTTGTTTTCACTATTCAGAGACGATTTTCTGAAAAAAAAAAAAAAAAAAAAAAAGCAACTGTAAGAAAGAAAAATAAGTGATTTACGTTTCTTAAGAAGTTCTGCATCTAATAAAACAAAGTTCTGTGACAGTAGTTAATTTCTAGAAATTTCAGGAAATTAACTGGAGGGGGTGGTAACATATGTAAAAGAGATTTTTTAAAATTTTAAGATTTTATAAAAATAATGCTTTCAAAAACAATTTCAGTCACTTGTGAATAAGTCCTGGAAGTTTCATCAAAATCTGACCATTATTTGATTTTTGCAAGAATTTCCAAATTAATGTTTTTTTCACCAACTAAAACAAAAAGAAAAAAAAAAAAAAGGTTTGGCATAGTAAACCTTTGTTTTCATAAATCCTCTTCCCTTATATCGGATGTGTGCTGTGGTGCAGTGAATGTCGACTCGAAATAATAAATTGGAGAGCAGAGTTCAAATTCCAGTTAAATTCCTTGCATTCACTTGCACACAAATACCCTTGGGAAAGGTATTAATTTGTCTTCCCTCCAGTTATGGGTTAAATAATAGGACAGATTGGGTTCTATAGCCTTTGCTGGCAACCAGTCTACCACAAATAGCAATGGCAACTGACTGCAGGATAATCTTCTGCCCAGTCAGTCATGTCTCAAAAGAGACATGATTGCCCAAAGTGTGTATCCCGTATGGTACTTAACTGTGTTTGTTAGTGTGTGTATGTGTGTGTGTGTGTGTGTGTATATATATATATATATATATATATAGAGAGAGAGAGAGAGGGGGGGGCAGACAGACAAGATATAAAGCATAAACTATGAAAAGACATATTACACTCTTTTCTCAGATTACTATCATACTTCAGAGGTTTCTAATGCATGGATTTATTTACTTTTTAATTTATACACCCACTATCACTTCAAAGAAAACCCCTTTCCTACATATCACATTTACTGGCAGGTGATATTACTCAACTGAATGATTTTTCCCTTCTGTGTTTCAAATGGCAGCTTGCTTGAAGGAGGAGGAAAAAAGGAGGAAAAAAAAAAAAAATACTAAAATAATCTATAACTAAAGTCTTTCATAATCTTCACATCTACCCACTTTATCAGTGCTTGTAAAATCTCTAGTCAAGATTATTTATGATTAATGTTTATTTGGGCAACAACCATTCTTTTATACATCTTTTGCTAAATATAACAGAACATTTTGTAATTCTTTTTTTCTTGTCAGTCATATTTAGAGCAAAAACCTAAATAATAACATACAAAATAACATCACTAACAAGGAATGTAACTACAGGGACAAAAACAAATGCCCACTTGACGGACTTTGTTAAACAGAAGGGGTTATTTATAAAGCAGAGGTACATGACAGATGGACAAAAAAAAAAAAAAAAAAAAAAATTTGGAGTCTACAAAAGGCATTTTTTAAAACAGATGGAATAATCATAAATCTACATTTAAACTGGGAAGCCTCAAAAAATGTACTAAACTGGCTAACCATGTGCAGAAATTAAAATTAAAAAAATGACAAAGACCCTGATATAATTTGAAGTATAGTGAAAATAGCCAAACCATACAATGGTGGCGATGTATGTAGATTGTGCCAGGAGGAAAAGTTAGCTATTATGTTGTTCCTAGAAGAAAAAGAATTACTAATGGAAGGATCAAAAATTATGTCCAGATGTAATTACACCAATAAATACATACTAGGATCATACATATATGGATGAAAGCATTGTAAGATCCTTAAATAACTCATACCAAATTTTGAAAATTTTTGGTTGTTTAAAAATTCAAGTCATGTGTTTGTAAAAAAATGCCTGTTCATATATCTGAAAAATGGAAAAAAACAGTTATTATAAATTGCCTGAAGGTAACGAAAGGTTGAAACCAAGGTTGCAAAAATAACTCATTTCCAAATGAAAAATATTCAAATATTCTACAACATAAATGCATTGAGCACTTTTTGATACAACTGTGTACTGGTCTAATTTAATTATAACCAAAAACTAATTTTATATATATATATATATATATATAGATAGAGAGAGAGAGATATGACTTATTGGAGTAGATAGACTAAACTATCGCCCAGTTCACACTCCACCCACATCCATTGAACAGGTGAAGAGGCTCATCCCTTGTTTCCTGTTTCGGATGCAGTTTCTGGTTTTCTCTTTTCTAATCTTCTCACTCTTATGTAGCCCCCTGCACATCAGTGGCGTTATCACCCCAAGCAAGGTGGTATGATTAAAAAAAAATCAATAAATAAATAAATAAATATATATATATATATATATATATATACATACTTACACTAGTTGTATAGCCCGGTGTTGCTCGGGGTTTTTTAGTGGTTATGTTGGAATGGTAAGGTCAAGTGCTTATTCAAAAAGCTCCAGTATGAGGTTGCCATGACATGTAAGTTAAAAAAAGCCAAAGTATTGGTTTTTGTTGTATTTTTAAAACAGGATTCATGGTTAGTCAATTTTGCCAATAAATGAGAATGTATGTACAATTATAAGAATGGGGGCGGGTGTTACGGGAGACTAATGTGATATGATAATATAACACCGAAGGAGTGAAATTGTTATGGCATATAAGGTAGAAGTTATAAAAGACACTAGAGAGTTTTCTTGGAATACAACTAAGTGTTTCAGAAAAATAAACGATTACAAAAAGCAACTTTTCATTAATTTTTGCCGCATATCAAATTTTGTTTGCATTTTTGTTCGCATATCAAGGCAAACCTTGATCTATCAATGACTAACAAAAGACCAACCAAAATTATGTTTGTTGCTGATTTTTGACAAATCCTGTACATTGATTCGAAAAACTTTTGTGTCTATCAAGGGCATCAAACCTTGATCTACAAGTTACCAGATTTTGGTTAAATTTGCATAAGGCATCTCAGTGATTTCTGTCGTACCCTGTAAATCGATTTGAAATTTTTTTGCATACAGATTCATGTGATGATCAACAAGTGACAATTTTGGTTGAAATCAGACCAAGGGTTTCAGAGGAGTAGGGTTTGTTAGAATGGAGACATACAAAAAACACACACAGACAGACATATCCATTTATATATACTCATCAGGTAGTCAAGTAATGATGGCAATACCATGATGAGACATTGCTTTTTCAATGTTGAAAACAAATGTACAATTTTGTAGTAGTTATTTACATGTTCTAATTCTATTAAAGACAATAGAAGCAGAAGGAAATAATGAATAACTTATCTAACAAGCTTTTGTAAATAAATAATGGAAGAGAGAATGGGAAGAGATAAGGGGGGACAAATATTGTTTAGATCTACAGAAGATAAGAATTGTCAGTATCCTAAAGGGACAAGATTTTAAAAAAAAAAGAACATGCTCGAAGGTAAAATATTAATTTCAAATTAAGAAGTTATTGAGAAAGTTATTTTTATACTGTATAAAATTTAAAGCAGTGTAATTATCAAAAGAGAAAAGGTTAAGAACTACAAGGGATAGGAGAGTGTGGAGGTCCATGATCGCCTACGTCCTGAAGGAGCACATTACATAGAAGAATTCATATAAAACAAAATAAAGCCATGTATCAAATACTGAAATGTTTGGCCAGAAAGAGGTGGGAAGAATGGTATATTATTAATTTTTTACTTTACTGAGTGCACCATTTCAATACTGTCGCAAATTTTAGTCCTTAAATGTTTACTGCAAAACTAGTGAGATCAGTGTTTTTTTCCCCACTAAATGAATTCTAAACTTTCAAGCACTTGACATAGAAACACAGACTTATCAGTTTTAAAACTCTTGTCATAGTTTTAAAAAATTGGTAATATTCAAATTTAATCTACTGTCATGATAGTAGACAAAATATTTTCATAAATATTTCACAAAATTTGTACTCAATAATTCTGCATATCTCTTGGAATATCAAAGAGATCATACATTATAAAACTTACAAAATATTAGAAAGCTAAAGTAAATATACTGCAGTGGGCATCAAACAGGTAGATATTTCTAACTATTGGCATCCACACAAGTAGTCAGGATAATTACTGTAAAACCAATAAAATGTAAACTCAAATTCTACTCCAGCAACTTCTTTTCTCACTTCCCGCCTGTGGAATTCCCTTCAGTTTACTTGCTTCCCCGACAGCTACAACTCCAAGAATTTAAATGTAAATTCAGTAGTCATCTATCTCACTAACCTGCATCCTCTCTCATTCTCCTTTCTCCATCCACTTCATTCTCGTCAGTATTCTCATCCTTCTCTTACCCACTTCCAGACACACCCTATAACCTGTCACTCTCATAACTTTCCTCCTATGTAGCCCAATGCAAAATAGTGGTAGTAAAATGCCTTGCTTCGGGCGATATGATTATAAAAAAGAAAAAAAAAATTCCTACTTATACTCAATAGTGGTGATAATGGTGCAGAACAGCTCTATTTAGTTCCAGTTTTATGTTGCTGTTTTCCATGCAACATGGTTTCAAGTGAAATCTATTCCAAATATGTCCTTTCATTTGCCCTCCCACTAAAAAAGTAAATTGCCTAAGAGGGAGTATTATACACACATGAGAATCGACTCCTTGGCTGAGATTTTTTTTTTTTTATTAAAGTTAACCAAACACAAGGACTAAGAGCCACTCAGAGTAGAGGATTACTGAATGAAGGGCATGGTATGAACATAAGAGAAAAAGTCAAGTGAAAATTACAAGGATATGGCTAATAAATAATGATTTGAAGAGGTTTTGATTGTAATGATTGGGGAATCATACATGCGAGTTCATTTTATAAGGCATATAGCTCTTCAGAAGCTTTTAGAGTGGAATGCTCTTTCTGCCAAAAGTAGACAAGAGAATCGTGGTGAATTCAACTCTGTGGATGCAGGGCTGTAAAAAAGATTTGAGCTGAGAGTACAAAAGAAGGGAGCTTGTCTGAACTTTTAACCATGAAAGTAGCAATGGGCTTGCGATCTTGCATCTGAGAGAAAAGGGTCTATAGATTGGGCAATAAGTCAACCCCCACTTGACAAAGGCAAGCAACTTTTAACTCTAAGGCTGGAAAATGAGGACCGACATGCTTCAGTACAGAAATGGCAGTAATGCTCCAATTTTGGTGAAATGTGATTCTTGGCGATAAAGTGTGGCAGAAATAGCAGTACAAGAAGCTGACCATTTCCCCGCAATCTTAGTGGTGAATTATATACGCGTGTGTATTGCATATTTTTGTGCAAGGTATTATGGTTAAGTTTTTTATGTAATTTTTCTTGTGATCTTATGATTTTGATTTTTTTTTCTTTTGGGGACATAAATTACAAAAAAAACAAAAACAAAAAACACTAAATACCTTGTTTATCAGAGCAATTTCAGCCATACTTTTAGCCATTATTGAGGATGGATATTATTTTACATGTAACAGAATGTACATAGTATTATATTTGTTTGTAGAGAAGTTTGTATATTTCATGTCCCAAACACAGTAAGCACATTGCTAGCATGTTTGTAGCTGATATTATTGAGTGTTGGTTTTTTCTTTTTTATTGATAATGCTTACATTATTTTTTAACCTTTTTTTCTATGATATTTGCATTCTTGATCCACCTAATTTCATAAATAATTATATCGGCCATACAACTACAAAATTAATGTGAAAACTCACACTACATCTCTCAGAACAGAACTCAATTCGATCTCATTTAAACACACAGAGACCTACCAAATCCTATCCATAACATACTTGTTGACAACACAAATATAACATTTTCTATGAATAATGAATTTTTACAATTGTTGTTTATATTTTTTATTTTAATAATAATAATTTATATAAATCTTTTAAAATTCTGCAATACTTTTTGGCGCCAAGTTTTTTTAAATGATTTTTATCAATGTATATAAAATATTACATAATGTGCTGTTTTTGTAAAAGTATGGTCAACCATGCATGACATTATCAGAAAATAAGAGTGATGACTAATAGTAAGTTTAAAGTCAAACATTCCTAGTAAAATTTGATTGGAGAATATTTTGTAACCTTTTTAAGATTACCGAGTACTTCAAATTTATATATATATATATATATATATATATATATATATATATATATAATAAAGACAGATGCTCACGTCATTTTTTTAAATTATGTTTTATAGGTAAATTCTCCAGAGAACAACAATCATTTTGTCAAGACCTGTCAATGCCTCGTCAATTAAAACATTGTGATGTTGGTTAAGAAAAAAAAAAAAAAAACAGCTACTGTTTTTTTTTTTTTTTTTTGTGTTATTAAACTTCTGTGTTTTTAAACTTAAATATTTTTTCAACAGAGACTTTAAATCAGCTGATAATATTCCTCAAAGTTTCAGAAAAGTATTTTTGGGGGAATTTTTTTTAAAGCCATTAAAAGTTTAAAAGCTAAAGCTTTTCCATTTATAAAAATTTAGGTACCGAAAATTAGTGGAGAGAGATGACAAAGATAAGCTTGTTTTTTTTGTTTACGTTTTTTTTTTTTTTTAAACCAATGATAAAAAAAAGAACAAAGTTGCTTTTTTATGCTAAAAATCAGCTTATTACTCAGTACTGATTGATATAAGAAAAAATGTGACCTCTGCTTTGGCTGCAAATAACCCGGTTAATTTCTGCATTTTACAGATTATCGTTGATGCCCTTTTTATATAAAAGATACCACACACATCAACTTTCACAGTCGATTAATTTCTGTTCTTGCTTGTAAGAATAACAGAAGTAATGTTCGTCAATGAAACCTTTGTATCCTAGTTTTTAGCCAGTTTGACCGATGAAGCTGAGCGGTTGGTATTTAAAAATTAGGACGAGAGTACAAAAAAGTAAAGGTGACAGAAAACAAAGTCAGCTTATATCTTAATACTGCTATTATTAGCAGTTTTTTTTTTTTTTTTCTCCAACAGTACTGAGTTAACAACAGTAACACAAATAACTACTGATTTGTTTTTTAATAACTGTAACAATCTAAGAATTTTTTTTTCTTCTTAAGTCATGGATCATTCAGTGATCAAATTTTATTTAAAAAGAAAGATTTTTTTTTAACTTTTTCAAGTCAACAAATTCAAATATCCAGATTTTTCTTCAAAGTATTTAAGTGTCATACGTGAAACACGCTTGGGCGATCATGTAGAGACATGACTGACTGGGCAGAAGATTATCCCGCAGTTGCCATTGCTTTCTGCAGTAGACTGGTTGCCAGCCAAGGCTATAGAACCCAGTATGTCCTGTTACCCATAACTAGACAGAAGAGACGGATTTGATTACCTTTCCCAAAGGTATTTGCGCGTAAGTGAATGCAATGAATTCAACTGGAATTCGAAAACGGCTCCCCGATTTCTCGTTCCGAGCCGATATCCACTGCACCACAACGCACATCATGATTTTTAAAAAACTAATTCAAGCGTAACTTTTTCCTTTTTAACTTTAATATTTCTTAGAATTATGAATTTGTTAGGTTTAAATTATTTTCTTGTCAAAGTCTGTAGTCATGTTTTTAAATAAACCTGAGATAGTTCTGGCAAATAAAATGTCTGTGTTGTCAAAAGAGCCGTCATCAATAGACAACCACTAGATTTTTTTTCTGAACTTATTTGGAAACGGTGTGTAAAAAGCACAAATTTTGTTTTTAAACTGTACTCTTTGTATTTTTTTTTTTACCATTTTCTTTTCATTAAACAATAATAGTTATTAAAGCAAACCCTCAACAAAAACATTCATTATGATTCATAACACTAAGTTACACATAGTAGTTTTAAAAGATAAACGAAAAATAAAATACTTAAGGACCATTGAGTACTAATGTTAAGGTTTGTTTACCTGCAAGTTTACCATGATTAATCCAGTAAAAATAAATTGTTTACTGTGTAAAACAAAAAAAAAAAAAAACAGTCAAACTGTGTAATGCAGTTTGTTACACTTTTAAAAAAGATTTTCAAATTTTAAGTTTTTAAAAGTAAAATTTATTTATTGTGTCATTGTGTCAACGAAGTAACTAGTGACTTCGTCGTTTTGTAGGGAAAAAGTAGTAAAACAAAAAAAAAAAATCAAATTCAAATTAAAAGCCATTTAAATTTGGCACGTGTTTCTGTTGTTCGTCAATCAGTTATCTGGTGATTGAGTTCATAAATTGTCAAAATGAATGTCAATCAATAATTCACCCGGATCTTTTATCCTCTATTTTTAGGGTGAAACGACGGTATATTTTTTAAATTAGAAAAACATTTTTTCCAAAAATAAATTTTATTATTATTCATTGATTCAATTCAATACAATTTTTTCGGCAAAATTGTATCGAATTATTATTATTCAATAAGCTGCTAAAAAGAAACAGATTATTAGTCATAATTGAATTATTGTATGAAGAATAATCTTGGACAAAAATCTACTTAAACTTACGGTACAACATAATGAATGAAACTCGGCATTACCACCTTTTGAAAAGGTGGTTAACTTTTTTTTATTGGAATTGACTTTTTTCTATTATTGCGTGTGAAAATTAAAAATTAAAGTTTTAAAATTTTATAGTCAATTTTTTTTAACTTAGTGGAACGTTTTTTGTTTTCATTTTTTCCATTGTTTTTATTTAAGCGATATTTTAATATTTTGCTATCAATGGCCAAAAAGAAAATAAATAGATCAACCCCCCCCCCCCGACAAGTAGCTTGTTTGGCCTGTAGAAAATGGACAAATAATTGCATAGTAGTATATAAAAAAAAAAAAAAGATTGAAAGAAAACTACAAGAAGAGGAAAGGATGTAAAACGCAAAGAAATTGCAGACACAAAATGACAAGAGAGACTCGAAGTGACTAGACTAGAATTTTTTTTAACAATAATAATTATACCTTTTAAAAAAACAAGACTAAACATAGACAGCTTCAAAAAAGAGTAAGACGATAATTTGGCGACATGACACGCATGCATTTTTAAAAGTAAAACCAAGTTACCTTTTAAAATTTAGAGCACGAAATTCTTTTTAGTTAAAAAAAAAAAAAAAAAATGCTTATTGCGAGAAAACGTGACAAAGCATAAAAATAAATCTTGAGCAAATTGATAATATTATAAATGTTTCAAATTTTTATCGGTTAATCTTTTAACATGGCATGACAATTTCGTTTCGGTTTATTTTTTTTATTTCTATCGGTTGCTGGGTTGGTAATGCTCGTTAAGTAAGAAGAGCATTAATGAAAGTCAAACACTATAATACTCGAATCTTTGTACTAAAAATGCTGGCGTATGACTACTTTTTTTTTTAGTCTACTACTTTTTAAACCCCAAGGTTATTTTATTTTATTTTCTCAATGATTCAATAAAATGAATTGAATCTTTAATTTTTGTTTTAAAATTCACATTTTTAACACTTATAGTCTCTCCTATTTTTCAAAAAATAAGAAACCAAGAGAGAGTGTATGCGAGTGTCATCATGTAACCAGAGAATCATCGATAATGATTTGCAATGGGGCAAGCTCTGTCTTCTATGTGCTATACCCCTTCAGGACGTAGGCGATCATGGCCTTCCACGTCTCCTTCGGTAGTTTGTTCAAAAGGAGAAAAAAAAACTAATTTTAGAAACGAAACAAAAAAATTAAACAAAGTAAAAAAAGAGCTTCCTTAATTCCTAATTTCGTTAAATCGAATAATAATCCTTCTTTGCCTTCAGGATTTTCTTAGTTAAAAAAAAAAAAACATCTAAAAACTAAAAGAAAATTGTGTTTTAAGTAAATTAAAAACCTGTTTGCTAACAAAGAGTAAGGTTTAACAGAAGAAAGAAAAAAAAGAAGCCTAAGGCCCCACACATGATCAACAGACTTCTTCATACACATTTATGCACATAAACTGGCATGGGTGTTTAAACTGTTTTAGTTGTATTATTATTATCCATAAGAAGTGCAAGAGGCTGAGAAAAAATCTCTTGCTGTACTTGTTTTCTGATACAATTTTGTTTTTGCACAAACTTTGCCTGAGGTCATAAAAAAAAAGAATCTCAGAAAATATCAACAACAGCAACACTAAACGTCGAAGTCAAATAGATTCACTCACTCGATCGTTGTTTGCTTGGGAAAGCATCAACAGATGCTAATTTTTCTTCCCAACTACTTTTTTACCTGGTCTCATTTCATTTAAGGCAGACAAAATTTGTGCATAATTTTCTTGGATTTTTTAGTCACTTAACTTTAAGAAGACCAATTTTTTTTCAGATAGCAAATGTTTTATTTCTTTTGACTCGAGTTTTGACGGGATGAAAATAATGTTCAACTTTTTTTTTTTTTTTAATTACTATGATAAAAAATTTTTTTAATTCATCACGATCCAATTAAAAAAAGTTAATTAGCACCTATGCAAATTACAGTTTGTTTAGAGATAAAACTAACTACCAGAATCATTGTGCTTTTCAAAAATAATTGTTATTCTTCCGGCATGCAGCTGATTAACTTAGATATTCTTTTTATTTTTTGTAATGGTCAAGCAAGCAAGAATTATTTTATTTAAATCATGCCCCAAAAATTCAACAAAACAAAATTTTCTTTCAATCTGGTCAAATCAAATTATACCTTTTTTTTCTTTTTTAGTTTACTAAGAATTTGGCATTCTTTTGGTTTGGGTCATGAAGAAAAACGCATAAAAACAGTAGAACTTTTTTTTCCCCCCGTTACACACACACAAAATGCACCCCCTTTTTAAAAACATTTTATTTAAAATTATTTTTTAAAAGGGGGGGTGCTACAAAAAAGCTTCCCCGGTCGTTTTCCAGAGTAAAAATATAGTAAAGAAAAAATTCTAACATTAACAAATATTCAATTCCGATATTTGACTAAAAAAAAAAAAAGTTCAATTAGGCACCTTGGAGGGGAAAAAAAGTTCTATAAAAGTTTGTTTTTCTTTGCTCCATTCTTAAAAGATTGGAACCAATTTTTTTTGTAGATTTTTAATTAAAATAATAAAAAAAACTTAATTATATTTCCACTATAGAGCCAGATTTTTGAGTCTGAAAAAAGTAAACAATGTTTAACTCAACTGTAAATAACTTTCTTAAAAAGTTAATGTTACAGTTAAACATTGTTTACTTTTTTTTTTTTACAGTTTATAAAAATTGACTTGCTGTAAATAATTTTAAACTACAACTACGTTTTTGCAAGGAGAGCATTTATATTTAAAAAAAACAGAGATGAAAAAAAAAATGTAAAAATCAGTTATCTGATTTTAAAATATTCGTTTACGAGAAAAAAGAGTAATATAGTCACCTATCTTAATAGTGACTATTTAAGTGACTATTAAGATGGGTGACTATAATACTCTACTTTTTTAGTCTAATTATAAAAAAATTAAACATTATTTCTGAGTAGTAGAATAAATTTTAGAAAGTATTAGTGTACGGAATTTAAATCCCCCAGACAAGTTCGGACAGATTTTTTTACCATCATTAAGATTTGAAATGTGAATTTGTTTTTGTTTTTTTTTACAGTTAGAGACCCTTCAAAAACCTTTTTTTTTTTAATGATCAGTAACTTTTTTCAATTATCAAATTATTTTTACTAGACACAAAAATTTGAAAACAAGTTCAATTCATTAAATTATTTAACGCCAATGAAGTAATTGCTTTAATTCATTTCCAACAAAAAACATTGTAAATGAATAAGAAATCAATAAATTATATCGATTGAACTGTTTTTAGGTCAACACATGGTGAATTTTTTCGATTTTTAATAATATTCTCTTAATTCAGAGTGTATTGTTAAAAAATAATTATGCACGCCAGTAACAAACACAAAAGAAACAAAACTTTAAAAAAAAAAAAAAAAAAAAAAAAAAAAAAAAAAAAAAAAAAAAAAAAAAGTTTATCATTTTTTATTTAATTTGCAAAGCAAATGTTAATTTTCATTTGACCGATTTATTTTTTGATGCATGTCGAATTAACCACACAAAAATACGTTCTTCTAATGATATTTTTATTTTTAGATATTTCAACAATTAAAATTTAAAAAGTAAGATTTTGTTATTAGTCAACTCAAAATTAAAAAAAAAACTAGAATTTTATTTCATTTACTTAAAATAAAAGTATAAAATCTTAGTATTTTTTTTTTTTTTACATGAATACATGAACTAAGAAAAAAAGAAATCAGGCAAACTGTCCAGTTCCCTACTAAAATTAATAAAAATTGGCATTTAAATAAAAAAAAAAGTAGTCGGCGATTAAAAAGTCACATTTACGGTAACACTAACAGATTTTAATTTTTATGTGTACAATGTAGGAAAATACTAGAATCCAGAGAATTTTCGAAAATTATTTCCGATCTAAACCTTTGCCAATGTCATTTTTAAATTTTTATTTTAAGTTTTTGATCTTGAAACCATTCTGTAGGATATTTTATGATGCTGTTAAACAAAAAACAAAAGTTTAAAGCAGCGATTCCATTGAATAATTAAAAGGTAATAAAAAAGCTTAAAAAGGAGACAATAAAAATAATTTAATATTTTTAGTTTACTTTAAAATAAGTGTCAAAAAGTAAAATATTTAATTTAACAATAACATTTAAAAAGCTTTTAAAAAAGTCACGCAGTTGAGTAATTCATTCATGGATTCACCGAATTGTAAGTTCTAAATATTTTAGAGAGAAAAAAAGTTTCGACTTATAAATTCAATAATTGAATAATAAAAAAAAGTTATTTTCTTTACAACAAATTGAAGGCTTAATTTTTAGTTTAATTCAAACCATTCCAAGAGTAAAACATAAGTTCTGTACTTCAAGGGGAAAAAAAGCGATTTGCCAATGTCATTACTTGTCCGAGTAAAATAAATAAATTGTATTTTCGGGTGACAATCTTCTCTTCATGATTGAACTTACAAACAAAACACCCAATTTAACTTTATGTTAATCTCCTAAGTAAGTTTATTTTTTTCTTTCTTTCGCTACTATTTATTGAACAATAACAAAAAATATTACACATGTTATGAATTTTGAAATAATAGAATATTGTTGTGTACACATGCAACATCTGTAGGCTGAACAGGACCAACTTGACTTGCTTGTACAGACCAGACATATATACCATAAGTAAGTAAGTACTAGTCTGCTAAAAATAATAAACTTTTGGACTATTTGCTAATTAAAAAGAAAAGAACAATGTTTAAAAAATGTAAAAAAACCAAAAAACAACAGATTGAAAAACAATTTTAAAAGCTTCCCAACCAATGAGCAAAAAAGCTTTTTTTTTAAAAAAAAAAGAAAAAATCTCCTCTTGATGGACTTCTCTCCATCCAAACAAAAATGATTTTACTTTTAGTCTATAAGAATTCTTTAGCTGTAATGATAAAAAAAAATAGAAAATTAAAAAAAAAATGCCGTATCTCGGATATTAAATGGTTTTTTTGTCAGAGTGATAGTGAATTATTTATGAGAGTTTTTAGTTAATCCTTTAAGAAAAAAAAATCATGAACACAACACGACGAATGAAGAAAAATGAAGTGTCCCCTTAGTTCCAAAACCAAAGCAAATTACAGAATTTAAAACTTGCCTCTCATTCTCATTTTATTTTCTTTAGGAATGAAAGACGAACTTTTCAGTTCAGTATTCATTAACAGAAAATTGGTAAAAATAAGTCAATAAGAAAAATCCAAAAAATTAAAAATAAACAAATAAAAACTCGAAAAAGAAAACAGAAGAAAAAATTATCCTTCGACTATTGCTTTTTTTTTGCTTTTTTAAACTAAAATGACAAAAAGTAAATAAAAATATAAATTTCTTACCTCGATTCAATTTTTAATTTTCATCTTTTTTTTTAAATGGGAGAAATAAAATTGAAAACATCATTTCACTTTTGTTTAACAGGTAAAATCCAATCAGGTTCTCACTTTCGTGCATACATATTGTTGCTACTTGTGCGACATTACATAGGGTTTTATTTGCTCAATAATAAGACAAGAGCGATAAGTGGCTAAGTACGTTTAAAACTGTTTCTATATTTATAGACCAGTAAATGAATTGCCTAAACACATACTGACACTGATGCCATGTTAAAGAAACATCCTAACACCGCCGAGGCTGCTGCTGTTGATTTAAGAACTTCGGCGAACTTCGGTACTTTCCGTCATTTACTAGCATCAAGGCAATGAAAGCCAACACGGGTTGGAATTTTTCGTTTTTTTGTTCAATGGTTAATGTCGCAGACTGGCAAGAGAGATGAGGTCGTGACTTGGTTTCTTGAAGCAACTTCAACAGAGAACTCAGACTTCAAACAATGTATCAAATATCTTTATTTACTTTTTTTTCTACCCACTATCCAATACTTAAAGGCACAATAACGGTTGAATTAATTAAATTAAGTACTAACTCGGGTAAAAAGTAGCTGCAAATTCAAAAATCTTGAAAATGGATATTTAGAGATTATCTAAAAAGTTAATTTCCTGGTTTCTGCAACATATTTCAACACTTTAAAAGAAAGGAAATAAACTATAACCTAATTCTCGGCGAAATACATTTTTCACTCATTTGTATATTTTATGCTGTAAATTTTAGTTTTATCAGTAAATAAGATATTTATAGTCTTCTCCCTTGCACTTGTGACGCCAGGTAACAATGTGTTTACTAAGATAACGACAAAAAGGACTTAATAAAATATACCTTTATTTTTATCATTTCACCCTAAGCAAGACAATAAAGCCACTAAGGGGTTAAAGAATATGGGAAAAAGAAAAACATTATTTAGGAAAGAGAACAATGAAAGAACAGTAATTAAGGAGATAGAAGATAATGATTGATATTGCATTTAAATTTTTCAAGCTGAATGGAAAACAAAAAACCGGAAGAAAATTCCATAAGTGAGAACTACAAAAGAAGAAAATGTTAACGCAGAGCATACAGTTACATCTAGTGATTTCAACTGTAAAATGAGACCTAGTTGCTACTCTAGTACTGCACTTAAATTCGTAAAGTCAAAGTGTTGCGGAGTCTTGGACTCCGCAAAAGTATAGCTAATTCAGTTCGTTCTCGTGTAATTGAAGTTGGAAATAAGACAACAATGACGCTTGAATTAATAAAAACAATAAATTGTATTAACAATAAGTTTACATAGTTGAGATTAAGAAGAAAAAGTTGTTTCCTTTGTAACGTTAAGAATCATGAAGTAAAGTCAATAATTGAATACTGTTCCTGAAAGAAGGAAAGAATGTAATATGCATACTGATGTTGAGTTGAAGAAAGTTCCGATTGGAAGATGTGAGTGATTGTGCACATATGTGTTTAAGAAATAAATAGCAGCTAATTGCGTCCTGCAATTAGTGCGGGTGTGTGCGAGCGAGTTAGGTAAGATTGAGAAACGTCCTCGTGATAGCATTAGCCGCCATTGCCAACAGCTGAGCAAACTGCCAACTGCTTTGCTGGAACTTGAACTGCTGCTAACACGTGTGTCCCCGCTTTTTATAATCCTTGTAAAAATGCAGGAAAGCAAAGGAACATCACATGAAGTCTGCGTGTTTTGTGAATGAAGAAACATGCAAGACAGAAGTAGTACATGTGTGAGTGCGGAATGTGGGTGAGCTGTATGGAAATACATGTGAATCCCATAAAAGCACAGGTAAACAAGTCAGAAATAATGAATAAAAATGGAATTTCTCCATTAAATTAAAAATCATAGAACAGCTCATAATGTTGCAATAAAATCTATTAAATGTTCGACATCATCCTCTGGGAGAGATTACCCTTCTCTTCAATAGAGCAGCTATTTATATATTTATCATATGGTTCTCTCTTATGCATGCATTCCAGGTGTAGCTGGACTGATCACATGCAGTTACCCCAAGTCAACTGTTTACTTGGCTTCTATGAAGGACATTAACTGTAAAATTTATTCCGGCATGATCTGGAGCTATGACACATAGTACATTATTGTCTTATTTAAGAATCAGCGACTTTAAATTAAATGACAAAATTAAATAAAGCTATTATTTTTTTTTTTTGTTATTCTTATAGATTTGAGTTAAATAGCAGGGAAGACTAGGCTATCTAGCCTTACTTGGCAACCAGTGTAGGAAAAGAACTCTGAGTTCAGTACTATTAGGTTCTGTGATTGGCAACCCTACCTTATAAAATATACTTACTATAGATACCACAGCAGTGACATCTAGCATGATGAGGCTGTGGCCTTATACACTTGTGCAGAGTCTACAGGGTGGGTAACTGATTGATTACATTTGGCTGTAAATAAAGTAAATATTACTATCATTTTTGACATCACAGGTAATCACATTACAAATATTGATGATGTTTTAACAAATTTAACATTATTTTTAATTATTTCACAACAAGCAAAGCAATAAATCCACTAAGATGTTACTGAATTTTAGAGAATGAGTTTCTTTTTTTTTTTAATCATATCACCCCAAGCAAGGTGGTAACGCCACTGATATGCAGGGTGCTATGTAAAAGTGAAAAGATTGGAAAAGAGAAAGCCGGAAACCACATCCTAAACAGGGAACAAGGGATGAGCCTCTTCACCTGTTCAATAGATGTGGGTGGAGTGTGAACCGGGCGATAGTTTAGTCTATCTACTCCAATTGAAAAAAAAAAGGAGTGAAAAGATTGGAAAAGAGAAATACAGAAACCACATCCTAAACAGGGAACAAGGGATGAGCCTCTTCACCTGTTCAAAAGACGTGGGTGGAGTGTGAACCGGGCGATAGTTTATCCTATCTACTTCAATTGAAAAAAGGCAACAGGAGGTGCTTATCTCCCTTTGTTCGTGATAAATCATGTGGGTTACATGAGAACTGCTTAGTGACATCACTCCATACAGTGATGAAAGTAGCAATCAAATTTCAGTTCTAGTACAACAGCCACTATGTGAGGCTGGGGCTAAATCTACCTCCCCCAGTAGTTTCTCTTTGAGAATATCTTCCCAAGATATAGAATGAAACTCCAGCTCATATTCCACAATTTGGGAAAACTCAAGACTCGCTGTTTCCCATTCGTGGAATGTGTCCTCAGCCTGTTTGAATCTGCAGTCCTAAATGTAGCTTCTCCAGATACAGGAATTTCTCTATATTGTACGTAAGACCCTTCCATTTTGTTTCTCCTTACACTCTGCTTTGCTGTGTAGATAGATGTGATATATTATTCTCCACATTTTGTGTATGCCTTTGTAGTA
The DNA here is from genome assembly GCA_037127315.1 of Ascarosepion bandense. Lineage (NCBI taxonomy): Eukaryota > Metazoa > Mollusca > Cephalopoda > Sepiida > Sepiidae > Ascarosepion > Ascarosepion bandense. The sequence continues at coordinate 4,141,860 of JBBBDQ010000436.1, forward strand.
CAAAAGTCTGTCTGAGAACAAAGCATATTTGTCATTCCTTTTCCTTTCAGCCATTCCCTTCAGTCCATGAAATATCAGTATTATTATATCATAGATATAATAATGCCCATACCAGAGAAAATACAAATGAGTGATACATCTTTCTTCCAAACACTCCCATTACAAGAAAAGTGGACAATAAAAGAACAGGTATAAGGAAAACAATATAACAATTGACATTGCATTTAAATTTAGGAAGATGAAAGTTGACTGGGAAGCAAGAAGACAGAAAAGAGTTCCTCAATCGAGAAGTGCGATAAAAGAAACTATTAGGATAGATCATACAATTACATCTAGCCACTTCAACTGTAAAATGATATAAAACTTGGACTACAACTGAAAATTATTTTTATTATATCTACAAAAATGCAATATTACTTTCAGAACAACTTAATATATTTATCTAATAAATATTTATCCTACATATTTATCTAATATTCTTTCACAAAATCAATATTTATCTATTCTTATATATATTTATGCATTTTCCCAGGTTTGTTATTGAAAATACTTTTGAGCCTTGTAAATGTTGTCTAATTGTTTTAATGCCCAGGATATTTCTATCTGTTTAGCAGAAACATTTATTATACATAATCAATAACAAAAATACTATGAATTTTTTCATTCAATGTTTGTCTGTACAAATAATACCCTAAATATGTCTCTATAGGCTCATTACCCATCATGCATCTGTGCCCTTTATTGATTTTCAAGCATGAATACCCTGGATCCTTTTGTATATTTCATTATTATATTTGCTTGTGTGGGAGAAATCTACAATGGAAATGATACTATCTGCTTATGTATTTGTAAAATGAAAGGCTTGGAAACCGTTTTTTTTTTTTTTTTTTTTTCCTAAATAAGGGGAGGCTGAAAGGTTCTTAACAGGCTCAAGAAGAGATTCAAAAGCAAATTTCTGATATTTGGTCATTTATTCATATTTTTGGAAATGGATCAAACTGAATTTTTTTAACAATAACATCTATTAATAATCCTAGCTGTCCTGAAAATATTAAAGTGATTGTGATCAAGTTCTCATTATACTTATATTTTTGTTGGGTATCCCCAAAGCAAGTTGAACGGACTCACCTGAGAGTTACTTAAAGTAAAGTAAGTCCAACTCATAGCCATTTTGATAAGCAATTGGTGTATAGTCCAGTAAATGTTCACTCAACAAACACATCCAAGAAGGACAAAGATGAATCACATTCTTTCTCCATAGAAAACTGATAAGACTGGTGAAAGGAAATAAGCCGAAGGTGGAAAATCTTAGCCTCTTCAATGGAATTGAAAATGGAAAAAGTATTATCAACATAGCAATAATAAATAAATGTAGGGTTTGTAGCATTTTTCAGAAAAGTAGGTTTTCATGAAAACCCACAGAAATGCTAGCTAAAACAGGGCCAAAGGGACTGCCTATCAAAACCCTGTCAATCTGGGCATACATAATATCATTCAAACTGAATTCCACATGCTCAGTATCTAAATACATGAATTCCAAAAATAAATTCTCAGTAATACTGGGGGAACCTAAGTGACTGCTATATATATATATTGTAGACTTTGAAAAACAATAGCTACTCTGGCATGTATGCATCACTCATTCAGTAAAATGAATTAGAGCACTCTGGCTATTGGGCACGTCTAATGATAATACACGCGCTAAAAGGTCTGCTTTCTTCTACCGAACGCCCATAGCCCAGAGGTAGAATCGCCGACTGACGCCAATTCGGTTGGGTTTCAATCCTGGGTTAAAAAGCAATCGGAGTCTAACCGTACTGATGAACTGTGATACAGCGAAACAGATCTGTCTGCGGATGACAATATTTATGCTACGCTCTCACACCCTGATTAAGCACTCTGGAAGAATGGTAGACTTTGAAAAACAGTAGCTACTCTGGCATGTATGCATCGCTCATTCAGATCTGTCTGCGGATGACAATATATATAAGGTGTCCTGAAGAGGTACATTCATAACAAACTTTAGCGGAGACTTACCAAAAGGGCTAGAATCATGTGTATGTTTTGTAATGGAGTGTGGAGATGGCAAATTGGCAAGCTTCATACTGAAGGTGAATCAAACAGCACTTTTTGTGGGCAGAAGTATTGGTGTTGATTGTAGCCATTTTTATTGGCTGGTTCTGGCTGCACATTGGTGAAGTGATGGCTGGTCAAGTGCATAAAAGCACAATACACTCATTCAGAAACAGTCTTGTTTTTTTGGTTTTTTTTTTTTTTTTTGGTTTTTTTTGTGAGGAGAGTGGCTTACCTGAGATTGACAAACAATGGTTTATGGAATTAATTTGGTGAATCAGACTTGCTTAACTCATCTTTTTATTTTGTTTGCTTCTAATCAAATTTTACATACAAACTATCGATGTCAAAGGACACCATAACTTTGTCAGTAGAATATAGTTCAGGATCTCTGGTTAAATTGGAGAACCAGAACAAATCTAGAATACAAAAAATGAATCAGTCAGTCAGTTAAATGCCATATGTGATACACACTTGGGTGATCATGTCACAAAAGAGACATAACTGACTGGGCAGAAGATTATCCCACAGTAGATTGCCATTACTTTTTGCAGTAGACTATTTGCCAACCAAGGCTATAGAACCCAATCTGTCCAGATATTTAACCAATAACTAGAGGGGACAGATGGATTAATATCTTTCCCAAGGGTATTTGCGCGTAAGTGAATGCAAGGAATTCAACTGGAATTCAAACTCAGCTCCCCAATTTCTCATTCCGAGCCAATATCCACTGCACCACGATGCACATCTTAATGAATACAAATCTGAAATCTTGCTTCTTCGTGTGCCGTGTCTCTTCAGGACAGGGGCAATCATGGACTTCCATTTACCCCTGTCTCTTGTCTTAATATCTTTCTGTTTGGTATCTCTCCCAAACCCCACTTCACCATCCATTTGCTCAGGCCTATCAAATATGTCAGGCACTGCTTTCTCCTGTCTCCCTTTTCTTCTATCCATGCTGTGAGTATTAAATTCTCCAGGCCTTCCTTCCTCGTTGTGTGTCCCAGGAACCTCAGCTGTCTCTCCCTGATGTTAAGTATGAGCTTTTTTCTCATTTGCATCCTCACAAACACCTTGTCTATTTTCACATGTTTGGTCCATGCTATTCTCAGCATCCTTCTGTAGAACCACATTTCTGCTGCCTATATATTAAATTTTCTACATACATGTGAAAGCACATGTGATATCCTGCTCCTGTCAGCTGCCAACCAGGAGAGGTAAAACAATTTTGGTGGGTCAGGCAGTACTGCTACCCCTGGTGCACCCAACTGCTTTCGCACTGGACAGGGTATGATTTTGCTGTATATGTGTCCGTTTTTTTTTTTTGCAGGTGTCTTTTACAAAAGCAAGTTAAATTTCCAATGTTGTGCTAAAAGCGTTTGCTTTTGATTATTAATGATCTCCCAGATGTAATAAGATCCAAAGTAGGCATATACGCTGACGACACTACAGTTTACTCTCGCATCGATCAAAATCTGCTGAGGCTGACAAAGCAAACCTTGCTACTGAGCTTGAAAAAGACCTCCGATCTGTGGCGGAAGCTGCTATCTATTAACCATGACAGACAATCGCTCATACACCACATTAGCATGGATCAGGCCAGTCTCCCTGAAAGCAAAATACTGCGCCTCCACAGCTTAACTCTTACAACAGACCTCAAGTAAAATGACTAGATAGAATCCATAGCTAAATCCGCTGCTAAGAAAGTTGGTTCTCTGTGTAGGGCCAGGAAGTTTTTTTCCACCTGAAACAATCCTGCACATACATAAATCTACCATCTGCCTGTGCATTGAATACTGCTGCTATATCTGCTTGGTTGCTCCTGCTATCCACCTAGGTGTCCTTAACAAAATCCTATGAAGAATCTGTAGGTCCCAACTTAGCAGCTCAGATACAGTCACTTTCTCACCGGCTCAATGTGTCTTCCCTGTGTCTCTTCTACAAATACTTTTCACGGTTTCTGTTCTGATGAACTTAGCTCACTGATGTCCCTTATAGATAAATTTACTCGAGCCACAAGATTAGCAACTAGGTCCCACCCTTTTACTGTGAAACCAATAAATTGTAAATGCAAATTCTACTCCAGCAGCTTCTTTTCTTGCACTTCTCGCCTGTGGAATTCCCTTCATTTACTTGCTTTCCCGACAGCTACAATCTCCAAGAATTTAAATGTAAAGTCAATAGTCATCTCCTATCTCACTAACCTGCATCCTCTCTCTCGTGTTCCTTTCTCTGTCTACTCCACTCTCATCAATATTCTCAGCCTTCTCTTACCCACTTTCTGACACCCCCTTTAACCTGTCACTCTTTTTCATAACTTTCCTACTATATAATCCCCTGCAAAACAGTGGCAGTAAAATGCCTTGCTTGGGACGATATGATTATAAAAAAAAATCTATATTATTATAATGTGGTTATAAAGCGGGGGATCCATTCTACATTACAATCAATATACAAACTGATCCCTCACTTTATGGCCACAGTCATCCTCCTCTTACCCACTTCCTGACACCCCCCTATAACCAGTCACTGTTTCTCATAACTTTCCTCCTATGTAACCCCCTGCAAAACAGTGGCAATAAAATGCCTTGCTTAGGGCGATATGATTATAAAAAAAAAAGAAATTAACCAATATACAACATGCTTGTATCAACCATTATCAATGATATAAAATGGAAGTAAAAAAGGTGCGTTTCATGACGGAAGTAGCATTGTGATGTGATCAACTTTGTTTATTTTGGATCTTGACCAGATCCAAACTGATGCCTGTTGATCCATGGTTTAGAGATGATGTGAAACACGCTTCAGGTTCTAGCCAGTGATGCCCACCCTCATAAAGAAGGAAACAATTGACTGTCTAAGAAACCCATGGCACCCAACTTCAATAGGTAACATATGACATGTCCACTCCTTTTCCAAGAAGTTTGATCACAGTGATTTGATACACATGTTTGAGTAGATGCCCAGACTTTTTAAACAGTACAAATTATATCTACCAGCCTATATATCAAGAGACTCATTAAAGAAAATTAGAATCATTTACCTATTTTAACCCAGTGTCCTCATTTGAGGACAGCATAAAAAACTGTAAAAAGTAATGGGTATAAATCATTATATAAAACCATTATTATATATAGGTAGTGAGGACATATTGATTCATCAATAAAATTACCTTCCAAATATTACCCGGTAGGAAGAAAAATTCTTGTGATTTGTAAATGAATTTATTGTTCTAAAAACCTGAGGACACTGGGTTAAAATGGATTAAATATGACAAACAAACAGAGTTTTGTTAATCTGGTAAAATTTCAAATTACTCCTTGGCAGAAAACAGTAGCATCAACAGTTTTTCTTGAACACTGAAAAATAAACATTCTTGTTCCTACTAATGACCAATGAATAATGGAAAAGTTACAACTTTATCTTTCAAACCATAATTATTTTCACATAAACCCACAATCAGAACTGAACTCTTGTTCAAAAATAAAAATATCCTTATCTGTCACTTTATATATATATATATATATATATATATTAGTATATCTTAGATATAGTACAAACTAATGAGTTAGCAGTCCACTGCAAAACCCATTGTAAGCTCTGTTTTTTTTTTTTAAATATTTTCCATTTTATGGTAGGAGTTTTATTGGCTTTTTTGAATTACCAATAATAAGTAGAAAGTGATGTGCTATCGCGGTAAGTCTTATTATTAAAAGATGAAATGTGCAAATAATGACAGGTTTTAAAAGAGTTCTTGGTACAACTAATATCAAATTTTTTTTTCTGTAGGATTTTCTATGGTAGAAATAGAGCATAGGTAGATTTTAATTGTCTGGATATGGAAAAAATTGAGTTGTTTTGAAGTTTCTATATATAAAAAATATTTCATTGCCCGATGAGGTGCTAATAAGATAGCACTGAAACAGAATGGCTCTTGTGTTGCAGTAAACAAATCCTTACCAATAACACAAAAAAACTATATTACATAAGTTGTAAAAACCAACTACAAATGCTAGAAATATTAGCCACAAAAAACAACAGACAACCTACCATTAATAAAATTTTATCAAATTTAGGAACAAACCTATGAAATGTTTTTCATGACAAATGTAATAAATAAAGACAAATATGGCAACACATACTGACACAAAAAAGTGCAAATCTTTAAAAATATGACATGACATGGGAACACACAATCTTTTGAAAAAGATAAAACTCACAAAAAATATAGACAAATGATTCCAAATAATCAAAAAAAAAAAACCTTTGATAATGGTTTGTGAAAGCTGAAAGTGCTCACACATTGGACAAATTCTATTCAAATTTCCACTGAAAATCAAGAAGAAAGTCTGTATCATAGAAAAAAATAAATATAAAACTTCGATTGGTATTGAAGCAAAATGGAATAAATAAAGATATCTGCCCAAATAAACTCAAGATATACAGTTTATTAGTTGGTTAATTTTCTTTAGTGACATATCAACCGTTACAGTTATTTTAATGATGAAATCTAAATATTTTGAAGACAGTATTATGGCTTCAACTAGAAATAAAATGTACTGCTGATCAGTTTGCTATAAAATGTAGAGTTAGTCATTTTGCTATAAAATCTATCATTAGTAACAATTCTTTAAAAATGTATTCCTACTATATTCACTATAAAAATATATTTTCATACTTTCATAGTTTGGGGTTTCAGTATCTGCCCATAGCGGAGACCCAAACAAGTGCTACTACTCCAGATCATGGTGGACCTGGAAACAGCAGTAATTAAGAGGTAGGTTGACACGCCACAAAATCTGCAATCTTCAATTAGCAAAGAAAAAAAAGAGAATAAACTCAATTAGGAAAGAAAAAAAATTAAGAAAACCAGCTCAATTAATAAAAAAAGGAAAGAACCATCTCAATAAGCAATGAAAAAAAAGAAAAAAATCAGCTCATTTAGCAAAGAAAAAGAAAAAACAGCTCAATTAGCAAAGGAAAAAAAATGAAGAGAATCAGCACAATTAACAAAGAAAAAAGAAGGGAAAGAGCACAGAAAAAAGAAGATTCAGCTCAATTAGCAAAGAAGGAAAGCAGAAAATCAGTTCATCTAAAGCATTCAACAGAGTCTAGCATGCTGGCCTTCTATGCAAACTGCGGAGCTATGGTATAACTGGACATTTATTTGACCTAATCCAGTCCTTCCTCTCTAACTGCACATTGAAGGTGGTATTAAACGGACATGCCTCCCAGATCTACTATACAAACGCGGGTGTCCCTCAAGGCTCTGTCCTACGCTCTTTCTGATATACATTAATGATCTCCCTGATGCCATAAGTTCCCAAGTAGGTATGTACGCCGATGACACCACAGTTTACTCTCGCCTTGACCAAAAATCTGGTGTGAGTGACAAAGTGAACCTCGCAGCCGAGCTTGAAAAATACCTCAAATCCATAGTGGACTGGGGTAAGAAATGGCTCGTAAATTTTAATGCTTCTAAAACGAAGCTGCTATCAATTAACCACCATAGACAAGCACACCTACCTCGCATTAGCATGGAACAGGCTTGCCTCCTAGAGAGTAAAACACTACGCCTCCTTAGCCTCACACTCTCAGCAGACTTCAAGTGGAATGACTATATCGAATCCATTGCTAAATCTGCTGCTATAAAAGTCAGTTCTCTTTGCAGGGCCCGGAAGTTTTTTCCTGTTTGAGTCCATCCTGCACATATATAAATCTACCATCCACCTGTGTATCGAATACTGCTGCCACATCTAATCGGGTGCCCCTGCTATTCTCCTCGGGGTTCTTGACAAAATACAACAGAGAGTCTGTAATGTGATCAATACCGACTTAGCAGACCGGTTGCAGTCACTCTCTCACCGGCGTGACATGGTCTCCCTGTGCCTCTTCTATAAATACTTTCACGGCTTCTGCTCCAATGAACTTAGATCACTGGTGCCCCCTAAGTACGAATTTGCACAAGATACTAGATTAGCAACTAGGTCCCACCCTCTTACAGTGAAACCAATAAGATGTAACTGCAATTTCTACTCCAACGGACACCTCCTAACACACTAACTCGCATCCATTCTCTCAAACACTCTTCCCATCTGCCCGACCCTCAGCCTTGGTATCCTTACTCGTCTATCACCCTCCTTCTGACATTTCCTATATCTAACCTCTCTTTCTCTTCACTTTCCCCTATGTAACCCCCTGCGCAATAGTGGCAATGGAATGCCTTGCTTAGGGTGAAATGATTAAAAAAAAAAATTAGAAAAGAAAAAGAAAAAAGAAAATCAGCTTAATTAGCAAAGAAACAAATAAAGAGAATCAGCTCAATAATTCAAGAAAGGAAGCAGAGGATCAGCTCAATTAGGAAAGCAAAAAAGGAAGAGAATGAGCTCAATTAGAAACAAAAAATAGCAGAGAATCAGCTTAATTAGCAAAGAAAAAAGGAGAGAATCAGCTCAATAAGCAAAGAAAAAAAGAAGAGATTCTACCCAGTCAGCAAAATCAAAAGAGAATCAGCTCAATTAGCAAAGAAAGAGGAAAATCAGCTCTGCAAAAAATTAAGAGAATTAGCTCAATAAGCAAAGAAAAATGGAGACTAACAGCTAATTTTTTTTAATAATCATATCGCCTCAAGCAAGGCATTTTACTGCCACTGTTTTGCAGGGAGCTACATAGGAGGAAAGTTATGAGAAAGAGTGACAGGTTATAGGGTGTGTCAGGAAGTGGGTAAGAGAAGGATGAGAATACTGATAAGAGTGGAATGGAAGGAGAAGAGAGCATGAGAGAGAAGATGCAGGTTAGTGAGATAGGAGATTACTACTGACTTTACATTTAAATTCTTGGAGATTGTAGCTGTTGGGAAAGCAAGTAAATTGAAGAGAATTCTGCAGGCAAATTGACAAAGAAACAAAGAAGAGAATCAGTTTAATTAGCAAAGATAATAAATACTAAATCTGCTGAATTAGTAACCAAAAATAAAGAGAATCTGCTCATTAGCAAAAATACAATAAAGTGAATCAGCTTACTTAGCAAAGAAAATGTAGGAGAGAATCAGATCAATCAACAATTGGCAAGGAAATAAAGAAGAGTGTTGTCTCAAGTAAAAATCACAAAAAAGCTCAATTAGTAAAGAAAAAGTAGACTAACAGCTTAATTGGAAAAGAAACAAAGAAGAGAATCAGCTTAATTAGCAAAGAAAAAAGAAGGAAATGAGCTCAGCAAAGAAAAGAAGAGAATCAGCTCAATTAGCCAATAAAATAAAGAAGTGAATCAGCTCAATTAGCAAAGAAAAATAGAAGAGAATCAGCTTACATAGGAATGAAAAAAGAAAAGAATCATCTAAATTAGCAAAAAAAGATAGAAGAGAATCAGCTCAATTAGCTAAGTAAAAAAACAAGTGAATCAGCTCAATTAGCAATGAAATAAAAGGAGGGAATCAGCTTAATTAGCAAAGAAAGCAAGAAGAGAATCAACTCAATTAGAAAGTCAAAAAAGGATGAAAATCAGCATAATTAGCAAAAAAAGAGAGAATTGGCTCAATTAACAATGAAAAAGGGAGAGAATCAGCTCAATTAGCAAAGAAATAGAAAGAAGAGAATCAGCTCAGCAAAGAAAGAAAGAAAGAACAGCATTAGCTCAATCAGCAAAGATAAAAAAGAGAATCAGTTCAATTAAAAAAGAAAAAACAAGAGATTCAGCTTAATTAGCACTGAAAAAAAAGAGAGAACTAGTTTAATTAGCAAAGAAGAAAGTAGAAAATCAGCTTAATCACCCCAAAAAAAGAAGATAATCTACTGAATTAGCAAAGAAACAAAGAAGAGAGTCAGCTCAATTAGAAAAGTAAAAAAGGAAGAAAATCAGCTGAATTAGCAAAGCGAAAAGAAGAAATTCAAAAAGAAGAAATTAGCAATGAAAAAAGGAGAGAAGAAGCTCAATTAACAAAGAAATGAAAAGAAGAGAATCAGCTCAGCAAAGAAAGAAAGAAGAATATCAGCACAATAAGCAAAGATAAAAAAGAGAATCAGCTCTATTAGAAAAAAAGAAGAGATTCAGCTTAATTAGCAATGAAAAAAGGAGAGAATTAGCAAAAAACTAAAAAGAAGAAAATCAGCTCAATCAGCAAAGAAAAAAGTAGAGAATCGGCTGAGTTAGCAAAGAAAGCAAGAAGAGAATCAGCTCAATTAGAAAAACAAAAAGGAAGAAAATCAGCTTAATTAGCAAAGAAAAGAAGAAATTTGGCTCAATTATCAATGAATAAAAGGGGAGACTCAGCTCATTTAGCAAAGAAATAAAAAGAAGAGAATCTTCTCAGTAAAGAAAGAAAAAAAGAGAATCAGCTCAATCAGCAAAGATAAAAAAAAGTGAATCAGCTCCATTAGAAAAGAAAAAGATTCAGTTTAATTAGCAATGAAAAAGAACAGGAGAGGATTAGCTCAATTAGCTAAGAAAGCAAAGGGAGAATCAGCTCAACCAGCTAAGAAATAAAGAAGAGAATCGGTTTAATTAGCAATAAAAAAATAGAGAGAATCAGCTCAATTAACAAAAAAAGAGGAAGTAGAGAATCATCTAAATTAGCAAAAAAAAAAAAAACAGAGTATCAGCCCAATTAGCAAAAGAAAATAGAGACTCAGCTCAATAAGCAAAAGAAAAAAAGGAAGAGAATCAGCTCAATTAGCAAAGAAAAAGCAATAAAATCAGCTCATTTAGCAATGAAAGAAAGAAGAGAATAAGTTAAATTAGCAAAGAAAGAAAGAGAATCAGCTCAACTAACAAATAGAAAAAGAGAATCAGCTCATTGTGACAACATTATGACTAGTGATCACCCTATAGTATGTGCATAGATCAGCATCATAAAGGATATTAGCTGTAAATTGATGAAAGAGACAGCAGGAAGCACCTGATGAAGATATCTGTTAATGTATTCATTATGATGGGCCTTTCTTGACTCCTGTCTATTCAACATATATACATCACAACAACAAAGTGAGACATTTATACTAAACTAGCAGTATAGCCCGGCATTGCTTGGATGTAATGAAAGCTTTAAAACTAATCCATGGTCCTGGAGCTCAGACTCAACCTAAAGAATATTTGTGTGAAGTTTGGTGAGAATCAGATAAAAATTGTGGATTTGTATAAAGGACATACAGACAGATAAACAGACACACACAAACATCTTGCCTTTTATATATATATATATTATCGATTTTCTGTACTATTGTAAGAACTGCAACCTTGAAACTTCTGAATATCGTTTCTTATGTCTTTGTCTATGAGTGTATCAAATTTGATTAAAATCAGACCACTCCTTCTATAATCTGATTTTTTTGATTATCAATTTTCAATATTTATTGAGGGTACCTTGACACAAAACCTAGCTAAGAACACTCGCAGATGCTTATAGTACAACTGTGTAAATTTTCAAGAAAATCGGTTCAGCCGTTTCGGAGTCTATAGGTAATGGATACACACACACAGACACACAGAGACACAGACAAAGTTTTATTTATAAATAAGTTTAGATAATCAAAAGGAATTTGTTGTACAAGTTTGGTAGAGTGAGAAAGTTCTTATAATGGGGTTGTTAGTAAAATATTTCTGATTTGTGTTTGTGCTGGGAGAATGAAAAGAATTTTTGAAATGGAATTTTTGCAAATGAATAAGTGATACAAGCTTGGGCGATCATGTCTTGAAAGAACATGACTGACTTGGCAGAAGATTTTCCTGCAGTAGATTGCCATTACTTTCTGTGGTAGACTGGTTGCCAACCAATGCTATAGGACCCAATCTGTGCTGTTAACCCATAGATGAAGGGAAGAGATGGATTAATACCTTTCACAAAGGTATTTGCACATAAGTGAATGCAACAAATTTCAATGGAATTTGAACTCAGCTCTTCAATTTCTTGTTCCAAGCCAAAATCCACTGCACCACAAATCCACTGCACCACAAATGCACATCTGAAAGTGAATAAGCTCATCAATAAAGACTATATTTAATAAAAGAAATTGATATTTGAGTAAGTTGATTTATTTATGGTCTTCCTTTCTGAAGCTGCTCAATTCCACATGCTCTCCTTGCAAGAAACTAACTGAAAAAGGAGAAAGTCTAGAAATTTCCCACCAGTAGAATGGTTTCCTTCTTTCTATGGAATCATAGAAATTAGATTTTTTTTTCATGTGATCATGAAATCACTGCATATCTTTTGTGGAACTAACAGATGATCTGAGTGAGTAAACATTTTTATAACTTTAGAGAGGATCTCAGGATAAGTTATGTAGCAAAATCTGATTAGATGGAATATATATCTTTTTTTTTTCTTTTTTTTTTTTTTTTTCCAAGTCAAATTAGTCAAAGAACTTCACTGAAAGTCCTAAAACAATTTGCAAGTTAGTATTTCCCCTTGAGGAGAGTTTCTGTCCTACCTAGTGAGGTACTTGGACAAATTTTCACAGTCAGAGAAGTAAAATATTAAAACTATTTTATAAAATAATTATCAAAACAGAGTAAAGCATAGAAAGACTATTATATATTTTGTTGAATTACAAGATCTATTATGAAAGTGTCTGACAGGTTAAATATTTCAAGAGTTGGTTGTGTGGCCTTGATGTAACTTGGCAACCAATCACAGGAGACCTTACTATGCATGTATAAATCAGTTGGCAATTAGAAACAGGTGAATGAGCTTGTGTTATGTGTGCCTTGAGGAATCTGTGCCGTTACAAAGAGTTTTGTTGGTCTCTCATTCAACTGCACCTCATAATAATCAAGGGGATTGCTGCCTGGGGAGCTAGGTGGCCAGACGTAAGGAGTGATGTGGTTGCAGAAATTGTCTTACAGCCATGACTGGGTTCTCCTGCTTGTATGGCATGGTGCAGAGTCCTTGTCAAACATAGGGTCTTTCAGTAGCTACCCTCTTGAAACAGGATAGCATCATCTCCTCAAAGCACTTAATGTAGGCCTCCGTGTTGAGTCCGAGGCCCTCATCAACAAATTCAGGAGTTCTTTCCTTATCAGAACAATCAGAGTTTTCTGCATCATGGAATTTGTCTGACAGCCATGACTAGGTTCTCCTGCTTGTGTGGGAGACATAGGGTCTTCCAGCAGCCACCCTCTTGACCCAAGGCAGCACTATCTCCTCAAGGCACTTTAATATTGAGTCTGTGGCCCTGTCAGAAGATGAATGGCAGCATAACATTGGCATCACTAGTCATCACACCAAACACTATGATCTTGACTGGATATATATATATATATATATATATAACTATTTTCAAATCATCTGCACTGTCCTTAGATTGACACCTAAACATTCTGAAATATTTGTACTGGAACTTCTGGTGCAAATTCAAAGCAGTACAACATACCATTTCCAAGTCTCTGGCAGAGTGAATTGTATAATGGTGCACTTTTTCTCTCAGAGAGTGCCCAACTGACCCTACTATACTGTGCATTCAAAAAAAATTAAAAACAACATGCATGTGCAAAATTAAAAATATAAAATGGTGATAATTTACCCATCATATCCTGTGTGTGTGTGTGTGTGTGTGTGTGTGTGTGTGTGTGTGTGGACACAGGTTGAATACATTGAATAGTAACAATCTGTATCATGCGATCGTTAGGCTTCAGTATTGTGTTTAAATCTGTGAGAGCATTTATCATCATTCACTGTTGATACCTATGTCCACACCACTTATATTTACATATACTCTGTCCTTGTTATTGAGCATTTTTTCCATAAATATACTATACCTTAGAAATTACATTTTATCTCTCTCTCTCTCTCTCACACACACACACACACACACACACACATACACATTGTGTATTTGGCCAGCAATCTCTCTTTTATGCAGGTTTCATTAAAAATGACAGACAAGGTATTAGGGTTAAATTTTTTAGGTAATTTTTCATGTGATCTTATGATTTTTTTTTTTTTGAGGATATAAATTATATAAAAATTGTTCAAATGTTTTGTTTTCCCATAACATACTTGTTGACAACACAAGTATAGCACACTCCACATATAAAAAAAAACTAAAAATAATGGAAGCATTATTAATAAAAAAGAAAAACCCAACACTCAGTAATATCAACTATGAAGATGCTAACAACATGCTTACTGTGTTCAGTACATAAAACATACACATGACTCTACACATATACATTACATATATTCAGTTACACATAAAATAAAATCCATCCTTGATAATGGCTAAATGCATAGCCCAACACGTACAGAAAAACAAAAATAAAACATTTTAACAATTTTTATATAATTTATGTTCTGAATAGAAACAAAATAATAAGATCACATGAAAAATTACATAAAAAAAACTTAACCATTATACCTTATCTGTCATTTTTAATGAAATCTGCATATATATATATATATATATATATATATATATATATATATAATTATATATGTCAGCAACTTCTCTATATTCCAGATTTTTTATAAAAAGTAAAATAGCCATATATGAAAGACATGACAAGAGGAAAACTTTTTGTCCCAACTTGTTTCATTCCCTGAGAAACTTTATCTAGGCAAGTGTGTAAATTTTATTTGGTAACTCATATTTAAGAACATAAGTAATGAGAAGTTTGCAAATTGTGTGTGTGTGTGTGTGTGTGTGTGTGTGTGTGTGTGTGTGTGTGTGTGTATGTGTGTGTGTGTGTGCGCACACTTAAGTGTGTCAGCACCAACCCTACAGTGCAGATTTGGCTTCTTGCATCTTTATTCTCAAAGCTCAAATCCCCATTGAAACAAAGGCGGTTTCAAACTGTGGATGGAATTAAAGATTAAGGAGAATGTGACAAAACAGCTAATGATAAAGAGAACTTTGTTAACTGTTTTGAAAAATGAAAAGTGAAAGAGATGCTGAAATAAGTGTGAAAATTCTAAGGGAGGTACATTGAAGATATAATGACACCACTTACTACTTTGATTTAGACTGTTACTTGAACCTTTGATTGGACTTGCTACTTCATATATTGATATTTTATTCATACCTGGCATGTGGGCCTAGTAGTAGACATAAGAATATGCACAAATATTTAACAGACAAATGATTGTCTCTATTTGAATGTGTCTTAATTGAAGAGTATAATTTCTAATAACTTTATAACTATACGTAGTTAAATAATGAAATTCTACAGATTAATAATTTCATATATGTTTTAAATTCTGTGAAAAATTTACCTTTCTTTGGAACTCATAAGTCAAATTTTGTTTTTAGTTGGTATTCCATCAGTAAGGATATTTTATCTTATTAATAATTTTAACAAAAAGGTGTTTGTTCAAAATTGATTAATTAACAATATTTTTACAATATGTTTGCTATAATTTTGAATCTGTTTAATTTTTTCATTTTACCAAATAACAGATTGCAGCTCTGCTTGTCGAATTGGAGAACCGAGTTCAAATTCCAGTTGAGTTCATTACATTCACTTACAAACTAATAACATTGAGCAAAGTATGAATCTAACTCTTTTCTCCTCAACTATGGGTAAATAGTAGAACAGTCTAGGTTCCATAGCAACTGGTCTAGGAGAAGGATAACTTTGAATTCAAAACTGTATGTTACCCTGGCAAAAGTACATGCTATGATGCTGAAGAAAGGACCATTCACATTGACTTGATGATCTTGACCAGCTTTGAGATTTCACCCGACCGATCAACTCAATTGATTAAAAACTTAATTGGGTGATTAAAGCTTATTGCTTTACTCGTCCATGGTCAATTAAAAACCTCACAATGAAATGTATCCCTTCAAATATAGAAAAAGGAAATCTGATTCCTTTTACAACCCAAAAGTATGCCATTAAAGATTCACAAGTTACTTAGAATGACCTACAATGATATTATTGAACTCTTTGGTCTTATGCATGGAACCTGATTTAGACTGACAAGCTCCTGTCTCGCTTTTATTGTCCTGGTCAGTGTAAACATTTGTTTAATTAACACTTCCAGAGTGGAGCCAAAATGTCTCTGTCACTCAGATTAAAGATGCTCACAGACTTTTAGAAACTCATTTGGAAAAATATTATCCTTGACTCAACATCTATATTTTGTCCCCTCTTACAAAAAGTAAAAATGAACAAGAAAAAATTTAAAAAATATGCATACTTCTTTCAACCACGCACTGAAAAATAAATTATACAAGTAAGTAATTTTTTTATAGAAAATCGTTGAGAAAATCAGATTTGTTATTTTTTTATCATCTATTAGATGGAGTCAATCAGAAGAAAAAGACTATGAATTTAAGTACCTCCACTCAATTGCCAAAAAAACAACATATCATGATATTAAAAGGGCTCAAACTTTGTAAAAGCAAAGTTTGATCATCAAAATGTTTATATTATTATTAAAAGGAAAGATCAAATTTTGTTGTTATTATTTTAAAAAAATTTTTAAATCCTTTCTAATATGCTCAAAATTTTAATCGAAATTTCATTTTATATTTTTCGTCAGCGATTCACGCTATGTTTACATAAGGCAACTATTAAGAAAATGGAATCGGCTGAGTAAAATGATTTTGGGGCGAGTAAATTTTCCCTCACTCTCAACCACCGATCAAGTGATCTCTTTTTCAAATCTTAAAGGCTGATCTCAACTATTGTCAACCAAATCTTAATTTACATAGATTTTTAAAGATTTTCTTCACAAATCTTACAAAATCATCATTGAAAATAGTTAATAGATTATGTGTTTGTTTGGAAGCACAAGGGTTAACAATATTTTCCCATATGGTGTGTTAAGATACATTTTGATCATAAAAATTAACAGTGAAAGAAGAGAAAAATAGCAGAAGATAGTGGAATAAAAGCAGTTTGAAAAGAAAGTGTTACTTTACTTTTATTTGATAAATGATACTCTTTTGATTGGCCAGTAAATAAATATTCAGATCTAAAATATCAATTAGATATTTAAATAAATATAAAATGTTCCACACTTCTAACTCTTTCTGTATTGAAAGCAACACAAAGAATACAAAAGATGTTACCTCACTGATAACATCTGTTACATCTGCATAAAGTTTAAGTTTTTATACCGTGACATTCATTTTTTTCCTTTTCACCTATGATAGGAAATTATAATTAATAACTTTTAAGTGAATATTTAGTTGTTATTCAACTTAGTTTGGCACAAGGACACAATTATGTGGTATCTAGGAAGAATCAAGTACAGCTTCTTGATGTGATGTGTTATATCAGAATAGAATTTAAATTCAATATGAAACCAGACTGTCAGAGAAGCCAGGTGCAGGGTTGCCCTGAGATAACCTGTACACTGACTTGCAAGCATGGAAACAAGCTACATGACAGAAATAGATATATAAAGAACCATTCCAGAAAGAAGTTTGAGAGTCTCTTAAACATTGCAGATGAGAATGTAAGGTCCATGTTCAGAGAAGGGCTTGAATGGATAAAATCAGATGAATAAAATATAATATTGAATGTGAAATATTGAAATCTCACATTAGCCCAGATATTTTAGCATTAGTCAGTTAGTTAAGTATCATACAGGATACACGCTTTGGGTGATCATGTCTCAAAAGGGACATGACTGACTAGGCAGAAGATTATCCTGCAGCAGTTTGCCTTTGCTTTCTGTGGTAGGGAAGAGATGGATTAACATCTTTCCGAAAGAGTATTTGTGTGTAAGTGAATGCAACTGGAATTTGAACTCGGCTCTCCAATTTGTTGTTCCGATTTGATATCCATTGCACCACAACGCACATCCAAAAAGTTATGTCTCAGGTTCTACTGAACTTGGATTGCTGGATACAGAATCCAGAGTGCTAACCATTACATCATAGAACCATGTGATTTTAACATTAGCTGGCCCAAAAATATCATTACAGAGGTTGATTGATTGATTTGTCTGTTTAATAGCATATCAACTCTTTATGGGTTATTTAATGCCAAAATTTAATTTTCTTGCGAAGTTTGAAATAATAAAATGTGATATATGTTATTCTGCTCTCAAAATTGATTACATGGTAGATGAAACTCAGCTTTTGTACATATACAATGTTTTGTGGACATGAGGTAGTGATATATGTTTTATGTTGTGGTTTTGAAATTATATTTTGGAATACAGTTTTCTTTTTAATAAATTATAGGATATTATATAGCTGTCTACGGCTATATCATGTTGAATACACCGGTTCCCATCTGATCACCAAAGTTAAGCAACATCGAGCCTGGTCAGTACTTAAATAGGTGACCATTTGGGAATACCAAATGCTGTAAACGTAAGGACCAAGAATGGTCCACCAGTCCTCCAGGTTTGGGGGTTGGGTGCAGAGCTAAAGACCCTGCCCGTAAGAAAAAAAACAGTTTGTTATAGAAAAAAGTTGCTACCCTATGCACCATCTGGGTGTGATGGATAACTGATGATGATAATGATGATATTATATAGCTTAATATCATGAAAGTTTTTTTGGTTTTTTGGTAGTTTTTTAAATGGATTTAGGTAATGTTGTTTCAATTTGTTAGCATGTACGTATTGTTGGTAATTTTTATATTTTTACTATAAAAACTCTATTTTTACACATTCATAGAGTTTTGTTTTTATTGGGGGATTCACTATTTTCCCAAGCTAGGACCCCTAACAGGTGCTACCACCCCAAGTTAGGGTGAGCCTGTGAACAACAGCAATTAAAAGCTGGTTCCATGCTCTTCAAGGCCTTTAATCTCTCAACCAGAAGCCTTTCTACAAATGTAGTTTATCATTATACTCATGACTATGAAAAGGAACTACGGAAAACAAATAAAGAACTCAATGTTCAGAGACTGAGAGATTTCTGATAAAGTGTTCATATAGTTATATTAGGTTGTCACACATGAAATGATATATTTTTTGGTTGGTTGTTGATCTGGTTGTCTAAAGAGGTAACCTCCTTAGAATATAAAAAATCTTGACTTATTCCTGACTCTTTCTTTTCAGATAATCTTTTTTTCAATATTCATAAGCCCAATGAAAATGATTATAATGAAACAATGTCAAGTAATATTAATATATAAGTGCAAACTGGGAAAAACAACTGAATGTAATCCTTATATCTGATAAGAAATGTATACTCTTTGACACCAGTAAAAGAGTAGGTCAGTGGTTAGGTACAAGTGAATCACCAAAACAATATCTAAAACCTCTACTGCACCCTAAAATGGTGGTTTTTCAAAGGGTTTTTTTTTTTATTCATGTTTGTCTCAAAGAAAAACAATAACAGGAACTGCTTATTGTAGAGAAATCAAGTGTATGCAAAAACAATTTGAAAAAGAAACATCTTAGACTTGTGAAAAGGGGTGACTAAAATTTTGCTGCATGATAACACAGGGCCAGGAACTGCTTATTGTAGAGAAATCGAGTGTATGCAAAAACAATTTGAAAAAGAAACATCTTAGACTTATGAAAAGGGGTGACTAAAATTTTGCTGCATGATAACACAGGGCCAGGAACTGCTTATTGTAGAGAAATCGAGTGTATGCAAAAACAATTTGAAAAAGAAACATCTTAGACTTGTGAAAAGGGGTGACTAAAATTTTGCTGTATGATAACACAGGGCCAGGAACTGCTTACTGTAGAGAAATCGAGTGTATGCAAAAACAAATTGAAAAAGAAACTTCTTAGTCTTGTGAATATGGATGGCTCAATTTTGCTGCATGATAACACATGGCTGGATGCTTCTCAATCAATTGTCCAAAAGCAGCATCGACTTTTTGTTCTGTACGTAGCTGCTGGTAAATGCTCTACTAGTCAATATCAAGGGAAGAACACTTTCAATCTTCTTGATTCCACACAGATCACAAACATATTTCAATTTTTCTATCCATTCAGTAACTGCTTGTCCAGTCACTGAGCTATCAAATTCAGGTACAAACTTGGCATCAGACATCCTGTCATGGTGCCAGATAGCTTGTAGAATTTTGAGGGAATAAACTTCAATACTGCAGCTGCTCAGCTCAAGAAATTCTCCTTCATGCCAGGTAACTCCTAAAAGCTACATTTTTGGCACTTTTTTATATCTAAATTGCAAAGTCAGTGATTAGTTGAGGCACAACCAAAAACTTTCATGTTGTTCCCATATATAAACAAGCATCCAGTGTGTGCTTTCTTTTTTTTCTTTTTTTTTTTGATGTAGGATACACATGACACATTGTCACTTGGTTTGACAAGGTAAACCACCATTTTCTTTTCTACATTTATTATTTTTAAATTGCCACAATTTTTTTGGAAATATATTGGAGTGGTTTCTTGTTGCTTTCTTTATGATTTTGAATTCAAACTTGTCCTTCCAAACCGGTTGACATTCAAAGCAAGAGAGGCTAGTTTGCATTGATATTTAACTCATATTTGGGTGAAGAAAAGATATATTCATGCATTTCCCAAGGGCATTAGTGCAAAAGTGAACATGGTTGGATGATTCTACTTTCTATACTGATGACAGTTGTGCTACCCACATATCCTAAATGCTTACAATTTAGAAAAAAAAAATTGTTATAAATTATGAAAAGGTTCCTGATAGAAGAGGGGAAAAAAAATGAATGAAATAATTATTAATTTTTTTTATAAAACAATGTTGAATAGGATTGGCTGATCTTACATGTCAACACCTGTTCAGTTATTTAATGTTGAAATCAGTCTTTTTATAATTATGTTTGAGCTTATAAGCATCTAATTGATAGGTAAACCCCTTTCTTTTCTTTGGTAGGGTGTTACAGGGTTTTAGCTAGCTTTGCCAATAGAGTTGTAAAATAATGATACCTGGGATCTAATTATTTTATAGAATAATTATTTCTAAAACAATATGTAATCAAAATATCCTTTTATAAAATAAAATTAGAATTATTTTATGTAGTATTTAGTTAGAAATGTTTTACTTCTCCCCTTTCAATAATAATCTAATTATAGTATTTACCTTATTTAAACTATTGTCCTCATCTTTGTGGCCATTTGTACAACGTTTTGGCCATTGTATGCTCTGGTCTTCTTCAGGTGTTAGGAATTTTGAACCGAACCCTTTATTATTTATTGTGGTTATAATAAAGGGTTCGGTTTGAAATTGCTAGTGCCTGAAGAAGGCCGGAGTATACAACAGCCGAAACGTCGTACAAATGGCAACAAAGATGAGGACAATAGTCCAAATAATGTAAATACTGTAAATACTACCTCATCTCAGAAATATAAACAAATAGAATGATCTGTTATTAAATGTCAAATGGCAATAAAGATGAGGACAATAGTCTGAATACTGTAAATACTGTAAATACTACCTCATCTCAGAATTATAGACAACTACTAATCTAATTATGTTTTCCACTTTGTGTAACAAAGATAATTATACAACAATTGCATCATTATTATCAAGGAGAGCATGAAAAAAGCCCATTATATTGCAAATTGAACTGGAAATTGCTTTTTCTGCATCTTAACAGCATCTTAACAACATTGCCCTAACAAATACCTTTCTATGATGTTCTGTATTTCTGTTATGTTACGTTAACAAACAAACATTCCAATAAACAGATATTGAATCATAAAAATGCTGATTATTTCTCTTATCAGTTATTTAACACCATTACATTTCAGTCAGTCAGTTAAGTGCCATACGTGATACACGCTTTGGGTGATCATGTCTCGAAAGAGACATGACTGACTGGGCAGAAGATTATCCCGTAGTAGGTTGCCATTGCTTTCTGCGGCAGACTGGTGAATTATTTTATTATATCAATAAGTAGTAATTAGTGGGGGGTTATTTTCTTACTCCATGACAATAGAAAACCGATCCCCCACTTTATGCCGAATGGAAGCTTTGTCTTTCCAACTATTCAGTCAGTCAGTAAAGTGCCATATGTGATACATGCTTGGGTGATCATGTCTCAAAAGAGACATGACTGACTGGGCAGAAGATTATCCTGTTGTAGGTTGCCATTGCTTTCTGCGGCAGACTGGCGAATTATTTTATTATGTCAATAAGTAGTAATTAATGGGGAATTAGTTTATTACTTCATAACAACAGAAAAAAGATCTTCCACTTTAGGTCCAACAGAAGTTATAATTGTATTCATTTCTGATTATATTGATTTGTACTAATTCTAGGGTGATCAGCTTATTACTTGATGGCAATATAAAACCGATCCCTCATTTTTATGTCCAGTAGAAGATTTAATTATATTTCCCACTATTATATTAAGTTAATCGGTTAAGTGCCATATGTGATACATGCTTGGCCGATCATGTCTCAAAAGAGACATGACTGAAAGAGCAGAAGATTTTCCTGCAGTAGGTTGCCATTACTTTCTGCAATAGACTGGTTGACAACCAAGGCTATAGAACCCAACCTGTCCTGCTATTTAGCCTATAGCTGGATGGAAAAGAGATAGAGTCATACCATTCTCAAGGGTATTTGTGCATAAGTGAATGCAATAAATTTAACTGGATTTTAACTTAGCTCTCCGATTTCTCATTCTGTGCTAATATCCACTGCACCACAATGCACATTATTTCATTTACTGGACACAATTTTCATTACTCAAATATAACATTTCTAGATACAATTCTATAGCTTTCAGACAAGGAATATGACTTTTCACTTCTTGAGGTCAATTGCTGATCTATTAATGGTTATTGTTGAAAGAGTTTGTCAAGCTTCAAATAAGAACACTGAAGCTCATGTTCTGGATATCTCCAAAGTGTTTGACAGGGTTTGGCATGTTGGTTTTTCTTCAAAAGTTGAAAGGTGATAGCATTTCTGGAAGAATTTTTGAGCTGATTCAAGCTTTCTTATCAAATCATGAAATGAAACTTGTTCTGAACAATCTCTCTTCTATTTATTTTTATTTTTTTATTTTTTGCATTCATGCAAGTTTCTACCCAAGTTCTATACTTGAACCTACATTGTTTCTAATCTTCACTAATAACCTTTCTGATACCATCAGTTCTCAGCTTGGCATCTATGCTGATAACACACTTATTTACTCCCCTTTTAATAGGTGTCCTGAGTATGATGATAAACTACATCAGGCAACAAGACTTCTGATCGGGAGGTTTGAGGAGTGTGGAACCATCTCTGAATTGCTGTTGTTTTCAGATCCACCTGACCCGGGGTGGTAGCACCTGTTACGGTCCCAGCTATGGGAAAATAGTTAACTCTCAATCTGGGTCAATACACTATAAAAGCATAAAAATGGATTTTTATAATAAAAATATCAGCAATACATTTTTGAAAAAAATTATTATCAGAAATACATTTTCAAAAAAAGTTTTTACAAGCAATTAATTTAAAGAAAAAAAAATATTACCAGCAATACATAGTAAAACGTTTGACTCTTGACAAAAATGCTCTTTACAAAAATACATCGATGAAACCAAATCTACAAACTGATTTTTTACAAAGAATACATATTCTATTCATATGAACCTATTTTAAAAATCTTGCTGGCATTAAATAACCCATTGTGGTTAATATGCAGTAAAAGAAAATGAACCAAACCAAATTATTTTAATAAAATGAATCAATAAGGTCAAATTAACAGATCATTTCAAAAATTACCTTCAGTTGGTTGCTAAATGAAGCAAGAAGTGGCTTGTTAATTTTAACACCTACAAAATGAAACTGCTCTCTTTTAATCAGCTGAGAAATCCTTTTTCACCTTTCCTCAGCATGGCTGATGCTAACCTCCAGAAGAGTGGTTTATTGTGCCTTCTGAGATTAAAATTTTCTTCTGATTTTAAGTGGAAAGTGTATATTGAATCAATTGATAAGTCCACAGTTGGTTCAGTGTCAAGCTAGACAATTTTTCTCACCAGAATCTAGACTTATTAGTCTACTATTCTTCCTTGCTTTGAAGATTGTTGCCACACCTGCTCTGGTGCTCCTGCTATATATTTAGAGATTCTTGATAAAATCCAAAGAAAAATCTGCAATGTTATTGGTCCTGAACTGGCATCTCAACTTCAGTCATTTTCCCATCATCATAAAATAACTTCCCTGGACCTTTTCTATAAATATTTTTGTGGTAATTGTTCTGATGAACTTTCCTCTATAGTACCTAGACTTTATGAATGGCAATGTCTCATCATTTTACAGTTGAAATGGCTGCATGTAACCATAAATTCTATGCTAACAGTTTCTTCTATTGCACTTCTTGCTTGTAGAACCCTTCTTTTCTGGCTTCTTGCTTTCCTGCAAACTGATCTTCATAAATTTAAATGGAATGTCAATTGTTATATTCTGTCTTCTTAATTCTTGTTCATTTTTGTCTTCTCTTTTTAATAGTATATTTTGCTCATATTATTTAACACCCAGTAACCCTTTGTGTCATAGTGGCTTTATTTCCTTGCATGAGTTAAAATGATTTTTTAAAAAGTTTTAAATTATTTTAAATTAGTCAGCAGTTAATCGAATACTAAGGAGTCAGTTTTCAGTGGAAGATTACTAAGTTCCTAACATTTTGGGTGCATTAAGTTGATTAGCAACCGACATAGCACGATTATAACCTTCAGTGTGAAAACTACTCCACAACACACATATGGTCTGGTGTCCCAGCTATTTACCTTGGGCTCTTTGATAAAATCCAAAAAACAATCAGCAATATTATCAGTCCTGATCTGTCATCTTGGCTGTAGTCACTTTCCCACCATTATAAGGTTTCTTCCCCATGTCTTTTCTATAAATACTTCCATGGTAATTGTTCATATGTGCTCTCTGCTATGGTACCTAGCCTTAGTTCTTGAAGAATTTAAGCACAGAAGATGTCATCAATTTACCATATCTTAGGGGAGGAGAGGTGGATTCAGCCATGAAATAAAAAAATAAAAGCATTATTTTTTGGCTTTTAAACTAGACTCATATTCTTATTATTATAACCAGTTACTAATGGTTATAATATTATATCTTAACTGATTCAAACGATACTCTACTGAACACTCTATGTGAACTATCTTGAAACTCTGGATATATTTACCCAAAGTGTCCCTACTAAAACAGGATGTGACACAAGGTCAGGCTGAACATGGAGCCCATACACAAGAGTTAAAATTTACCCAGCCCCCGCAACTGTGTGATCAGGCATATTGCATTGTTTATTTTTCTCACCTGAGTCTCCATCCATAAACTGAGCCCTGACTGAGTTAACTCTGCTCGAAGTCAGAGAACTTGACAATTGCAAGGCCAACAGCAGATTGTCAGAACTCCGAGTATCTACCCAATTAGATGGGGTTGTATAATGCCTTGGTAGGTGTGGAATTTTGCCATGAAGCATATTTTGCCTTGGGCGACGTGCAGGTGCAAAGTTTACAGGTTTGTTTTGACTAGTGAAGGTCAGAAGGGTCTATGTCCAACATATTAAGAAGTACATCAGAAGCTACAGGTGTCAGTGGGAACAGCTTTATAAGTGACATCAGCTATCACAGAGTTCAGTTTGAATTTTACAGTTGAAGAGAATAAACATCAGCCATTTTGGCTGGCTAACTCATATGCGTGTGTGCTGACAGTCTGACCAAACCTCCCACTTCACGGCCAAGTCATCACTTTGTTAAAAAAGGTCAGAAGAAAAATAATGGAATATTTTTATTTTATATATTGATGTCTGTTGATTTTATCAGTTGGGAGAAAAACAGTCATTTTGAAGTCATTTTAATTAGAGTATATTTCATCATTCATTTACCCTGTGAAGAAGATAAAAAGTTTATATACTGATATGGGACGCATGTGGGAGTTGCCGAATTGAAGGAAGATTTTTGCCTGAATGCATTACAGTTTATTTTCGTCAAAGAAGTATATACCTGTCAAAGTGGGTATATAACAACGGGATGTGACACAAGTTCAGGTATAACTTGGGGAAAGAACCGAGCAGGTACACTTGAGCCAAGGGTCAAAATTTATCCAGCTCCCACATACAAGGGACCAGAATGAGCTACAACTGAGTCACATTCTTCCTTAAGACAGAGAGCTTGATTGACAATTTTGAGTTCCCGTAAAAATTCTGAATATTTACCCAAGTCCTTCCCACTGACACAGAACTTCGCTCAGGGTAAAAATTCTCCCCTCTTTGCAGATGCAGAATCAGTTTCATATAAATTTTTCCCCAGCTGAACCTCTGCTCCCAGACAGAGCCTCATCTGAGTCCCTCTCCACCCAGACAGAGAGTCTGACAAGCTTGAGTAGAATTGTGGGCATTTATGTAATATATTTCTGTGACCTGACAGAAATATGATTGACATCAAAAACAGTGACCGACAGAAGTATGATCAACATCAAAGGCAGAAAACACAAACAGTGACCGACAAAAGTGCGATTGACATCAAAGGTAGCCAGCTGGAAAGGCCATAGCTGGCAAAGCTGATTGACAGATGTCCTGGCCATAGTTGACACAATTCAGTAAAAAAACCCAAGAGTGCAAAAATGCGTGGAAATTTCAGGTTATATAAGTTTGGGGTTTTTCTGGCCCAAATCAGAACACCGAGAAAACAACAAGAGAACACAGAGGGAACACAGAAAAGAGAGAAGAAGAGAAGGCAGTTCACGCTGGTCAAACCATGCTGAGGTGCCCAGCATCTCAGCTTAGTAGGAGCTAATTAAACCAAAGAAGGTAACTTATTATTATTAATTCTACCGGGTGACCCAAAACATTTTGCCTAGGTGTACGTTATAATGGCAACCTACTGTGGGATAGTCTTCTGCCCGGTCAGTCATGTCTCTTTCGAGCTCCAATCTTCTCACTTTGTGTTTTTGTTTTTCAATTGGAGTAGATAGATCTATCTATCGCCCAGTTCACACTTTACCCACATCTATTGAACAGGTTAAGAGGCTCATCCCTTGTTCCCTGTTTAGGATATGGTTTCCGGCTTTATCTTTTCCAATCTTCTCACTGTTTTTTTTTTTCAATTGGAGTAGATAGATCTATCTATCGCCCAGTTCACACTCCACCCACGTCTATTGAACAGGTTAAAAGGCTCATCCCTTGTTCCCTGTTTAGGATGTGGTTTCCGGCTTTATCTTTTCAAATCTTCTTACTTTGTTTTTTTGTTTTTCAATTGGAGTAGATAGATCTATCTATCGCCCGGTTCACACTCCACCCACGTCTATTGAACAGGTTAAGAGGCTCATCCCTTGTTCCCTGTTTAGGATGTGGTTTCCGGCTTTATCTTTTCCAGTCTTTTCACTATTACATAGCCCCCTGCACATCAGTGGCGTTACTGCCTTGCTCGGGGTGATACGATTAAAAAAAAAAAAAAAAAAAAGAATAAACATATAAGTTTATATTTTTTATTTACTCGTTATTAATCATTATACAAGATGTGCGTCATCGTTGGAGAACTTGGCGTTATATATAACATCAACCCTGAATCCCTCCCACTAAGATAGAGTATGACACAAGTTTGGGCTTTACATAGGGGATGTTGTAATGGAATGTCCCATACTCCTTATCGCCTATGTGGACTGACTATATTAGTAGTCATATATAGTGAGCACAGGAGATACCTGTAACTTGCTTTGGCAATTACTAGCCTGCCACCCGATTCCCTGTCATACCAGAGTGTATTCTCTTTACAATAAAACTTCTTTCCTGCATGCACATGTTGCTGTTCTTCCACTTGAGTACCACTTTGTCTGTTTGTAACTTCTTTAAATAATACAACAGGGAACCCAAGTGCATACACTTAGGCAAAAGGTCAAAATTTTCCAGGGTCCCCTTCCCCATATGCAGAATCAGGCACTAAGCCTGTCTTTTCTTCTCAGCTGAGTCTCTGTCTGTTGATGCAGCTTCAACTGAGCCGAACTCTGCCCGAAGACAAAGAGTTTGTTTGTCTTTCTCAGTTAAAGATAATAAAATAAGCACATCCTATCTCTCCTCTCACTTGTAACCATCCATTGCAATAAATATAATGCTTTTAGCAGTGAAGTTGACAAAGCTTTGCCTTGTGTTGCTATTGATTTAATGTGTGTGCATTGTGGTGGTTAAGGCTGCAGAAAATGTCATTAGCATGCCAAGTTCAAATTCTACCCAATTTCTTTTGCGTTTTCTTTTACACAAATACCATTGGAAAGCTACAAAACCATCTCTACACCCGCTAGAGTCAAGGTGCTGAATATAACAAAAATCAAGTAAGTGCCAAATTTCATTTGTATTAATCCTATATATATTGTTGTGGCCTGTTAGAGCCAGGAAGAAAGACACGAAAAAAAGAAGGTAGGTTGAACCAGTGTATTGGAAGAACAGAACATATATACAAAATAAGAGCGTTATTGGTTAGCAGATAAAAGTGTCCATCCAAACTGTCAAGTTACACTGCATCTCAATTGCCTCCCCTAGGAAGTCTCGCAGACTAGTATTTATGAAGGAGGAAGAGTTCATTCCCATGTAGATAGGGCACCAAAACATATATATATATCTATATCAGTGAATACTGATGTCAATGCTAAGTGGTGAAAGTCTTTTTTAACAAAAATTTTTGTTTTGTTTAAAAAAATTAATTTTCTTGTTCTTTATGGCAAGGATTATCACCAACCTGGCATCTGTTTACAGTCTGTTTTACCTGGTAAGGATTATCACCAACCTGGCATCTGTTTTCAGACTATTTTACCTGGTAAGGATAATCACTAACCTGGCATCTGTTTACAGTCTGTTTTACCTGGCATGGATTATCACCAACCTTGTATCTGTTTACAGACTATTTTACCTGGCAAAGATTATCACCAACCTTGCATTTGTTTACAGACTATTTTACTTGGTAAGAATCATCACCAAACTGGTATCTTCTGACAGGCTATTTTACCACATTCAATTGTTATTTTAGATATGTTATGGCTGGTTGCTTGTTTTTATGTATGCTAACATATGTAACTAACTAATCCCTGTTGCAGATGCTTACACAGGCACTTTTTTTCTCATTGCCCACAAAGACAACATGTTTGTAATTGCTGCCATATCTGTGCTGGGAGCTGCCCAATCCTCACATCCCAACCTTGGTAGAATTCAGTCATTTACTCGGTGTTGTGGAGGTTATTTATTTTTGCACTGTACAGCCTCTTACCCGTACACGTAAGGTTCCAAGCCTGTCACTATCCTATTTCTCTTTCCATAGCAAATGTTTAGTTGAGTTCCATTCTTTAGTTCTATCAGTTTACACCTTTACAACTAAGATCTTACATGCCACATCCACAGAGTTGAAACACTCATCTCCTTTGTGCTCTAATTGCAAGGCCAAAGTTCTATTCATATTTTCCCCAAGAACATTCCCATTTGTTGGCTCCCCTAAACACTACAATCTTAACCCCTCTCAAATCAAAGGTCAATTATTATCTATTCTGCATATACTCACTTCTTACTTTCGCCTTTTTCATGATATCACACACCTCATACAGTAATCATCGACCTTGAATGGCTCTTGAACCTTGTATTGAATAAAAATTAGTAAAAAAAGAACTAAACTATCATTTTCTTTTTCAGGTCGATTCCTTCTCACTGTTGGTCTTTGACTTATAAAGTTTTTCTCTCTCCCTGATTTTTAGTGTGCTATATCTCTGTAGCTCTCCACAGCATCCTTTTGTGTGTTGCTTTCTGCAGTATATATACAATTACTCTTAAAACTAATTAGTGTAGTTTTGGTGTACTGTCTATTTTGAGAAGTTTTCTCTACTATCTCTAAATAATTATTTTTTGGGATAAGATGTTTTATACTTGGCTAAAAAAAAAGGGTGACAAGTAATGCCTATAAACTAAAGTAATTGTGGTAGGTTTAGAGTAGTCAGGTTGAAATCTACAATTTGTTCCTACAGCTTGTGTCAGGGGTCAGCCTATCCCCCAGACTGACATTTCTTGATAACATCTCAAGTTCTTGACCAAGGCTGCCTATAAATTCCAAAGAAATTGGACTGGCTCCTTAGCTTTTGACAAAAGAGATTAGATATCAGAATTGCTTTCTGTTTTCCTTGAAGATTCTTGGCAATGTACAGACTTAAGGAGACTTGGGTGGGAAATATTAGAGAATGTGACTAAAGTGTATAAAAACTGCTATTTGTCTTGATAATCTGAACTTGTCTGAATCTCTTACATTGTTTTATCAGTTTTTAATGATTTTTTTAAAATATTTATTTCTACTTTTTATGATCACGGTGAGAATGTGCATTGTGGTGCAGTGGATATCAGCTCGGAACCAGAAACTGGGGAGCCGAGTTCGAATTCCAGTTGAATCCATTGTATTCACTTACCCTTGGGAAAGGTATTAATCCGTCTCTTCCTTCCAGTTATGGGTTAAATAACAGGACAGATTGGCTTCTATAGCCTTGGTCGGCAACCAGTCTACCGCAGAAAGCAATGGCAACCTACTGTGGGATAATCTTCGACCCAGTCAGTCATGTCTCTTTCTAGACCTGATCGCCCAAGCGTGTATCACGTATGGCACCTAACTGACTGACTGAATATAACAGTTGAAAACATGATTGAGGCATATATGGACATAAAGTGGGGGATCAGTTTTATATTGTCATGAAGTAATAAAATGATCCCCCACTAATTGCTACTTAATAAAATAATACATCTCTTCCCTCTCTAGATATGAGTCAAATAACAGGACAGATTGGGTTCTATCGCCTTGGATGGCAACCATTCTACTGCAGAAAGCAATGGCAACCTACTGCGGGATAATCTTCTGCCCAGTCAGTCATGTCTCTTTCGAGACATGATCGCCTAAGTGTGTATCACGTATGGCACTTAACTGACTGACTGATCAGGCATAGGCAACCTTTCAGTCTATTTTCACTACAGAAGATCATATGTGTAAGCATCTACCTTAGAAATTGAGGAAGAGTTTGTCTTTTTTTTTTGAGAAAATGCTCATTCCATAATAAAAACAAATTGGACTCTTTATGCATTATCACTGATGACATTGTGATTCACACATGGTGCTGTGTGTAATTAATTTCTGATTTAAAGTAAAAAAAAAAAGTACATTGCTTCTCTGGATAAAAATTATAATGAACGTTTCTCATTTCAAAAGTAAAATATGTTTACACATATGAGTTTTCTTTGTGAAAATCACCAACAGTTTAAAATCATGAAAACATGATTTTCAGCAAAAGTTTTTAAAAAAATCAAACATTGTATAAGACAAATTTAAGAAATAATGGCACAAGTAGAAAAATAGGGAAAAAAATCTCCATTGATAGTCAGTTAAGTGCCATACGTGAAACACGCTTGGGCGATCAGGTCTCGAAAGCGACATGACTGACTGGGTCGAAGATTATCCTGCAGTAGGTTGCCATTGCTTTCTGTGGTAGATTTGTTGCCAGCCAAGGCTATAGAAGCCAATCTGTCCTGTTATTTAACCCATAACTGGAAGAAAGAGATAGATTAATACCTTTCCCAAGAGTATTTGTGCGTAAGTGAATGCAAGGAATTCAACTGGAATTTGAACTTGGCTCCTCAATTTCTCGTTCCGAGCCGATATCTACTGCACCACAAGGCACATCCACATTGATAGGAGCTGATCTTATATGTTTTGCATACATGTATCCTTGAAAGCAAATCTTCTCATTTCCTTTTTCTACCTAATATGATTTCCACGATGGAGTTGTGGTAGAAGAGCTACTGAGACTAATGGTGTGTACTTGATGGTACCCTGACAACTGAACCAGAAATAAATAAACAGACAACAACTATCCTCGGATTGGAAATTGAACTTTAAATAGCTTAGAATTAAACAGCCAATGGTTTTTAATTTTAAGCTGTTTATAGAGCCTTTTTTTCACTTGTGCCATTTTGTCCTATTTTTTCACTTGTGGTATTATTACCTGAGCCATTATTACCATTCACTATATGAGAGAGTGTGTGAGTGAACAAGTGATAAGGAAACAAAACAAGATTTAAGAAACGTTATTTTCCATATTAAATTAAGCCTGACATTCAGGAAGACCAAACAGGCTGCCTCTGGTTGCAGTATGTCGACATTCTTCTGCCAAGCAATTTTATGGTAAGGATGTGTGTAGAATGAAAGTTTCAATCTTCTTTCAGACTCCTTATTTTAAGGATCCAAGAGTGTAACAACCTAATTTTGGAATAAAAAACATCAATAAGATGAAAAAGAAAATAGTCAAAATCTTTCATGTAATTTTAAGAAAGGTTTGGTAGAGTTGTACCATAGTCATTACAACCAAAACTAATTGTTGTTACTATAGCGTGAGGTTTACTTCAATATATCATCTACCCAGGTGCAGCACAGAGGTCTACTGTGCCCCTCCTCTCATGTGACCATTATGTGAATTCAGTAACAGGAGCACACACTCAGGCAATTGGGCGATTGTGGTCAGATGCTAAAACGATGATTCTCAAGAAAATGCAAGGTGTTGGTAGTCATCTGTTCTAGTTACATCTTGATCAGTTTTGTTGAAAGATGAGAAAAAATTCCAATGATCTATTCGTGCCATTCCTAGAAAATATACAAAGTGTTTATCACTAAAATAAATATATGTATTGGATTTGATAGTGTGTTTATTTTTACCTCTCTACCTTTCATATAAATAGTATATAGATATATAAATATTAATATAAGGCTTAAATAAATATGTATACACATACAATATTATATTATAGTTTGATGCTGTGGTAAACCTCATGCTATAGTCAAAACAAGTGGTTGACCCCATGTTATATTGAGGTACACCTCACACTATAGTAGCACCAACTAATCTTTTTATCACATTTTTTTATATAATTAGAGATAATAGGGGAATCCAATCTGCTATTTAAATTAATTATAAATCAATCCCAACTACTTCTTATTTATATGTCATGTCCCTTCTGGACGTGGCTGATCATAGCTTTCCATAATTCCTTGTCCCTTAAAGCTTTTAATAAATCTTGTGCTTCTATTTCTCCCAAACCATGTTCTACCATTCATTTACTCAAGCTCATCAAGTATGTCAGGCACTGTCTTTCACTGTCCCGATTATCCTCTATCTGTCCCGTGAGTATCAGATTTTCCAACTCCTCCTTCTTCACAAAGCTTAACTGTCTCTTCCTGATGTTAAATATAAGTTTCCTTTTTGTTTCCATTTCCTCCAAAACTTTGTTGTTACTCCCATTTATTCCCAGTGACTCAGGGTATCCTCAGTATTCTTCTGTAGAACATGTTTCTGTTGCTTTAAGCCTCCTCTTCATCTTTGAGGAGATCATTCAGCACTTGCTGCCATCCAAAAGGATAGATATCAGTCAGTGTTAAGTGCCATACGTGATACACAATTGGGCAATTATGCCTTGTAAGAGACATGACTGACTGGGCAGAAGATTATTCTACAGTAGGTTGCCATTACTTTCTGTGGTAGACTAGTTGCCAGCCAAGGCTATAGAACCCAATCTGTCCTGTTACTTAACCCATAACTGGAGGGAAGAGACGGATTAATATGTTTTTTTTTTTTTTTTTATAAGCGTTTCATCCCGAGCAAGCCATGTCACTGCCACTACTGCGCAGGGGGCTACATAGAGTGGAGAAAGGATGATTAAATATAGGAAATGTCAGAGGGTGGGTGATAGGTGGGTAGGGATACCGAGAATGGTTAAATATAGGAAATGTCAGAGGGTGGGTGATAGGTGGGTAGGGATACCGAGAATGAGGGTTGGGTAGATGAGAGTGTTCTGAGAATAATTGGGAGTTAGAGTGATAGGAGGTGTCTATTGACCCTACATTTAAACACCTGGAGATTGTAGCTGTTGGGAAAGCAGACTTGTGGAAGGGAGTTCCACAGGTGGGAAGTGTGAGAAAAGAAGCTGTTGGTGTAGAATTTACGGTTACATCTTATCTGTTTAACTGTAAAAGGGTGGAACCTAGTTGCTAATCTAGTATTGCGTGTAAATTCCTGCTTAGGCGGCACCAGTGCTCTAAGTTCATCGAAGCAGAAGCCATGAAAGTACTTGCCGAATTTGAACTCGGCTCCGCAATTTCTACTTTCGAGCCAATATCCACTGCATCACAAATCA
Organism: Ascarosepion bandense; assembly: GCA_037127315.1. Taxonomy (NCBI): domain Eukaryota; kingdom Metazoa; phylum Mollusca; class Cephalopoda; order Sepiida; family Sepiidae; genus Ascarosepion; species Ascarosepion bandense. The sequence continues at coordinate 4,175,919 of JBBBDQ010000436.1, forward strand.
CATAGCAATTTAGTATTCTTTAACCTTGTTTCTATTGAAGTTTTCCCATCTTTTATTATTCTGCTTAGCTTTTGGAATGTGTCTTTGGCTATCCCAATACACCTTCGGATTTCAGTGTTGCTCTTTTCGGCCTCTGTTAAAATACTTCCCAGAATTAATCTAATTGAGCTACTAGATTGGTAATTAGGTCCCACTCTTTAACAATCAAAACAGTTAACTGTAACTACCACTTCTACTCTATCAGTTTCTTTTCTTGCATTTCCTGCCTTTGGAATGCTCTTCTGTACACTTGCTTCCCTAATAGCTACAAGCTCTAAGAGTTTAAGTGTAACATCAATTGCCATCTTTTATAACCCTGATTCCCATCTTTCTCTTAGCATTTCCTCACCCCTCAATGTATTTTGTTCTTCTTTATTTTTGCTCTTCTCTCTTGTAACCCCCGATGCACAAGTGGCAGTATTGCTATGCTTGGGGACCCACCACAAGAATTTACTTGTGCAACCAGACTGGCAACAAGGTCCCACCCATTTACAGTTAGATCAACCAAATGCAGGTGACGATTCTACTCCATCAGCTTCTTTCCTCGCACTTACTGCCTGTGGAACTCCCTTCCATATACTTGCTTTCCTGACAGCTACAACCTCCAGGAATTTAAATGCAATGTCAATACCCATCTCTTATCCACTTGACTCCAGTTCTTTCTACATCACCCTGTATATCTTGTTCTTTTCATTTCTCTCTACCTTTGCAACTGTCTCCACACCTGCGTTTCCATCCTTCTCTTGCCCTTTCTCTGACACCCCCTGTAACTTTTCTGTCTTTCTCTTCACTCTCCTCTTGTCTAAACTTTTTCTCTTATGGAGCCCCCTACGCATCAGTGGCAGTACCGCCTTGCTTGGGGTGAAATGATAAAAAAAATAACACAATTATCAAAAAAAATTTTAATTTCCACACTTGTCTGATTTTGTTACGTATTATATGCAATTCACACTTAGTGCTTATCTTTTTGCTAACGACCATAAATTCCTTTCTTCTTGCAGTTAATGTTTAATCCTTTCTTCTCTCTTTCCTTCACTATCTTCCGTAAGAATGGCAGTTTGTGCAGATTTTTTTCTTTGTCTGCTTCTTCTATGTACCATGTTCCCTCAGGACGTAAGCGATCATGGCCCTCCACATCTTCCTATCCCTTGCAGCTCTTAACAACCTTTCTCCTGTTACCTGTCTCAAACTTTGCTCCACCATCCATCTACTCAGGTCCATCAAGTACGTCATGCATTGCTTTCCTCTGTCTCTCCTTCCTTCTATCCATCCCATGAGTATCAGACTCTCCAAGCCCTCCTTCCTCATATCCCAGAAACTTCAGCTGATGTTAAGTAACAGTTTCCTTTTTTGTTTCAGTCCTCTCCAAAACCTCATTGTTGCTCACATGTTTGGTCTGTGGTATCCCCAGCATCTTTCTGTAGAACCACATTTCAATTGCTTCCAGTCTTTCCTTCATCTTTGATGAGATTGCCTGTGTTTGCTATGAAAGCCAAAACAAATATGTTTATAAGATGTATTTCTTAAAATAAAAATAAAATTTTTTATTTCCGTAATGTAAAGTACTTAATCAATCATAACACAGGGTACAGCTGAAGTACCTCCCACATATACCTCCCAGAAATACTTCCTATATAATGGTAACACATTAGTTAGATAAAGACACCATTGTCACTAATGTCTTACCATTATGTTGGTGGGTATTTTTGGGAGGTATATGTGGCCACATCTTGTCTATGAAAAAAAAGTTTTTACATTTTAAGAAATCACATGGTAGTAGCATATTTTGTTTTGGCTTCTGTAGGAAGTGATTGTGGTGGGGGTTAGGTTAAAGTTAAGTAATGTCAAGCTTGGTCAGTACCTAATTGGGTGAGTACTTGGGAATACCAAATGAAGGTGGTGTAATGGATAACGACTCAGAATTATTAATTGGAGAGCCAGTTGAGTTCATTATATTTACTTTTGCACAAATACCCTTGGGAAAGGTATGAATTCACCTCTCCTCCCCTAAGATATGGGTTAAATAATAATGTGTATGAGTAAATCATAATTATCTTCAAAAAATTAGTGCAATATTTTCTGGTTTTAAATAACCTGCAAAAGATTAACTCATAAAAATATAAATCAATCAAAAACAAAGCATGTTTGTTATTCTTTTTCTTTTCAGCCATTCTGTTCTTTTTCTTTTCAGCCATTCTGTTCCATCAATGAAATATTAGTGTTATCTATCTAAACTTATTTATAAATGGAACTTTGTGTGTGTGTGTGTCCATTACCTATAGACTCTGAAATGGCTCAACCGATTTTCTTGAAAATTTATACAGTTGTACTATAAGCGTCTGCTAGTGTTCTTAGCTAGGTTTTGTGTTGAGGTACCCCCGATAAATATTGAAAATCAATAATCGAAAAAATCGGGTTATAGAAGGAGTGGTCCGATTTTAATCAAATTTGATACACTCATAGACAAAGACATAAAAAACGATATTCAGAAGTTTCAAGGTTGCAGTTCTCACAATAGTGCAGAAAATTGATAATATATATATATATATATATATATATATATATATATATAAAAGGCAAGATGTTTGTGTGTGTGTCTGTTTATCTGTCTGTATGTCCTTTATACAAATCCACAATTTTCACCAAACTTCACACAAATATTCTTTAGGCTGAGTCTGAGCTCCAGGACCATGGATTAGTTTTAAAGCTTTCATTACACCCGAGCAACACCAGGCTATACTGCTAGTATATATATATTTATATATTTCTCTCATTCTCAGGGGTTTGGATTATTTTGTTGTTGTTTTTTTCTTTAAGTCACTGGAACTAACCAATGTCTATATCTACCGAGCCATGTGTTCTTAAGGCCCAGTGGATATAGATGTTGGTTAGTTCCAGTGACGTGACCCAAAGGGTTGTGAGTTCAATACTAGGCTACAGCAGTGGTGGACAAGTAACTTAGAGTCAGGTTAGAGGGAGATAACTCATGACTACCAAAAATGCTTTGCACAAGGAAGGAGAATGATATACCCCAGTGATTGCAATAAAGAGTTCGGTTCAAAATTTCTAGCACCTGAAGAAGGCCGGAGTGTACAACGGATGAAGTGATGTACAAATGGCAACCAAGATAAGGACAATAGCCTGAATAATGTAAACAGAAGAATCATCCAGTAGCTCAAATTCACATTGAGAATTATTGAAAGACTCTCTCTCTCTCTCTCTCTCTCTCTCTCTCTCTCCCCCCCCCCTCTCTCTCTCACACACACTGATTGTTGTTGCATACACATTTTATAGTTTCTGTTAGTGGGACAAATGTAAATATGCGTATATAGTTTTGTATCCAATTTAGCGCTATAAAATTCTCTCCCCCTTTCTCTCTGAACACAGAGCATGTTTATCATTAGTGAAATAACGCACTTATATCATAGATATAATAATGCCTATAATTGGTGAAATGCAAGCTGGAAGATTATTCCTTTCTTTTATAGCTCACCCATTATTTGGTCACTTATCCAACATGATGTGATATTATTAACCCCATTATTTTTTAACACCTCTAAACAATGAAGACCAGAAGGCATATAAGCCATGATTGCTATAGTATCATAACTTGTTTACATACAATTATTTACAGTCTTTCATCTGCGAGTAAAGGTAATTGAAGTTTTTACTTAGAAATTAACTGAAAAAAGTCTTTTTTCTATATTTGTTGCATACACAATACCACTGTCAGTCATTCAGTTAAGTGCCATACGTGATACACACTTGGGCGATCATGTCTCAAAAGAGACAAGACTGACTGGGCAGAAGATTATCCCGCAGTAGGTTGCCATTGCTTTCTGCAGTAGACTGGCTGCCGACCAAGGCTATAGAATCCAATCTGTCCTGTTATTTAACCCATAACTGGAAGGAAGAAACGGATTAATACCTTTCCCAAGGGTATTTGTGCGTAAGTGAAAGCAATGAATTCAGCTGGAATTCGAACTCGGCTACCCGATTTCTCGTTCATGCCGATATCCACTGCGCCACAACACACATAAATCTTGTATTTGATTCCTATCAAATAAACAGTATGCAATCTTTTAATACAATCTTTTGTATTTCAGATGAAATAGACTTCTTGAGATTTTTCTTAATGTGTATATCAGTTAGAACACTTCAGGAGATGGAAAGTGCAACACAGAGATCAGAAGGCGAATTGGCATGGCAAAGGACGCATTCCAGAAGCTGAGCAAAGTACTAATACACAGGAAAATTTCAATAGAAACAAAGAAAAGAGTGCTGGATCACTATGTGATGTCAGTTCTTCAATATGGCAGTGAGTGCTGGACAATATCATCGAAAATGAGGACAAAACTGGAAGCAGCAGAAATGTGGTTCTACAGAAGGATGCTGCGGATATCGTGGACTGAACATGCAAGCAAAGATGAGGTGTTAGAAAGAATGGCAACCAAAAGGAAATTAATACCGAATATCAGGAAGAGACAACTGAAGTTCCTGGGACACGCAATGAGGAAGGAGAGCTTGGAGAACCTGATACTGACTGGCCAGGTAGAGGGAAAGAGAAACAGAGGAAGGCAGCGGATAACATATTTGCAGGGCTTGGTCAGGTGGATGACGGAACGGGGGTTGCCAGGAGTTACAGGAACAAAAATACTAAGGGCCACAAGGGATAGGGAGACGTGGAGGGCCATGATCACCTACGTCCTGAAGGGACAGGGCACATAGAAGAAGAAGAATATCAGTCTCCTTCTAAATCATTCTGGGCACTCTCATTACTACTAGAATTGCTGTTGTATTTAAATAGCACATTTTTGTAATTCCTGTTTCCAGCTCTTTCCCTAATTTCCAATTCGTCTGGCATTATTCTTAGGCTTATCAGGACCCTTTCTAGTGTTCATATAAGGACTAGGATGACAGATACTTTTATTTGGAGAGATTGTCAAATCCTTTTGCTTAAATGTTTTTATCAGATAATATATTCATACCTATAAGGCATTATTATTATTATTACTACTACTACTACTACTACTACTGTTATAAATCTAAATCAATAGCAAATTGTAATTTGAAGTCAACAAAGGTGGGAATACAATCCAAAATATGATATACTTTGGAGCTAACCTTATGTAACGACAAACTTACATTCATCTTGCAAACACCCATGGAATCAAATATCAACTAAAAGCAACGAACTTCGTAACTCTGGAAATAAATTCAAATTATTGTTAGACAATTAAGCACAGCAGCTAGAAATGATTGCTTTATATGTCTCAAGCAGAAAAGGTATTAATTAAATTAATGATGTTATAATCTTCCTAAAACCAGATGTTCTTCTGATTCATGTTACACAAATTTCCACCACTGGCCGGATGTGATCACTCCAAAACCCAAGACTGAACTAAAAACTTCGTCAACTATACATAGGCTCCACACATAGCTTCCGTTTCACTTACACACTCAAAGAAAAAAACAATCCAGAATTTTCATCAATAGCACTCCCACCAAAAGAAATGAAATAAAACTTGAAGCCGGTCTGAGCCTAAGAAAATTATATAAAACCCCATCAAAATGGCTTCTTTAGCAGTTGGTTGGCACACTAGCCGCAAATCTCAACGCTCGCCGAGACGCGACCTTCCATCTCCAAATGATACCTGCCAAAGACCGTCACAGCAGTAATTCACAAGACACTTTTCTGAAGATGACTTTTATGACTCTAGTTATCTCTTTCTTTCAACCGAGACATTCACACCGATTTACCACTTGTATTTTTTCGCTAATACAATTATTATTCATTTCCTAAACCTCCATCGTTTCTTCTTTATTCTGCCACCAGACGCTTAATATAACAACGGTTTTCACTTTCAGGATTATTTAGAATTGTCGGGGGAGTACAATAAGCATTGCGATCAGAAATAACCATTTTTTTAAGTACCTCCACTAAATCGCTGAAAAAACAGCATAGTATGACTACAAAAGGCCCCAAAGTTAATAAAAACGAATTTTTTTCATCAAAACATTTATATTATTATTAAGAGGAAAGATCAAAGTATTTTTAATTATTTTTAAAACAAATTTAATCTCTTCTAACACGCTCGAAATTTTGGTAAAACAACTTGTTTTGATTTTAGTTAACGGGTAACTAAATCGTCACGAGAGTTTCCAATGGGAAACGTAATATTATTACATAACTAACTCAGTAATATTATTACATAACGTAATATTATTACATAACTAACTCAGTTTTTTCCGATGACAAACACATTAATTTTGAAATTCTTGCAAAAATCAAATAATTGTCGGATTTTAATAAAACTTTCAGGACTTATTCACAAATGAATGAAAGAAATCATTTTTGAAATTACTATTTTTAAAAAACCTTGGTAAAAATATATTTCTTTTTTAAATCTGTTACCACCTTCCAAGTAAATTCGTGAAATTTTAAGAAATTAAATTTTGTTGAGAAAATTAGTTTTATTAGTTAAATGCAGGGCTCATTGGGGAAGGTAAATCATCTATTATTTTTTCAAGTTTGCCTTCCGAAAATCTGCTTCCAATAATAAAATAAAAAAATGCAATATAAATATGACATTATTTCATTTGTCAAGCTTTTAATTCAGTCAGTTAAGTGCCATAGGTGATACACGCTTGGGCGATCATGTCTCGAAAGAGACATGACTCACTGGGCAGAAGATTATCCCGCAGTAGGTTGCCATTGCTTTCTGCGGTAGACTGGTTGCCGACCAAGGCTATAGAACCAATCTGTCCTGCTATTTAACCCATAACTGGAAGGAAGAGACGGATTAATACCTTTCCCAAGGGTATTTGCGCGTAAGTGAATACAATGGATTCAAGTGGAATTCGAACTCGGCTCCCCAGTTTCTCGTTTCAAGCTGATATCCACTGTACCACAACGCACATCTAGCTTTTAATTGCTTGAATAAATAATACAAATTAAGGACATTATAGTCTGAAGAAAAAAAAATTGAATTAATAATGAAATTTTAAAATAATTTTTTCTTTTTTTTTTTAGTTATAATAATTGTTTTTATTGTTTTGTTTTTTTTAGTTATAATAATTTATAGTTTCAAAAATATTTAAAAAATACTTCAAAGATTTGTTGGGGTTAGTTTAAAAACTTATTAAGCAAGATTATTCTTACAAGGAAAAAATTGTGTAATTATGTCACTTGTGATCGCCATACACTTATCTCGCATCTGTCAACCTGTCAACGCATTTGAAATACGGCGGACAGGTCAAAAAGTTCAACTCTGATTAAGAAATAGTTTTATTCTAAATTTCATGCTATAAATAATAAGTAATACTTGTGTAAGTCGGATTAATTTAACATTAAATTTGCTAATTTTCCAAAAATAATGTGTCACAGATGTATATTTTATTTTTGCAAGATTTTTGAAACCGAGAATTAACTTTTGTTTACAAATATGTTTGATCGATTAAAAATGGCTGAAAAATTGAAAGATTAAAAAATATTGAAAAATTTTAGATTCCAATCAATATAATTTCTGTTTGAAGTACACTGGAGTATTTTGCTTACTGGAAACAGTAAATTTAATAATTTAGCTTTCAGTTAAAACTAAAATAAAAGTTTCAAGAAAACTTTTTATTTTTAAAAATTCATTTTCAAATTTAGATATCGAAAATGAGTGGAGGTACCAAAAAAACCTGGAAGCAGTGATGGCATTTCATTTAACCCTTCTCGGGCGGGCATCGGGAACTGCATTTAACCCTGAGAAGGGTGTCAGGGTCGCCATTGACTTATAAAGAGTAGGAATCAGGGATTGTCAACCTGTAAAGGGCTGAAAATAGGAACCACGTTAATCATTAAAGAACGGCATCAAGAACGGAATTTGACCTTGAATTGTGGACAGTATCACCCTTTAAAGAGCGGCCATCAGGGACGGCATTAATCTTTCAAGGGCGGCCATAAATATCTGGATTATCGCTGACGAAAAAAAAAAACAATTTTTTTTAACCAAGATTTCAAACCTGCGAGAAAGGAATTAAAAATATTAACTAAAAAATACTTTTTTTCCCCCCCTTAAATATTTTGACGATAAAACTTTGTTTTTATTTAATTTAGGCCCTAGGGCCTTTTTTTCATCATGCAATGCTAGTATTTTTTAGCGAATAAGTAGAGAGGTTCCTACTTTCAATTTTTAAACCTGGTATGTGCATTGTGGTGCAGTGGATATCGGCTCGGAGCGAGAAATCAGAGAGCCGAGTTCGAATTCCAGTGGAATTCATTGCATTCACTTACGCGCAAATACCCTTGGGAAAGGTAATCCGTCTCTTCCCTCCAATTATGGGTTAAATAACAGGACAGATTGGGTTCTATAGTCTACCGCAGAAAGCAATGGCAGCCTACTGCGGGATAATCTACAGCCCAGTCAGTCATGTCTCTTTCCAGACATGATCGCCCAAGCGTGTATCACGTATGGCGCTCAACTGAATGTATTGTACACTGTGTAGTGTGTACAATACAGTGATTAGAAGTAATAATTACTGTAAGTAATGGCTGTAATAAAAATAAAACCTTTCTTTTAATCATCAAATTCGAAAACGTGTGTGATGTTTAATTACCATTCTTCAATGATTTTATGATCACAACAGCGATGATAAAGTTGAAAGTAAGTGATTTTAAAACTTGTTCGTATTTGTTGTAACACATGCATGCATTCATTCGCTCAAAATAGTCGTAAAGCGGTTAACAGAAGAAGAAAAAACATCTATGTTTAAGAAGAGGGTTGTAGAAAGGAGTAAATCTTTTTCACACCTCAAATTTAACTACCGTCAGATTCCGTCTCTACGCGTATTCACGAAATCAACGATAGAGATCTCTTCGTCTCACTTTCTTTCAAACACTTGGAAGATACGTGCTGCCTTGTTACCCATTCACCATCTAGTATTCTATTTTCCCTTTTTCTTCTCTCCACCCCGAAACGATTGTCAGTCTCCTTAAAAGCTACAGACAACCATTCCCCATTCTTTCTACGCACGAAAACAGCTCGCCTTTATGACCACTGCTGCCCAGAATGAATAAAATTTAGCTTTTCTTCAGACAAAAGATTTCTTTATTTAATCCTCTGAACCGTCTGCCTTGGAGGTCTGGACAAGATTTTTTTTTTAATGTTAGTCTGGGGGGAAAATCCCTGGACTATTTTAAGAAGAATGTCTACGCTGCCCTAAGGCCGAAAATGATCATGGCTGCTCGCCCAGCATGCACGCGCGTCAGAAGAAAGCTAAAGATTCGAAAAGGAAATAAACAGCGGTAGATTTCGTTTATTAAATATTTTATGGGACCAGAAGGTCATCAATGGCAATTAAATTACACATTCACCCACGATCCAAATTTAGGAGCACACTACCTCCACCAACCAAACACAAGTCCCTTATCAGATTTGCGTGTAGACTGTAAAGTAGTTAGTTTTTTTAGTAATAAAATAATACAAACCCACCTTTTGTACATCCAGTTAAAATCGAACTTGTGACAGCTGCAAACATTGTTGGTATTTACGACCAAGTTTAGTCTGGAACAAGGCCGGGTGTGAGACAGCTATCTACTCCGAGATCAAATTTACACAGTAAAAAATAATGGTAATTTGGGAAGATATTTACCTACACCGCACTATGTGACACAAGGTCTTTTTTAAGTGATGTGTCCATACATATGGGGAAGGATAAAAATTGTCCAGTACCCGCAACCACTGTCACGATGACGTTGATATTTACACCAACTTCAGATTTCTCAGTGAAATGAGGAAGATGCCGCCGCAGGGTTGTGATTTCTGGAAACGGGTACCTTCTCTCATCTCAATTGAGAAGAGAACAGATACTACTCTCTTCTCAATTGAGAAGAAAACAGATACTACTCTCTTCTCAATTGAGATGGGATAACGCGCCCATTACGCTAACATCCTGGCCCTAGCTTGTTGCGGGAAAGGAATTTAAAAAAAGAGAAAAGAATGATTTGTGTACTCAACTAATTTGTATATATGTCTGTGTTCATTTCTTTATTTTTTATTTGGCCTTTTAGTTAAATCATCGCTTCGCAGGGAGGCAAGACCAGTTAAGACCAGCTATGACCGACTTAGACCAGTTAAGACAAGCTTAGTACCCAGTCATCGTAAATTTTGACCAGCTACTTGAGTGTACGCGGACAGGTCCCCCGTTAAAAACCGACCTTGTGTCACAATCCGCCTTTATGGGGGTGGGGGGTACATGTATCGCTTCTCGGGGTTTTGACTAAGAGGTATGACCAGCTAAAAGACAAACTGAGTACCCAGTCCTCGTATATGCGGGGGCTGAGTAAATTTTGACCAGCTACCTGAGTGTACGCACTCAGGTCCTCACGTTAAAAGACGAATTTGTGTCACGACCCGTCTCATTACAGGCTGGTGGAATACTTGGCCTTTTAGTTGAATTACGCCGAAAGTATGTGTACGATGCATCATGTGTGTTTTAAGAGCAATGGCTTGATGTTTGTTAATACAATTGTTTAGTTTATTTAAAAAGAAAAAGAAAATTATCTGTTTGTTTCTGTACAATATATGAGTGCATGTAGTTGTACTGCAAAATATTTTTTTCTTGATATGAGTGTGGGTGTGGTGCTCCACGCTGTTGTGCTCGATACGTGTTTTTACATTAAAGACAATTTAATAACTGTTTTTTTTTTAATTATTTCTCCTTCATAATATTTTCTTTGTCTCATTTCTGTCCACCCAGTAACCCACACATGCGACTTATGCTGTTTTTTAGTGGAGGTACCTATTCCAATTCCAGCCGAATTCATTGCATTCACTTACACGCAAATACCCTTGGGAAAGGTATTAATCCGTTTCTTCCTTCCAGTTATGGGTTAAATAACAGGACAGATTGGGTTCTATAGCCTTGGTCGGCAACCAATCTACTGCAGAAAGCAATGGCAACCTACTGCGGGATAATCTTCTGCCCAGTCAGTCATGTCTCTTTCGAGACATGATCGCCCAAGCGTGTATCATGTATGGCACTTAACTGACTGACTGACCTATAAAAACTTTATTACTTTGCTTAAGGTGAAATGATAAAAAAACAAACAAAAAAAGCAATTGTTTGTCAATTTTAAATTCTCTAAATTTTCTTGTTTACGAGTCATTTGACTATTTGTTGTTTATCGTTTTTATTTTATTTTATTTATCTTTCTCACCCACCCACCCCGACTAAAATCTAAGTGATAGGCAAAGCTGATTTCACATCATCGGCAACGGGTATGTGTTCCATAACCGGCAAATTTATTTCAATAGTTGATTTTCTTAGCGCTGCTTAGATGTGGCACAAGGCCGAAAGTATGGGGTACCCAGTGAGGATCGAACTCACTACTCAGTTATAATAGGTTCTAGCAAGATAAATAGATAGAAAGTTAATTTTTTAAGTGCTGCTTAGATGTGGCACAAGGCAGAAAATATGGGTACCCAGTGAATTAATTTCAATCGTGGACATTTCTTATCATTAGAAAATGCCATATGAAGAACGTTGTTGCATACTTGAAAAGGGTTACAATATAATGATGTCATTCAATTGGAAAAAAAAGCCAACATGATAGTAGATGGGAATAAGAAAGGGTTATTGTAATAGAGAGTACAATAAGTGAATAGAAAGAAGAAACGGCTATTGTAACAGAGAGTATAATAAGTAAATAGAAAGATGAAAGGGTTATTGTAATAGAGAGTACAATAAGTGGCTAGAAAGGAGAAAGGGTTATTCTAATAGAGAGTACGATAAGTGGCTAGAAAGGAGAAAGGATTATTCTAATAGAGAGTACGATAAGTGGCTAGAAAGGAGAAAGGGTTATTCTAATAGAGAGTACGATAAGTGGCTAGAAAGGAGAAAGGTTATTCTAATAGAGAGTACGATAAGTGGCTAGAAAGGGAGAAAGGGTTATTCTAATAGAGAGTACGATAAGTGGCTAGAAAGGAGAAAGGGTTATTCTAATAGAGAGCACGATAAGTGGCTAGAAAGGAGAAAGGGTTATTCTAATAGAGAGTACGATAAGTGGCTAGAAAGGAGAAAGGGTTATTCTAATAGAGAGTACGATAAGTGGCTAGGAAAGGAGAAAGGGTTATTCTAATAGAGAGTACAGCAAGTGGCTAGAAAGGAGAAAGGGTTATTCTAATAGAGAGTACGATAAGTGGCTAGAAAGGAGAAAGGGTTATTCTTAATAGGAGAGTACGATAAGTGTCAGAAAGGAGAAAGGGTTATTCTAATAGAGAGTACGATAAGTAATAGAAAGGAGAAAGGGTTATCTTAATAGAGAGTACGATAAGTGGCTAGAAAGGAGAAAGGGTTATTCTAATAGAGAGTACGATAAGTGGCTAGAAAGGAGAAAGGGTTACCTTAATAGAGAGTACTATGGCTAGAAAGGAGAAAGGGTTATTCTAATAGAGAGTACGATAAGTGGTTAGAAAGGAGAAAGGGTTATTCTAATAGAGAGTACGATAAGTGGCTAGAAAGGAGAAAGGGTTATTCAATAGAGAGTACGATATGGCGAGAAAGGAGAAAGGGTTATTCTAATAGAGAGTACGATAAGTGGCTAGAAAGGAGAAAGGGTTATTCTAATAGAGAGTACGATAAGGGCTAGAAAGGAGAAAGGGTTATTCTAATAGAGAGTACGATAAGTGGCTAGAAAGGAGAAAGGGTTATTCTAATAGAGAGTACGATAAGTGGCTAGAAAGGAGAAAGGTTATTCTAATAGAGAGTACGATAAGTGGCTAGAAAGGAGAAAGGGTTATTCTAATAGAGAGCATGATAAGTGGCTAGAAAGGAGAAAGGGTTATTCTAATAGAGAGTACGATAAGTGGCTAGAAAGGAGAAAGGGTTATTCTAATAGAGAGTGCTGTATATGGCTAGAAAGGGAGAAAGGTTATTCTTATTGTAGAGAGTACGATAAGTGGCTAGAAAGGAGAAAGGGTTATTCTAATAGAGAGTACGATAAGTGGCTAGAAAGGAGAAAGGGTTATTCTAATAGAGAGTACGATAAGTGGCTAGAAAGGAGAAAGGGTTATTCTAATAGAGAGTACTGGTAAGTGGCTGTGAAAGCAGAAAGGGTTATTCTAATAGAGAGCTGATATGGCTAGAAAGGAGAAAGGTTATTCTAATAGAGAGTACGATAAGTGGCTAGAAAGAGAAAGGGTTATTCTATTAGAGAGTATGTATAAGTGGCTAGAAAGGAGAAAGGGTTATCTTAATAGAGAGTACGATAAGTGGCTAGAAAGGAGAAAGGGTTATTCTAATAGAGAGTACGATAAGTGGCTAGAAAGGAGAAAGGGTTATTCTAATAGAGTACGATAAGTGGCTAGAAAGGAGAAAGGGTTATTCTAATAGAGAGTACGATAAGTGGCTAGAAAGGAGAAAGGGTTATTCTAATAGAGAGTACGATAAGTGGCTAGAAAGGAGAAAGGAAGTATATTTAACAGAGAGTACGATAAGTGGCGGAAAGGAAAGGGTTATTTCAATAGAGAGCATTTACAAGTGGCTAGAAAGGAGAAAGGGTTATTCTAATAGAGAGCACGATAAGTGGCTAGAAAGGAGAAAGGGTTATTCTAATAGAGAGTACGATATGCTAGAAAGGAGAAAGGGTTATTCTAATAGAGAGTACGATAAGTGGCTAGAAAGGAGAAAAGGGTTATTCTAATAGAGAGTACCATAAGTGGCTAGAAAGGAGAAAGGGTTATTCTAATAGAGATACGATAAGTGGCTAGAAAGGAGAAAGGTTATTCTAATAGAGAGGCCGATAAGTGGCTAGAAAGGAGAAAGGGTTATTCTAATAGAGAGTACGATAAGTGGCTAGAAAGGAGAAAGGGTTATTCTAATAGAGAGTACGATAAGTGGCTAGAAAGGAGAAAGGGTTATTCTAATAGAGAGTACGATAAGTGGCTAGAAAGGAGAAAGGGTTATTCTAATAGAGAGTACGATAAGTGGCTAGAAAGGAGAAAGGGTTATTCTAATAGAGAGTACGATAAGTGGCTAGAAAGGAGAAAAAGGGTTATTCTAATAGAGAGTACGATAAGTGGCTAGAAAGGAGAAAGGGTTATTCTAATAGGAGAGTACGATAAGTGGCTAGAAAGGAGAAAGGGTTATTCTAATAGAGAGTACGATAAGTGGCTAGAAAGGAGAAAGGGTTATTCTAATAGGAGAGTACGATAAAGGGTTAGAAAGGAGAAAGGGTTATTCTAATAGAGAGTACGATAAGTGGCTAGAAAGGAGAAAGGGTTATTCTAATAGAGAGTACGATAAGTGGCTAGAAAGGAGAAAGGGTTATTCTAATAGAGAGTACGATAAGTGGCTAGAAAGGAGAAAGGGTTATTCTAATAGAGAGTACGATAAGTGGGCTAGAAAGGGAGAAAGGGTTATTCTAATAGAGAGTACGATAAGTGGCTAGAAAGGAGAAAGGGTTATTCTAATAGAGAGTACGATAAGTGGCTAGAAAGGAGAAAGGGTTATTCTAATAGAGAGTACGATAAGTGGATAGAAAGAAGAAAGGGTTATTCTAATAGAGAGTACATAGAAAGACATTAGTAAGCAAGTCGCCGGTGAAGGCGGTGCTCACTATATATATATTTTTCTGTATTACTAAGTCCACATAGGGAAAAGTGGGTGTAGGATATTATATTTCAACAAAAGCAAAGAGTGCTAAATTGCTATCTAATATCTAATGGACTTTATGATAGTTAATATTAGTCAATCTCCTCAGAAATGAAAATGAGGTTCTACTGATGATTGTCAAAAATATCTTAAAGGTATATATGAGTAACAAGAACATTTTAAGGGAAATAGGGCCTACGAATACACTGATGCTATCAATTAAAAAAGGACAGCTGACATTTTTGGGACATGTGGTATAACCCTACCATGTCTGTCCATGGACTTCGTTTAACGCTGCTAAGTGGCGTTTTATTCATATCTATAAAAGAAAGAGACATTACCAACCCCACTTTTTTTTAAGCTTGATCACCCAGTCCGATGATGCGGTCAGTAAAAGACCCCCTGTCAGAGAAGTTTTCTTTCTTTCAGCAAACTGACTTCTTAATTTCACACAAATACGTTGTACATCACACCCGTACACCATCAATGAATATAAGCACATAGATTAGGAAAGAGAAAAAAAAACATCTATGTATATATACGGAAATATAATATTTTTCTTTTTTTTCTTTTGTTGATCTTTATAATATATATATGCATAAACATTTCATACGTGTTAAAATTAGTTTTGTTTTTAATATTGAATTCATACATTTAGGAAGTGTTTCAACCGCATCCATTACAATCCGTAACACCGTCTGTTGAAAACTAACATATTCTGCTACAATTACATAATAAGGAAAGAATACCTGGAGAATATAACACTCACAGGTCATTTTGAAGCAAAAGAAATCAGCGAGGAACATACATATAGTGTTTGAATGAATGGATAGTAGAATGAGGACTGGTAAAAGGATAAAATTACTTACAGTAACAAAACGCAGGAAGTTGTGGAGAGCTATGACATCCACGTCCGGAAGGGACATAACATATAAAAGAAGGTATGTGTGTGTGTGTGTGTGTGTGTGTGTGTGTGTGTGTGTGTGTACGCACGATTGTATAAAAGAGAGAGAGAGAGATAGATAGAAAAGAACAAAAAGAATGTGACAAAAAGAAGTATTGAAAATCCTTTTAAGGTTAAATGTGCCAAGTCATTTCATAACGTAGGTGATTATGGCACTCCACAACTTCCAATCCTTAGTAACTCTTAGTAACATTTGTTTTTTATATCACGTCTTATCGCCATTCATTCAAACAAGTAGTTTAGAGAGAACAGGAGTCAGTTCAGAAGTATATTTCTTTAGGACTATTGCAGGGAGACCATCAAGTCTACATGCTTTGTGAACAGTGCTGAATTTTTATATGGGCTTGTATAGGCCAGGATCCCCAAGGCTAGAGAAGCCCTAAAGTATCTAGTTTTATATTCGATGATTTTCCTTAAAGGGGGCTCAATTAGATTTTGATACATCTTTTTGTATGCGTATAGATTTTTGACGTAGCTTATTTAGCTGTGCATAATTTTGTCCAGTTTTAACCTTCATTGAACATAAACATGTAATAAGTGTAATTTACACCTAAATGCTCAAAACCTAATTCTCAATGTTGTATAAATTAGACAAAATATTACAAAACAAGATAATTAAAAAAAGTAAAGAAAATTGTGCTATTTCCAAAAAAATATCTAAAATATTAAAAAACTTTATAACGTTTATGAATTTTGATTAAAGTGAAGTTGAAAGTCAAGCAAAATGAGTCAAGAGTACGTACAATTGGAAGAGAATTTACAAGCAAAATAGTCTGCTTTATCAGCAAAAGATGATTACACCTTGAATTGAGTAAAGAGAGGTAGAATAGAAGATTTATTTAACACAGTATTACAGAGCCGCCGGTAGCCACGAGACAGTCCTGTCCTGTCTCTGTGTTCCTCTCGCCTTTGATATGTTCTGAGTATCAACTTCTCTAAACCTTCCTTCCTCATAAAGTTGTCTCTTTCTGATTCTGAATATAAATGTCATTTTTTTTATTTCCATACAAGTTAGTTACTTTTGACAAAATTTGAGCAAACTCTTTTGCCATGCGTCAAGAGCTGGTTTTTCATGAATAGCGTCTTAATTAGGTGGCCTCAGCATGGCCTCCTCCAAGTCCACACTTGACGACTTACTTGTGACAGTTTGCCTAAGAATAGTTGAAGAACCGTAAACAAGTTTTTTAAGTTTGTTTCTTCGAATTACAACCACCAGTGTGGAAATAAAAAGATAATGTCTCATTTTTGACAAGAAAGTAAAACTGGTATACGGTGAGAAAGGAGAACAGCTTACATTCATCATATCACATTTGGTCGAGGAATTGTGTGCTCTCCACCTCCTACTCTTAAAGTCCTCAATCCCTGAGGCGAAAACTAACCGAAGACTAGTTCTAGGGGCTATCGAACATCTTCTGCAAATTTCCCATTGCATTTAAAAGGATAATGCCCGATGTCTGAGGTGTCCAAAAAGGGAATTGGAAATTTCTAGTCTCACCGTTATGTATGTATGGGGGTGTGAAGCTCTATGTTAATCGTGACATTTTGTCGAACCTACTATCGTGAAAAGAATGTAAATATGTGGTGGATATATATATATATATATATATATATATATATATATATATAGAGAGAGAGAGAGAGAGAGAGAGAGATGCTTGAGTGTGAAGAGAGTTATGTATGTGGTACGGTGGGCTGTATGTTGTGGCGTAGTGGATATCGGCTCGGAACGAGAAATCGGAGAGCCGTGTTCAAATACCAGTTAAATTCATTGCATTCACTTACGCGCAAATACCCCTAGGAAATGAATTAGTCCGTCGCTTCTCCCTCCAGCTATTGGTTAAATAGCAGGACAGATTAGGTTCTATAGCCTTTGTTGGCAACCAGTCTACCGCAGAAAGTAATGGCAACCTACTGCGGGAAAATTTTCTGCTCAGTCAATCATGCCTTTTTTGAGACATGATCGCCCAAGCATGTATCACCTATGGCACTTAACTGACTGATGATTTATTTGCATCGAGAAAAATTGTTGTAATGTGATATAATTTTTAAATTTATTTATGCTGTGTCGGTTTATAGCAAGTAGAAAAGAGAAACCAGAGAGCCAAGTTCGAATTCAGGCTGTATTCGCTATGTTCAGTTTCACACAAAAACCTTGGAAAAAGTTCTATCTCTTCACCTCCCTCAGCTATGGGTTAAATAGCAGAGCTCACTCGCGTGTTACCCAATCTAAAGGATAAAAAAGTCTAAATACAAAACCAGCTTAAAGAGGGTTGTGTTCCATCAGATACACCGCTGTTACTCTGACTGCAGTACATGTAGTGCCTCTACGACTCAAATGGGTTAGGGGACTCAAGACGTGATGACTCATTTGTGTGACAGACTCTTGCGTAGGGGCTTCCACATGGGAGTCTCTTCCATAAAATTAAACCCTGAACACTAAGATTTTATCCTCTTCGAATCTAGAGTCAACCGTTATCTATACGCTATAGTCTCGTAATCTACATTTCCTAGTCCTTCTTTTACGTTTATATCACACACCTCATTCAAAAGCCCTCTACCTTGAGTGGCTCTTCGGTCTGTATTGGTGAACTTCAGTGAAAAAAGAATCTTAGGTACAAGGCCAAATAAAAAAAATCTATGGAGGAATTAGAAATATATTTTTAATGCTATGAGACTTCGTGAAGTCGGCGAACATGACTCTCCCACATTCCTTTCCTTTATAATCCATGAATCAACGTGCAATCTTAGGAAAACCAGTGGGCTGGTTTCTTGTTGCCTTCTCCACGGTTTGAAATTCAGAGTTTTCCTTCTCTTAGACTAGTTGCCATCTGTTTAGAGAAACCGGTTTACCCTGCTATTTAACCCATGGCTGAGGATGAGGGTGAAGAGATGGGTTCATGCCTTTCCCAACTGCATTTATGTGAAAGTGAACGCAACAGACTGGGTGAAACTTTGACTGGGTTTGCCGATTTCCTTTTACGTGACGATGGCCCTTACAATAGGCGAAGAAGCGATACTTCTGCTAGTCTTTCAAGTAGGAATGTTTTTACCGAAATTCTAAAACTAATGCTCCAGCAATGGAAATAAATCAAATTCTTAGTATATACAGTGCTGTGCAAAACTATTAGGACAAGACCTATTTTATCTTTTACTAGCAGGATAGCCCGCCGTTGCTCGGGTACAATGAAAGCTTTAAAACTAATCCATGGTCCTGGAACTCAGACGCCTTGGACGTTGGCACGAAAAACTAAAAAGCAATAGTTGATTCCAGTTAAAGCGAAACCGTAGACTGAAAGAAAAATGAATGGATGTAAGTCAAATTTTAATTTCCTGGTATCGATATCAAATAAGTTTTTTCGGCGTAAACTGAATTTTGAAGGCTAAATAAGTCCTCTGAGTAAATGGTATCATGGCTGAGACTAAGAACTACAATTATACCTACTTAGAGCCAAACCCGAAGCAAAAACTAAAATAAAAGGGATGAAAAAATACAAACATACAGGCAGATAAACAGACACACACACAAACATCTTGCCTTTTATATATATATATATATATTATCGATTTTCTGCACTATTGTAAGAACTGCAACCTTGAAACTTCTGAATATCGTTTCCTATGTCTTTGTCTATGAGTGTATCAAATCGGACCACTTCTTCTATAACCCGATTTTTTCGATTACCGATTTTCGATATTTATCCTGGGTACCTCGACACAAAACCTAGCTAAGAACACTCACAGACACTTATAGTACAACTGTGTAAATTTTCAAGAAAATCGGTTCAGCCGTTTCGGAGTCTATAGGTAGCGGACACACAAACACAGACAGACAGACACACACACACACACACACACACACACAGACAAAGTTCCATTTATAAATAAGTTTAGATGAGGCATCAAAATAAAGTTTAAAATCACCCCTGTCTTAACACTTTTGCACACTACCAGTAGTGTGCACTGCAATGGTATTAGGACAGGGGTGATTTTCCTAAAAACCTCACCGAAATTCAAATACAGGGTGAAAAGCCAAGTAAATTGCTAATAAATATTGATTATTTAAAACTAGGTGTAAAAGAAATGCATTAAAAAGAAGTTATATTTAATTTTTCCAATTTTCTATTAAATAATTTATTTTGAAACTACTCATTATTCTATTATCCTTGGATATGACTGACTTTTTTCTTATTCTCCTCCCACTCTCGAATTGATAAATCTAATATTACTTCGCAAGACACTGTGAACAAATACAAGCTGCTTGGCAGGAGACACCATTAGATACATTGAAGAAGGTTCTTGCGATGTCAATGCCTGACAGAATGAAGGCTGTGATCAATGCAAAAGGCTATTATACTAAATATTAAATTTATTTTGTAACAAGTATTTTTTCTTATCAAAGCATTTGTTGAGTGAATCAAATAAAATGACTTCAATTAAATTGTTTATTTTCTGTCAATATGCCTCATAAAAATAAAATAATTATTGTCCTAATACTTTTGCACAGTAATATATATATATATATATATATATATATATATATATATATATATATATATTTGTTTAATTACTTAGTTTTTGGTCATAATAAAATTAGATTAGTGCACATTTGTATTAAAAAGGGTTCAATACAATTATATTGTAGAACTGTAGCGGCCTAACTATTTTTTTTTTTGTTTGTTGGGTAATGAGAGCTTCTCAATTTTATGTATGTACAAATAAGTGAACAAACAAGACACAAGACAGAGGTAAATAAATTTTAATTATAACAACAACTGTGAATTATAGAAAAGGGGTAAAAATAAGTTATCTCCCTTTTACTGCAGATATTTGCAAAAATGAATGAAACACCTTTTTTTTAGAGATATGTGTTTAAACAATAAAATATTTTTGAATTGTAAGTGGCCCAAAGCCAATGTTCAAAAGTTTGTATGTAGACAAATAATTGAAACAGTTCAAATTGTGAGCTGGAAATTTGTGAGTTGGAAAACAGTTTGTATGTTCAAATAATTTGATACAGTTCAAAGTTATGAGTTGGAAGATAATCTGCAAGCAAGGTGTGTGTGAATAAAAAAATGTCAAAAATACTTGCGGTTTAGCTGAGAAGTTGAAACAATAATAAATTATTATACCAGGAGAAAATGTTGAATGCAAAAAGCTGGTATTGCAAAGTTTTGAATATTTAACTTAACTTCTCAGTCAGGTAAAGATGAAACCGGCTTATTTTCTTTTAAAAGAGTAGGCGAAAACATATATTGCCTTAAAAGAAAAGTGAGCTGGAAACAATAGGTCTGGTGGCTTCAAAGGATACTTTCCAACTGGAGCTTGAAGAGCGGGAAGATTCCCGCTTTTTCGAAAGAGAGGCAAAATGCTGCTGCTGATGCAGAACAAACCAATGAAAAGTTTGGTTACAAAAAGAAGATGGTTTGATTTATTTTACAATTTTCCTTCTCGAACTTTCTATAAAATATTGGTGATACGAGGGTATCGTAGAGAGCTCGACAGAACTTTTGAATGTTTCCATTTGTAAACGTGTTATTACGCGACCCAGGTTTACCATGGGTAGTGCCTTCAGGCAATGTAGTCGTTCCACGTGAGGTCGGTTGAGAGAGTGAGGCCGAGGAGTTGCAGTGCGTTGCTTTCAGGAAGACTAACGTTATTCCTCCTGATAAAGAGTAAGAAAATGTCTCTGTGGTGGTTAATGAAGAACAGCTTCGTTTTGGAAGCATTAAAGCATACGAGCTATTTCTTACCAACACAGATTGGAGGTCCTTTCCAAGAGCAGCAACAAGATTAACTTTGTCAGCCTTTGCAGATTTCTTACTGAGACGGGAGTATATGGTGTCATCTTTATACTTAGTAACTGATTACATTAGGAAGATCATTGATGAAGATCAGGAAAAGCGTAGGACCTAGGATAGATCCTTGGGAGACGCCCGCGTTCGTTTGAAAGGACCTGGAAGCATGCCTGTTCAAAACGACCTTCCTGTCGGAAGAGTAATATGATACATGATAATTAAAAAAAAAACTCTTATAAGAATACTTTAAAAAGTTCATGGGGGCATATTCATGATATATATATATATATATATATATATATATATATATATATAAAAACAATGAATTAAACTAATTAAACTAAAATGTAACATTTGCTTTGTTTTTAATTAATTTTTTATACTTTTAATGTAGTATAAAAAAATAAAATTATTAATATTACTAAGCTTCATGAAAATGCATTGAGTAAAAAAACTTATACTCGGGGACTATTGTTTGCATAAACCTAAATACCAATTTTAAATAAAACTACTTATTTCTTGATTATTGAACTGCTGGTATTCCGTATTTCTTTAATTTCTAAAGGAAGTGCTAAAAAAGCGGGTGACTGATAAAACTCATTGCTAAGATATTAATTTCCTGAGAGGGAGGTGATGCAGACATTTTCCTATTTGATCTTCCATACAAAAAATAATGTAAAGTTGTGAAAATAATAAATAAAATTATTTTTAAAATATTTCTAATGCAAACATAACTTTAATCTTTAAAAAAAATTTTTTTACTATTTGCAACCAGAAAAATTTTTAAATTGCTCTAAAAAATTACAAGTAATTTTTTTCAAAAATAAATATTCATTATAGATTAAAAAGAAAAAAAAATGCCACTGTCAGATCTGAGAGAAAATATTGTTTTATTATGGAAGCCCCGAGGGCATATCAACAAATTTTGTATGGTTTCGGGATAAATTTTCAAGATTTTCAGATTTGGTATTTCAATTTTTTACTGAAATAAATTAATATCTTCAAGTGTTTTTCTTGATAAAAATTTGAAAAATATTTATCATCACCCCTACCTCCCCATTGTTAAAAAAAAGTATTCATGATGTATCGAAATAGGGAAAGGAGTAACCGACCCCCTACAAAATTATTTATACAAAGTTTTCGAAGAAAATAAAACCTATTCGGCAGTATACAGTTTCGTTCATGAACGAACAAAAATGTTGAAAATTTAATTTAAATCGGATAATTCCCCGATTTTCTTTTAATCAGTGGCTAGCATTTTTTTTAATTTGATTTCAGAAAAAAAAACATACATTTTTTTTTTTTTTGCGGTACCTAATGTGTGAGTGGGTGTTTATGGTTTAGAGCGTATTTTTGTTTTTTTCTTTTTATCCACTAAACCTGTTTCTGTTTGACTTAAACAGGACACAATTTCGTTTCCTATTTCAAGGAATTAAGGGGTCGGCCAATGAACTTATGAACCTACTTTTTATCTTGTCTACTGAACGATGAGGATGTTTTTTTTTTTTGTTTTTTTGTTTTTTTTACTTTTATCAGTCGTCCACATCTTCAAATAGGAACAAATTACGTTATTCTTGAAGAGATAAAAATTCCAGTTTTACATTTTATGAAAGACAACTTAGGAAAATAGACAAGGAGTAGATCTCTTCGGGATTATTCACTCTTTCCGTTTTATGCGTTTCTTTTCTTTACTTTCCTTTCTTTCTCTCTTTCTCTCACTCCCTCTCTCTGTTTTTACTTTTCTCGTTCTCTATGTTTCTTTTCTCCCTTTACTCCTTTCTAATAAAGAAAGAAGTAGAAAGATAATGAAAGACTTTATCTTTCTGCTTCTTTCTGTTGTTCTCTTTTTCACTTTTCTCTTCTGTGTCGCTTCTCTTTCCCCGTTTCTTTTTCTTTCTCTTTCTCGTCCCCGAGTTTCTTTTTTCTCTCTTTTGCTTTTCTGATTATTTTCTCTTTCTCTCTCTCTCTCTCTCTCTCTCTCTGTTTGTATATTTCTTTTCTCTCTTTTACACGCTCCCTTTCTTTTTTTTCTTTCTCTCAAATTTTCTGGCTTTTTTTCCTCTATCTCATTTTGTCTTTTCTCTCTCTCACGTGTATCTTCTGTTTTCCCCTCTCTCTCTCTCTCTCTCTCTCTCTCTCTCTCTCACCCCCCCCACACATTGTATTTTTTTCTAGTTAAGCGTATTTTTTAACTAATTTTATCCAAAAGGTTGTCTTGATTGTATTGTGACAGTTGCCGTACGTGTATGCACTTTTTAAAATTGTTTTTTTTACGCTGTACTATTGCTTCTTGAATTGATTCTAACATTAAAACTAAATTCTCGGCATTACACTTTCTTTTATTTCAAGAAAGATAAAAAAAAGCGACTCAAACATGAACAAAATTATTTGTGTAGTTCATGTAGAAGGTAATATGAATGATCTAACGTGTTAAAAATGGTTTGCGAAGTTTTGTGCTGGCTGAAGTTGAAGTCGATAGCAAATCATGCCCTTACTTGAGAGAAATCAACGATATACGATGTGAAAGTGTGGTGAATACGTAATAAAAGTAACTCTTCTCTTCACTGTTTACAAATTTGCGAGACAGTGCGAAAATTCTTTTTGAAAGAAGGATTGACTTCGTACTGAAAGAAAAAAAAAAGAAAATTTCGTGAGCTTTTCTAACCAATGAAAGAAGAGCGATTTACAAAACTGAGAAAAATTAATAAGCCAGTGTTAGAATGTTGATGTAGAGAAAGAAAGCTGAACCAAACAGAGACGAAAGAGGTAGAGGACGTTCAGTTACAATGAGATAAGAGAAATTTCAAGCAGCTGAACCGGATACAACTGTCTCGGCGACACACGTTCGCACTCCCTCTCCTTCTTGCGTGTTATTTTCCTTTATCTCTTCTTTTTCGTCTTTTCCACTTGCTGTCAAGAAGAAGAAAAATAATAAGAAGATAACAACAATAAGACACCTCAACTGACTCCTAAAATTAACGTCGATAAGAACAAATTTCCTTTATCGCTAGAAATAACTGTAAGTTCTACGTTAGCAATTTCTTCACTCGCACCTCTCGCTTGTGCAACTCTCTTTCAGTTTCTTGCTTCCTAGTCAACTTTGACCTTCAAAAATTCAAATCGAATATCAATCATAATTTTCTGTCTCCTTAATTCCTGTTCTTTTATAGTTCGTACTAATGTTTTTTCGCATCTTTCACAGTCAGTAATACATTGCGTCTTAGTGGCATATTGCTTTGCTTAAAGCGAAATTATATATATATATATATAGTGTAACCCTGATATAAGAGAGTTGTCGTGACTGGTTAAAAGTTATCTTATATCATGGGTTTCTCTTATATCCGGGTTTGGTCTATTTTATATACATTACCACAGGCTCTAATTTGGGAGCGGAGAAAATCTCTCTTATATCAGGGTTTCTTTTAT
The DNA here is from genome assembly GCA_037127315.1 of Ascarosepion bandense. Classification (NCBI taxonomy): domain Eukaryota; kingdom Metazoa; phylum Mollusca; class Cephalopoda; order Sepiida; family Sepiidae; genus Ascarosepion; species Ascarosepion bandense. Next base: position 4,200,783 of record JBBBDQ010000436.1, read on the forward strand.
ATCCGGGTTATACTGATTATATATATATGTATGTATGTCATCCGCAGACAGATCTGTTTCGCTGTATCACAGCTAATTTCCGTTATCTCTTTTCTTTGTCTTCTCCACTCGCCGTCTTTATCGCTTTTTCTTACTCAGTCAGTCAGTTAAGTACCATACGTGATACATGACTGACTGGGCAGAATATTATCCCGCAGTAGGTTGCCATTGCTTTCTGCGGTAGACTGGTTGCCGACCATATAGAACCCAATCTGTCCTGCTATTTAACCCATAACTGGAAGGAAGAGACGGATTAATACCTTTCCCAAGGGTATTTGCGCGTAAGTGAATGCAATGGATTCAGCTGGAATTCGAACTCGGCTCCCCGATTTCTCGTTCCGAGCCGATATCCACTGTACCACAACGCACATCCTTACTCGCCGGCCGCAAAAAGAAAGAAAGGTACGAAGACACTTAGTACAACAAATGAATTCGGGATTCATTTAACTCTTTTACTATTATTTTTTTTAGAACAATTCCGCAGTTAATAATTTCACTTCCTACAAAATTGATGCTATTCTGTTTGATAAATAAATTTTCATTTATTTATACAAACGAAAGTTTTATTCATCCAACTTTCTGATAACAATCTTAAATTGTGGGGAGTTCAGTTGTGTTTGGCACAAGGCCAGTTTAATAAACATGATCGATTTCCCTAGTTCGAAAGAAAAGCCAAATCAGTATTATTTTCAACGCTTGATTTATATATCTTTAGAATATCCGTCTCTTTGATGTGTGATTCTTTGAATGTGACGGACAAGAAATAGTTCATAAGTTCTTTTTTTAATTAGTTATTCTAATTTTGTTTCATAATCATATCGCCCCAAACAAGGCAGTTTACTGCCTCTGGTGCGCATGGGGTTACATAGGAGGAAAGTTATGAGAAAGAGTAATAGGTTATAGGGGGTGTCAGGAAGTGGGTAAGAGCAAGGATGAGAATACTGATGAGAGTAGAGTGGACCGAGAAAAAGCATGAGAGAGAGAGAGAGAGAGAGAGAGAGAGAGAGAGAATACAAGTTAGTGAGATAGGAGATGACTATTGATTGACTTTATATTTAAAGCTTTTTTACAGTACAGCTTTCCTTTTTATTAGAAAAAATTAATAAAATCTTATAAAACTTTTCTTTTCTGAACTAAGGTTATTTCCAACCAGTATAAATTACATCTATCACCTTTCCCATTGTAAGATTTGGCTCTTGCTACAATATTCTACGTAATAATGGGTGTATTACCACCATTCTTTAATTGCCAAATGTTTTGAGTGAGCAGTGCTGCTTATGTATTGTATATTGCCTTAAGTCATTCAATGATGGTAGAAACGAAATGTCCAAGGATTTTCAGTGGAACTAAAATAAAATTTGACATCGTTATCAGTCATACATTGTTCGTTTAATGAACCGATCATATTTTTTCAGTTGCATTTATTTTCAAAAAAAGTAACTTTGTCTTTGTTGGAAATATATGTTATCTTGGGATATGTTTTCTTTTTGTTTGTTTGGGTTTTTTTCCGTTTTCGTTTGAAATAAAAATATGCGTTTTCTTTCTTCCATTTAACCGTTTTATCGAACTTAATTTCCTCGGTACAAGAGGGGGAGTATTCAAATTCGGTTTTCGGTTCTTGTTGAAAGGACTTAAACTGGTAGTGAATGTGTGTTTTTTTTTGTTTTTTTTTTTGTGGGACTAACCATGAGTTGGTTTGGTTTGTTGTAGTTTCTTTCGCGTCCGTTGCCATTTTGAATTTGTGTTGCAGGGAAATATTCATATTTCGCTGAAAGTCCAAATTCTTCTTTTTGTTGTTATTGTTGTTGTTGTTGTTGTTGTTGTTGGAATAGCCCTGGGTAGATTAGTTCTGATTTGTTGAAGTTTCTTCAGCGTCCGTTGCCATTTTGAGTTTGTGTTACAGAGAAATATTCGAATTTCGCTGAAAGTCCAAACAAAAACTTTTGTGTGTATATATACATGGGTGTTGAACTTACGTCGGGTAGTTACTAGTTTATGGTGGGTTTTTCGTTCATTTAAATTTACAAGTGACTATCCGACTTTTTTGTTTTCTTTTTTTTTTTGTTTTTCAGTTGTTTTTCCGGGTTTTTTTGGGGGTTTTTTTTTTTTGTTCTTTTTGTTCTTTTCGTTCATTTTGTTCTGTTTGTTCTGTTCGTTCTGTTGTTTTTCCGTTTTTTTTTTCGTTTTGCTTTTTTTTCCTTTTTTTTTTTTTGTTTTTCATTATTCATTGTTTGCGCCGGGGGCCTATTTACTTTTCGACTACGTGTCTGAGGCACATGGAGTCTTTAGTTGTGTGTCCGACGGACGTTGGGTTTTTCATTTTGGTGCCGACGGACATTAAGTTTTTCATTGCCATGGTTGCTGAGAAAATGGGTAGGTGCGTTGGCCGGGAGAAGGTTGCGTTGAAAATCCACGTGTTCGTCACCAGTTTGTTTATCTGGGGAACGTCAGCTTCGCCAGTTTATCTGGTGTAGCGTCAGGGTATACCAATTTATCTGGTGGAAATATCTTTGTGCGTGTTCATATCACGTCAGGCAGTCACCAATTTATAGTGGGTTGCTTATCTATTCTTTTTCTAGTTGTAGTGGAATTCCGTTCGAGTGAAGGGTATTTGTACACTGTTGCAGGTTAACGGAATTTGGCCTTTTGGTTGATAGCCCACTATAAGTCATAAAATGATTATAAAATCAAGAAAAGCAATTCGAGTAGAAAAATAACATTTATATATACACATATCAATTAATGTTTTTACAAATAAATACTTAAATATAGGTCCAACGGAGCTTAAAATGTTCATGGCGAATAAAAAGCTGTAAGAGATTTAGGCTTAGGAATGTGGGAGCGTCGTGAGTAAGGAATGTCTTTGAGGTAGTCGCTTCTCAGGTCAGTAAGTACTTTTGAGACAGGGAAGAAAGTAAGGAGAGGTGAAGGGAGGCGAACATAGTAGCCGCTTGACTTGGTCAAGGGAGGTACTAATTACATTCGTCTCTCTGTGTCTCTGCGTCGGTCTGTCTGATGGGTGCTTTTTGTCTGGGCATTTTATATCTGCTTTTTGGAACAAAAGCAGCTCGTTTGGGATTTCACACTTGAATTTGATTCTGGGCTTCCCATTGGCTGGTAAATAAAATTCGCGTAGGCTCGCGAAATGGAAATTTGATATTTGATTAATTTTTATTTTTCAACCAGAACACCTGCGCGAACCCGGATGCGCAACGACGACTTTTGGTCATTTGCCTTCTTGTCGTGAGAGAGCAAACATCCGGTTCATCGCTTTTGTTCGGTCGGTATCACCACAATAGAAGCGGTTTACCTGATGTAGAAGCGGATACAGGTTCGAGGCACAATCTTTCTTTTCAATTTAAGCTGGTAGTTATTAATTTCACTGTTAAAAAAATAGCGTTTTACATACCCACTAAATTAACACATGCGTATATAAATAAATAAGCAGAAAAAAAAACCATGAAAAATAAAGACATCACAATACCTTCACGAAACACCGAAGTCAGCATGACTGAAACAACAAAGCTCGGTCAATTGAAAAAGCCCTCCTCATTAATTCTATTAACGCTCTGTCTCTATCTTTTACATCGAGCATTTTATGACAAAAAAGCCTGCTTGCCTAAAATGTCTACTAGTTAACGATTGAAAAAAATGGTACTAAGCATCATTTCAAATGAACACTTAAACCATCCGCAGACAGACCTGTTTCGCTGTATTACAGCTCTTCAATGCAGCTAGATTAATCGTTTTGCCTCAAGCCGGGACTGAAACCTGACTGATTTGACAGCAGTCGGATAGTCACCCACTAGGTGCAACGTAGAAGTAAAACCGATTTCATAGCGTATAATGTATTTTACGAAATGTAAACAACGCCAATACTTTCGCGCAAATACCCTTGAGAAAGGTATTAATCCGTCTCTTCCTTCCAGTTATGGGCTAAATAGCAGGACAGACTGGGTTCTATAGCCTTGGTCGGCAACCCGTCTACCGCAGAAAGCAATGGCAACCTACTGCGGGATAACCTTCTGCCCAGTCAGTCATGTCTCTTTCGAGACATGATCGCCCAAGCGTGTATCACTTATGGCACTTAACTGACTGAAACAACGCCAACAGTGAGTGAGTGTTCTATCCGATAACCACTTCGAACGAGCGTTCCACACCATAACCAGAGAACATAGCGTAAAGCCATAGCTGGTGTTTATGAAATTTTCCCCTCTCTACAGAGCTCCATCGCAAGCGAGAACGCGCACACACACACACACACACACACACACACACACACACACACATATATATTATGCTCTCATTACGATCGAGCTCTCTAGAGAAGAAAATTTTAAAAACAGTTTCCACTTCTGTGATATATGCGTTACTCTTCAGAAATCAATTGAGTTCTTTCGGTGACTGGCGTGTGTATACACTGCTTATATACAACACGTTAAAATTTCCCTTCTCTTATTCCATGTTCCTATGGTTTAGGGGGTAGCGACCCGACCGACACCAAATCAGGTGAGTTTCGATCCCAGGCAGAAGCAAGTGGATGTGTCTAGACACACTGATGAGCTGTGATACAGCGAAACAGGCTTGTATGTGGATGACTAATATATATATATATATATATATACGCAGACCAACCACTTCCAAAAATAAATTTAAGCATATGATCAAACAACTTTTATTGGAATCTCTTTGTCGAATCGATCACTTTTTCGCACCTGTGTGTGTGTGTGTGTGTGTGTGTGTGTGTGTGTGTAAAAACTCAAATGAAAGTGGCAAAAGTTTGAGACAGCAGTACACTGAATAATCCCACTCTCCTCCACTTTTAGAAATAGATTCATCTGGATTGCGCATGTCTAGCATAATAGGAAAAGAATTAGTGCAGCTGTAGTATTCATAGAATATCAACGGCTTTTAACACCGTTTGACTGTGAAATGATTGGATTTTTGGGGTTACAATGATCGGACAGTCTGATCCCAACGTAGTAACTGCTTGGGGTTTTTTCTTGTGTAACAATAGCAAAGGTAGACTAGGAATATAGGAAATTCAAACAATTACTGGCATGTGTACACCGCGTGCGTTAACAGATGATACCCGAACGAAGCTGCCTGCGACTGATAAAGTTTGGGATTACACAAGCCGTCAACCAACATGCTGTATAGCGTACAGTGAATTTCATGGTGTTTCACCGTCGTCGACTTACAAGGATAAAATTTGTGATAGCCCAGCTTGTAAGGGCTTGTCTCAGAAAGATAATACAACGTCTATTTGATCCACCATTTGTCCCGCTTGTAAGGGCTTGTCTCAGAGATAACAACGCCTAACTGATCCACCATGTGTCCCGCTTGTAAGGGTTTGTCTCAGAGATAAACAACGCCTAACTGATCCACCATGTGTCCCGCTTGTAAGGGCTTGTCTCAGAAAGATAATACAACGTCTATTTGATCCACCATTTGTCCCGCTTGTAAGGGCTTGTTTCAGAAAGATAACACAATGCCTATTTGACCTACCATGTGTCCTTCTTGTAAGGGCTTGTTTTTTGATACTATTTGGGAAAGGCGATAGTGAATTGGGAGGGGTTACTAAGAAGACAGAAAATGCTAATTTTCGATAGACTGAAAGATATACTAATGACCAGGCGAAAGAAGTTGGAAATGCAAATGGTGATTAAATATTCACATATGAGACGAAGGAACCGTCTGGTTTAGCTCAAGGACCGAGATAAGTGAAAGCATGTTCTAAGGACCCTCCAAGAAGGGAAATCAAGAAATTCGCCACTCCTGGCCGCAAAATTCGGTCAACTGATAAAACTTTTAATATACTGATGAGCCGATGGAGGGAAATAAGAGAAGGGAAATGATAATTAAAATTTTGAAAACAAAGAAACCATCTGGTTTTGTTCAAAGACTGAGAGAAGTGACGACGTAAGTGAAGAACTTCCGAGAAGAAACTAGATAACTTTTTTACAACTGAATAAGAAGCGAAAGGCCTGGATAATATTTTTTACGATCATTGTCAATTAATAAGAACTAAGAGAAAATAGTATTTAGATTTTTCGTCTGTCGAAAACCCGATAAAATTACTCAATTCAAGCGATTGTCCCTTTTTTGTCACTTGTTGACAAAATGGTTGGCGAGAAGAGGTGATAAATTCTAGATGCGAAAAACGACCACACACAAAAGCACGAGAAGTGAATTTTGGAATGATAATTAAAATTGAGCCGTTTGGGATAAGCCACACCCCTTGGATGAGACACTCACACAGGGCAGAAAAAAACGGATTAGATGACCAAAGAGAAAAGGGGCTAGATAAAATTTCAGAGAAGGCGAAGAAACGTTCCACACCCCTCGGACAGTAATGGAGTAAGACACGCACACAGAGCAGAAAGGAGATGAGGTTGATCAGGTGACATAAGGAAGATCCTCTAGCGATTCCAGAGCATGTCATACACCAAGGTGTATGAGGATCTTCCTTATGTCACCTGATCAATCTAATCTCCTTTCTGCTCTGTGTGCGTGCCGATGATGGGAAATAAGAGAAGGGAAATATAATTGGGAAGGGTTGATAGTTATTGCACGAAGAATATAGATCTGCTTGAGCCATCAAAAATTTATTAACAACTTTGTAACCAGAAGTTGCATATAAATACATTTCTTTTATCCAAGTTTACTTGTTTTTCGTGTGGCAAGACCAAACCAAGTCATCGATTCCAGTCGACCATTCGGACCAGGCCAGTCTCGTGATCAATCAACACAACGGAGGGTGAGACAGGGTTTAAACCGAAGTGATCAACACTACAATCGCACGAGGGGATCGAACTTGAGTACGGACGGACTGGGTGGACGTCATAGTCTCAGAAAGATAATACAACGTCTATTTGATCTACCATGTGTCCCGCTTGTAAGGGCCTATCTCAGAGATAACACAACGCCTTTTTGATCCACCATTATGCCCCTACCCGGCCGGTCGCTGTTGGTTTCGATCCAGATAGCTGGTCGTAGATTGACTCTGTCACGGTGATCTCTCTTGTCCCACGTTGTGTTGATTAATCACAAGGTAGTCACGTGAGTTCTCCACTAGCTGTCTCTCTGCCGAGCTAAACCAAACCGGGAAGCGTGCACACAATTGAGTAATAAAAGAAAGAAATATAGCACCAAGAAAAATAAGTGGACCGACGTCTGAAGTGTTGTAAAATAACGTCTTTATATACAGAATATACACAATAGTCTCTTGGATTGATCCCTGCTTCTATCAAACTGGTAGCAGAACGGAAGTTTCTAAAGTAATTCGAATTATTCTCCTAAGTAATAACGAGAAATCTGGCTGACCGCAGCTCGCTGCTCCGAACAGAGTTCTAAGTTCTTTATAAGTCTAGTCAACTTGTTGCTTGTTTTCCGGAATGTCACGGAAATTGCCGAAGTGCTGGGTTACTCTCTTCATTTGGCAATTTCAAACTTTGTCTGCAAATTCTCTTCTTGTCTGTCTCTTAACTCTGGTTGGTTGATTGGCAACAGGCTTCTCTACGGTCGGCACCCAACGGCATGGCAATCATCTCTCTGTCTCTTTATTTCTTCTTTGGCAGGCGGCAATTTTCTAAGGTTGGCACTCAACTGTGTGGCAATTATGTCTTTGTCATTACGTCTCTGGACCGGGAACTCGAACTCTCTGCCACTCGAGCTGCAACTGATTTTTCGTCCCTCGGGACCCTGTATTTATGCCCATGCCATGGTGAATTTTCTTTCTCAAAATTTTCGTTCTCACGAAACCATTTCGGGGATTTTTTTCTTAAACAATTGCTATTAACCTTTTTGAACTGGCTTCGCCCAAAAAAAGTTGACAAGGGTCTATTGACATTGTTACTTAGATAAGAATTTTTCCTCACCTGTGTTTTTAATATCCATTTCTGAGTCACTGATATTTTCAAGCGATGGAAAATATTTTCGTTATCTGGTCTCACCCTGATGTCAAGTGAAAATGTCTCTTCTCTGAGTTACTTCAACTCGGGGCCAGATATCTATTATCTTAATTCTTTTCACAATTCATACTAGCCGGACAATTGGATACAATAACAAAAGTGAAATTTCTTTTTCGGCTATTACAAATGCCCAGCGAAAAAATAACAATTGAATTTATCTCTTTCTTTTAGGTTTAGAATGACAATTCTTAGCCTTCATAGGTGGGCCAAAACTTTCTTCCTCTTCCTTCTCTCCTTTTTTCTCCGGTTTAAAATAACAACCGAGAAATACCATTTCTTATTTTTTTTCTTTGTTTTCTTTTCCTTCGCCCCTATTCGGAGAATAAAGAAAAATGTTTTTTAATACGTTTTCCTCTGGTTTATAATAGTAATTAGATTTTCCAGTTATATATCAAATCCAGTTAATAATTAATTAATAGCATAGCACTTAATTGACTGGCTGATTTAGTTTTTAGATATTTCGGGCGCTTAGGAACTTTTTCTCACATTTATAATATTTTTTTTTTAATTGTCAGGAAAATTAGAATGGAAGAAAACAACAAAAATGAAATTTTGTTGTAGCATTATATAAGAGAATAAAAATATCTCCTGCAGTATGCCTGTAAGTATATTGGTCAAATTCGTATTAGACACATAATTACTAACAATTAAGTAGCGTTAAGTAACAATTAAGTTCTTATGGGTGCATAAGAACTTTCACTTTTCTTACATTAGTGTGTTAGTGGATATTTGAGAAGTTGTCATATGTATCCGTACATTCATAGTCGCAATAACGAAAACAAACCTTTTATAAAATTAACTGATGCTTGAAATTCGCCATTTGGTATGTCGTCGTTAAATCAAAATGAATTGAGGATATTTCTCATATTTTAGAATAACTTTCTAAATCTAATTAATTGTTAAACTTAGAATTTTTTAAAAAATTTCGCAACAATAATAAAGTAGATCTAATAGTTAATCAGTAATGCTGATCTCTATTTAATCAAATATTAATACTAATGCCTCAAAAAATTATTTTTAAGTCTGCTAACATATTCTCCAAATTTGAAGTTGTTTTACGCTGATTGGTCTACATTGTACATGCATCAATGCCTCCCGGATTAAAGGGGTTTTGCTTGTTTTTAACCTTTTAAAACACTTCTTCAATTTGAAATAAACTACTTCACTTGACAAGATACAAGAAGTGTCGAAACAAAATAGCTACTCTTGTAGTGATATTATAACATAGCCATGTTATAATTTTTGACTATATATATATATATATATATATATATATATATATATATATATATATATATCTGTGTGTGTGTGTGTGTGTGTGTGTAAAAACATACTCAGTTATGAACTGAAATTAAGGACAGGATGGTTAAATAAAAAAGACAATAGGAAAACTCTACGCGTTTCGTCCAGTGATGGACTTTATTAAGGCAAAAAGACGAAATGAGCTTTATTCCAAATTACGTATCTATAAACAATGTTGGCAATTGTAAAAAACGCTCACAAATCATTCAAAAAGATTAACAGAATATTTTAGTTTTAGAACTCCTTCATGTGTAGTGCAATGCCACGTGATGTTAAAATGAAGGGAATCCAACCTTTTTCCTTGGACTTTTTATTATGTATGTTAGTCTGTTTCAGTATCATTTCCATAAGAAAAAGTGAGATTGGGAAAAAACCGGGGCACAAATTGATATTTTGGTAGTACTGGATGGCGGCGCTCTCGAGACCTTTCCTTCTGAAAAAATTGCTTACTCTTTTTATTAGTGTGGCATTTTTTAAATCGAAATTGTGGTCGAATTTATTTCTGCGAATCAATCATGCATTCACTAGATTATTATTAGTGATGTCTCTTTTGTGTTCTTACAGAGTTTTTTTTTTAGATTTCTGCTTGTTTCTCCGATGGACATTGAGGAACAATTTTGGCAATTTATTTTGTATATACCTGCTTGTTAATTATTATGATTTAGGGTTTTGTTGTTTTGTTTTGTTTTGTTTTGTTTTGTTTTTTAGACCTGACAATGTCCATAATAGTTTTCGAGGTAGTTGTTACTGTGTGTGTGATTTTTAGATGAGATACATTGTTTTGGATAGTAGATGCAATAAAGTTGGTGGATAATATAATGTATCTGTGATTGTTTACATTATTATTGTTAATAATGTTGCTTTTGTTATGGTTGTATATATTATGTGCCTTTCATTTTGCATTGTGAATAAAATGATACGGGTACTTTAAGTTTCTGAATGTGTTTTCTATGTATTTTGTTAAATATTGGGAGCTGTAGATTCTTAGTGCTTTAAAAAAAACCTATAATAATACCAGATTTGATTTTGGAAGAGTGGTTAGAATAGAAATAAATAAGGTCATTTTTGGTGGTAGTTTCTATAGACGTCAAAATTGAGTTCGTTGTTATTTTTGTGTATTATAATATCTAGGAAAGGAAGAATATGATTAGATTCAGTTTCAAAGGTAAAATCTATAGTAAGTTCAATGTTATTGAGTTTATTGACATGATCGGCTATGTTAGTAGTTTCTGGATAGATTAGAGGGAGTCGTCTATAAAACTAAAATAGGAGGAGTCTGGTGGTAAAATGTTTCTGAAACGGTCTCTTTCCAGAAATTCCAAAAATAAACAAGCGAGAACGCCGCTGAGGGGCGATCACATTGGTAAAGCAAATTTTTGTCTATAGAAATGGTCATTGAAAGTGAACAAACATTGTTTAGTAATTAGATAGAAAATTTTTATGATTTTCTGTGTTTTCCTGTTTAGGATGTGGTTTCCAGTTTTTCTCTTTTTTTAATCTTTTCACTCTTTTTTTATTTTATTATATTTTTTTCAATTGAAGTAGATAGACTAAACTATCGCCTGGTTCACACTCCACCCACGTCTATTGAACAGGTGAAGAGGCTCATCCCTTGTTTCCTGTTTAGGATGTGGTTTCCGGTTTTCTCTTTTCCAATCTTTTCACTCTTTTTTTATCCTATTTTATTTTTTTCAATTGGAGTAGATAGACTAAACTATCGCCCGGTTCACACTCCACCCACGTCTATTGAACAGGTGAAGAGGCTCATCCCTTGTTTCCTTTTTAGGATGTGGTTTCCGGTTTTCTCTTTTCCAATCTTTTCACTCTTACGTAGCCCCCTGCGCATCAGTGGCGTTTTCGCCTTGGTTGTGGTGATATGATTAAAAAAAAATGATTCATTTATGAAATTTCTTCATAGTTTCTTTTCAATAATGAAAAAGAAAAAGTATGCAAAGCAACATGTTGGTGAGTGAATTGAATCATGGCTTGTTATGTATCTTCACAAGCCATCTGATCACTAAAGGGGTTAATCATAACCCCTCCACTTTTGATTGGCCAGAAAAGATTATGCAGAATTTTGTTCTCTCCTTCTATGATTTACTTTTTGCTAGGCATCATCAAAATGGATAACTTGTTTTTCGGACCCCGAGAGTAACAAAAGAAAAAATTAGCGACGAATTTCATAAAGATAGTAAATGAAACAAAATGCAACATTGTCGACAATGATCGTGAAGATTGTCAGTAGCCCAAAATACAACAGTGGCTACAAAGATCGAGAAAATCTTGAGTGAGACAAAATACAATATTAGCGATGAATTTCGGGAAAATTTTCGGGAACAAAATACAGTACTGACGACTGACGCAGATATTATGCGTGGAACAAAGTAAAACATTGGTGACAAAGTTCGTGAAGATTATGAGTGGAACAAAATACAAGATTCGCGACGAATTTCGTGAAGATAGTGAGTGGAACAAAATACAACATTGGCAACAAAGATCTTGAAGTATGTGAGTAAAACAAAATATAACATTGACGACAAAAATCACGAAGACTGTGAGTGGAACAAAATAAATCATTGGCGACAAAATAAATCATTGGCGAATCCTTTGGTAAAGATAGTGTGACGACCAAAATACACCATTACCGACAAGGCAGTGAAGATTTTGAGTGGGACAAAATACAAGATTAGTGACGAAATTTCAAAAGATCTTGGCGTCAAACATCGTGAAGATTGTGAAGCCTGTGAGTGCAAAAAATACAACATTGCCAACAATGACCGCGGAAATTGCGAATTGAAAAAGTTAGAATATTGGCGACAGACAACGTCAAGACTGTGAGTGGAACAAAAAACAATCGCGAAAAATTTCGAGAAGATAGTAACTGGAGCAAAATACAAGATTGGCGACAAAGATCAGGAAGTTTGTGAGTGAAACTAGCGACAGATTTTGTGAAGAGAGTGAATGGACCAAGATTGGCGACGAACCCCGCGAAGCGCAAGACGACGACCCAAAACACTGGCGACGAACCCCGCGAAGCGAGCGAGTGCAAGACGACGACACAAAACACTGGCGAAGAACCCCGCCAAGCGAGCGTGCGCAAGACGACCACCCAAAACACTGGCTACGAACCCCGCGAAGCAAGCGAGCGCAAGACAACGACCACCCAAAACACTGGCGACGAACCCCGCGAAGCGAGCGAGCGCAAGACGACCACCCAAAATACTGGCGACGAACCCCGCGAAGCGAGCGAGCGCAAGACAACGACCACCCAAAACACTGGCGACGAACCCCGCGGAGCGAGCGAGCGCAGGACGATGACCCAAAATACTGGCGACGAACCCCGCGAAGCGAGCGAGCGCAAGACAACGACCACCCAAAACACTGGCGACGAACCCCGCGAAGCGAGCGAGCGCAAGACGATGACCCAAAACACTGGCGACGAACCCCGCGAAGCGAGCGAGCGCAAGACAACGACCACCCAAAACACTGGCGACGAACCCCGCGAAGCGAGCGAGCGCAAGACAACAACCACCCAAAACACTGGCGACGAACCCCGCGAAGCGAGCGTGCGCAAGACGACCACCCAAAACCCAAAAAACTGGCGACGAACTCCGCGAAGCGAGCGAGCGCAAGACGACGACCACCCAAAACACTGGCGACGAACCCCGCGAAGCAAGCGAGCGCAAGACAACGACCACCCAAAACACTGGCGACGAACCCCGCGAAGCGAGCGTGCGCAAGACGACCACCCAAAACACTGGCGACGAACCCCGCGAAGCGAGCGAGCGCAAGACGACGACCACCCAAAACACTGGCGACGAACCCCGCGAAGCGAGCGAGCGCAAGACGACCACCCAAAACACTGGCGACGAACCCCGCGAAGCGAGCGAGCGCAAGACGACCCCCCAAAACACTGGCGACGAACCCCGCGAAGCGAGCGAGCGCAAGAAGACGACCAAATCACTGGCGACGAACCCCGCGAAGATAGTCTGTGGATCAAAATATACTACTGCCGATGTTGAAGATTTTGAATGGGAGATAATACAATATTATCGACGACATTCGTAAATATAGTAAGTCGTCTAACATTAGTAACCAATTTTGTGAAGACTGTGAATGGAAAAATACTATATTTCGGTCTTTCTCGACCAGGAAGATTGCGAGTGGAAAAGTACTACATTTGCGACAAAGATCGTGAAGACTGTGACTGGAACAAAATACATCATTGGCGACGAATTTCGTGAAACTAGTGGGTGGACAAAAATAAAACGTTGGCGACAAAGATCGCGGAAATTTTGAGTAGAACGAAATAAAACATTCGTGACGAAATTCGTGAAGATAGTGAGTGCACTCAAATAAGCATTGTACACAAAAATCGGGAAGACCGAGTCTAACAGAATAAATAATTGGCAACCGATTTTGTGAAGATAGTGAGTGGACTAAAATACAACATTGGTGACAAAGATCGGGTAGTTTGTGAGTGGAACAAAATAAAATATTGGCGACGAAGATCGCAGAGATTGTGAGTGGAACAGTGGAAATATTAGCGACAAAGATGGTGAAGACAACGAATTTCGTGAAGAAAGTGAGTTGACCAAAGTACAACATGAGCGACAAAGGTCGGAGAAATTGTGAGTAGAACAAAGTACAATATTCGCGATGAATTTCGGGAAGATAATGAGTAGAACAAAATACAACATTGGCGACGAATTTCGTGAGGATAGTGTGTAGACTAATATACAACATTGGCTACAAAAATTGTTAAAAGTATTAGTAGAACAAGATACAATATTGGCGACGAATTTCATGTCGGTGAAAATACCCCACTGCCGACAAAGATAGTGATGATTTTGAATGGAAGAAAATACATTTGTGACGAATTTCGTGAAGATAGTGTGTGGTTCAATATAAAATCGTGAAGATTGTGAGTGGAACAAAATGGCGACGAATTTTATTAAAATAATGAGTGGAACAAAATACTTCATCGGCCACAAAGATTGTGAAGGTTGTAAATGGAAATAATACAACATTGCTGACGAATATCGTGAAGATTGTAATTGGAACAAAATACAAAATTGACGACTAAGATCGTGAAGATTGTGAGTGGACCAATAAACAACATTGGCTAAAAAGATCGTAGAGATTGTTAGTGGACCAAAATACAAAATTCGCGATGAATTTCGTAAAAATAATGAATGGACCAAAATACACCATTGTCGAGAAATATCGTGAACACTGTGAATGGCATATAATATAACATTGGCTACTATGATTGCGGAAATTTGAGTAAAAATAAGTAAAACATTGGAGATAAAAAACGTGAAGATTGTGAGTGGAACAAAATACAATGCTGACAAGGAATTTCGTGAAGATAGTGAGTGTGACAAAATATAACATTACCGACGCATTTCGTGAAGATAGTGAGTGGAATAGAATACAACATTGCCGACAAATTTCGGGAAGGTTGTGTGTGGAACGAAATACAACATTAGTGACGAATTTCGCAAAAATAGTGAGTGGACAAAAAGACAACATTGGGGACAAAAATCGCGAAGACTGTGAGTGGAAGAATATATAGACACCTTAAATCATTTTTTAGATACCTAAAATTAAATTGAAATTTTTAAAATAAGTTATCTTCAAGCTTTAAAATTAGGCCTATTTGAAAGCCAAGGGATTAAAGTTATTAATTCCAGTAATCAAAATACACTGGTGGATTAAAATTAAAATGAAATTATATCGATTGGAATCAGAAATTTTTCGAAAAAAAAAATACAAATTTTGCGTCATTTTTGATTGATCGACATATTTCGTAAACAGTAGCCAACTTTCTGTTTAAAAAATCTTGCAAAAATAAAATATACCTCGCAGACACGTTTTCTAAGTCAACTGTTTTAATTGAAACTTACCTTAATCTGATTTCAAACAATAGTACTTTTTTACTGTATGAAATTTACGATAGAAGCTTATCTTAAAAACAGCAGTCCTGTTATCAGCGTAATACGAGGTGGCGACTGATTTAATTTGACAGCTTCCGTCTGTCAATAACCCAAGTATGGTGACCGGACGTGCCAAAATTTTATTTACCTAAAAAATGTTTTTTTGCTTTTTAACTGCATATTAAACCATAACATAATATTTTCATCAATTACATAATATTTTCTAGAATTTTCGTTTAGCTTTATAGCCGGACGCTTGAATTTGCTTTCTGGATAAATAAAAATTAAAAATTCTTTTAGAATAATTATACAATTTAATAAGAAAAATTGAAATTAAAATAACCCAGCTAAGTTATGAAATATTATGCTAATTATTAATATTTTTATTATACATTTTTCATATTAATAAGTTATTAAGATTATAACAAGGTAAAAATATCTAATTTAATTTTTAGATAACTCTAGAATCACGTGACCTTTTCAATACATATATCGCGTACCGCCACCCGTACAAACAAAAAACGGGTAATCAACATGAAGAAAATTAAAATGTTTTAATTATTTAACAGAAAATGAGCACCCTTTTTTAAATTAACTGTTTAGATTTTTCGATTAATAAATATATTTGCCACACATTAATTAAAAAAACCTGAGAGACCTCTGAGAAGGAAATTTTAAAAGACTTATGAAACATTTTAGAAATTACTTAATAAAAAATAAAATAATAAAAATAAAAACAATTCTTGTAAAAATTCATTATTAACGAAAAAATTTTTTTCTATTCAGGCTATGATATCATTTTAATTTATGTTTATAAAAGCAATTAAAAGTTTATCCAAATAAAAAATAACATAGTTTTATTGCATTTTTGTTATCGCACTTCGGAGCAGATTTTCTTATAATGGGAAGGTTTTTTAAGAAAAAAAGTCAGTTGATTAGCATTCCACAATGACTTCTGAATTTAATTAAAATTATCTATATGTTGAGACCTAGTCGCATTTTTTGACATTTCTGGAAATTAATTGTTAGGTGGGGTAACATATTTTAAAAAAATGGTTTTTACCAATATTTTCTAAAAATAATTATTTCAAGACTGATTTCAGTCAATTATGAATAAGTCCTGAAATTTTCATCAAAATCAGACGATTATTTGATTTTTGCAAGAATTTCCAAATTAATGTGTCTTTCACAGTCAAAAAATGCATTCGCGTAATATTACGTTTAAGACGTAATAAACTCTAGCGTCAAATTTCCTCTCACTGACGAGAGAAAAAAAAGATTTTCTACCATTAATTGAGCCTGTTAGAACCTGTTAGAACAATTAAATAAAATTGTAAAAACAATTAAAAAATACTATGATATATCCTCTTAATGATAACATAAATATTTTGCCGAGAAAACTTTGTTTTTATTTAGTTTTCGGCCTTTTCCGTCAGACTATGCTGCTTTTTCCGGCGAAAAATTGACGGTACCTAATACAATATTAGCGACAAGTTTCGTAAAGATAGTGTGTGGACTAAAATACACCATTGCCGAAAAAGATGGTCAAGATTTTGAGTGAAACAAAATACAACATTAGCGACGAAATTCGTGAAGATAGGAAGTAGACCAAAATATAACATTAGCCACAACCATCGTGAAGATTGTGAGTGGAACAAAACACAACATTGGCGACGAATTTCATTAAGATAGTGAGTAGACCAAAATACAACAAAGATCGTGAAGATTATGAGTGGAAGAAAGTTATGGGATACATATTTTTTTTTCTATTAAAATAAGCAACAGGAAATCACAATAAAACATTCTAGAAAAATTGGATCAAAACGGCAGTAGAATTTAGATTACATTTTTATATTTCTCAACCAATCAGCTAAAAACTTAGAATAAGAACATTCTAGAAAAATAGGATCGGAAGTAAATTAACACAAAAATATTTAGGCCCCAAAACAAAATAGTAAAATAATAAATCTGATTGGTCAATAAATGTTTTCACACCCTAATGTTAGGAAGATTCGTTGATCCCCTATTAATGTATATAATACACACAGTTAGAGAAAAAAAAGTCAGTCACCAAGCTAGCCATTAAGTACGCATGCCACCGATACTTTGTCCGGCCAAGTCATTTCTTCCACGCCAAAAGTTCATGACCTAGCTCCTAGGACTTTTAAAAGGAAAAACTGGCGAACTTTCATTCAGCAACGCGACACGCTGTCGCCACCTGACAATGAACTAAATGTAAGTAGGAAAACTTATTTACGGACTCTGCTAATGTAAACTTATACACATCTTTGAACAAATTCAACTTCTTGCCAAGTCTTACTTTCCCAAAGGCAATTTTCGCATCATGTATTTTATTTGTTTCCACGTACCATTTTATTTTTCACGTAATAAATTGTTTGTTGTTTAATGTCCGTTGTAAATTGTTCCTCTCACTTTGCGCGATTGTAAAACAGAGTGTTGTATTTGTGGGGGAAATAATCTGAGAGCCAGACCCGTAAAATACGGAAGCGCATACAACCCAGCAAATACCAAATCCCCCACAAAGTAATACATTGGCAACAAAGATCGTGAATATTGTGTAAGTGGACTAAAAGTACAACATTGGCGGTGAATTTCTTGAAGATAGTGAGTAGACCAAAATAAAACTTTAGCGACAAAGTTCGTGAAGATTGTGAATACAACGTTAGCGACTAAGATCGTGAAGATTGTCAGTTGACCAAAATAAAACATTAGTGAAACAAAATACAAAATTTGCGAGGAATTTCGTAAAGACAGTGATTGGAACATAATACAAATTTGGTGACAAAGACCGTGAAGTCTGTGAGTGGAACAAAATACAACATTTGCGACGAATTTTGTGAAGATAGTTAGCGGACCAAAATACAACATTGGCGAAAACACAGTGGAGATTGTGAATAAAACAGATTGTGCATAGACCAAGATACAATGTTGGCGACGAAGATTGTGCGCTGAACGAAATACAACTTTGGTAATGAAGATTGTGCGGTGAACAAAATATAACTTTGACAGCAAACATCGTGAAGACTTTGCGTGGACCAAAATACAATATTGGAGGCGAATATTCTGAAGATTTTAAATACAACATTGGCAACGAGAAACATTGTGACACGATAACTAGGCGTATATTAAGGTGCTTTGTAAAATATGTATTTTATTATAATAGATTAAAATAGAAAATGGTTAAGAATAGAAAATAGATTAAAAACATGTTTCGTTTAACAAAAGTGAAAAAGAAGAGAAAAAAATAACTAAATAAACGCTTTTTCTTTTATGAGGAAAATTGTGGAAGAGAAAAGGGTATCAGATTACTGTTTTAAATCCTACCACTCTTCCGGTAAATATTTGACTCAGTGATTTAATGTGATAAGAGATAAAGTTCAGGAAATAGGATTTTTGAATGACCGGGTCAAAGGCTGTCTTTATTGTATCTTAACCACACATTAAGAATTTTCCGGCAGAAGCTTTATTAAGATAAAAAAAATCCTGGAAAGATACTAGGGCTAAGTGCAGACTGTGTGTCTGCGGGATGTTTACACATCAAAGGAGGGAAAATTTGAGTACCCTGAAATTTCGGACTTACAGTCGCCAATTGCTTATCACTCGGTGGTCTAAAGCATTTCCGGATTTCCGGATTAATTTTAAATAAATACAGGTGATTTTTCCGAGTCAGATCAGTTGAGTTGAGTTAGTTCCGCCGGGCGTGTGCTTGAAGTAGGAACCTCTGTTCGTCGTGTTTCGGTCAGTTCGGATTTGATCTCCATTAATTAGAGTTAGAGCTATGTGTCACATTCGCCTGCCCCAACCGAAAAGACTAACTCTAAACGAAATAAAGCATCGTTTTAACTCATCCAAGTTGTGGAAGTTCGTTCCTTATAGTTTAATCTTGTACCCCCAGCTTGAGGCTCCGACATTTTCAACAAACTCCCGGCAAACATCACAGCGTGGAGAACGGCCGCCGGAGAAATTGTTCGGACCGTCCGTTGGGGGTGTTACAATCATGAAGAATGTGAGTAGATCAAAATAAAACATTACAGACGAAGCTCGTGAAGATTGTGTGTATATTCAAATACAACACTGGCAATGAACATTGGGAAGGTTGTGCGTGGATCAAAATGCAACATTGGCAACAAAGATTGTGAAAATTTGAGTGGATAAAAATACAATATGAGCGACGAAGATCTTGTAGATTTTGAGTAGCCCAAAATACATCATTGGCGGCAAAAATTTAAGATTTTACGTGGACTAAAATACAACACTGGCGATGAATATCGCGAAGATTGTGCGTTGACGACGAATATCGCGAAGATTGTGCGTTGACCAAAGTACAACATTGACAAGGAATGTTGTGCCTTCGACAAAATACAACAATTTAGCGTGAAGGATTACGGCTTTGGTCAAAGACGGACTGTGTAAATTGGACTGATCAGAAAAAAAAATCAGACTGATTTTACAAAAATTAGGCGATATCGAACATACGAAGTTTATGAATTATATTCTACTAAAAAGACAAGTGACTGAACATTTAATGAAACTGTTACGTTACCTTCGGAGCTATTCTTCCCGAAAACGTCATTATTCCATAAGAGATTGAAGTGTATGAACTTACTGAAAAATGACGAGGATGACTTCACTATGTTTGCTAGTATTGTGAATAATCAGTGTGAGGAATTCAAATTGGCAGAACTAAGCCCTGACAATTTTAAATGTTTAATAATTGCTCAAGGTTTAGTGTCAGCTAAGGACACGGAAATGAGAAGGAGGGTTCTAAATAAACCCAAAAACGAACCCAACTTACCCCTGCAAACCCTGGCAAAGAATTGTCAGAGATGTATAAATGTTCGACAGGACGCTAAAAAGATTTAAATAATCGCTGTACTTTAAAAATAAAAGTAAAACTGTGAAGAAAAAAAGGCGTTTCGCCGAAACCCTGCTTTGCTTGTAGAGGACTACATTTCTATAATGTTTGTCTATTTGAAAACAAGAAATGTTTTTGCTGTGGCAAAAAAGAACACAAAAATCTCACTGCAAGATGAAAATTAAAACGCGAGTAAAAAAATCGTTAGAGTAACTACCAATAATGAATCCTCAAGTCAGAATACGATAAAATTTGTACAGGTGAAAATCCTGAACAAAAATATCAAGTTACAACTAGACAGTAGTTCTGATTTAATCATAGTAAATGTTTATACTTGGAGGAAAATAGGAAAACCAACGTTAATGGTTTCAAAAAAGAAAGCTCGTACTGTTACAAGTAAGAAAATTAAATTTGTGGATGAATTTATGGCGAATATAAAATTAAACAACAAAAAAAAAAAACGTTAAAATTAAAAATATTTGTAATGAAAAACACGAATTATCTTTTTGGTACAGATTGAATGAAAAAATTAAAATTATGAAACTGTCCAATTAATTCATTTTGCAAAAAAAAAGTGAATTCTACCAAGGAAACATAAGCTCTAAAAAGAGAATTCAAAAATAAATTCTCAGAAATATTTTCTGGTGAGCTTGGCAGGTGTAACAAGTTAAAAGCAAAATTCGAGCTAAAAGAAAACGTACAACCAATTTTCAAAAAGAAAAAAGTACCATTTGCGTCTATCAAAAAAATAAACGACGAACTTAATAGACTTGAAAAAATCGGTGTTTTGTCGAAAGTCGAGTATAGCGACTGGGCTTCGCCGACAGTATATCGATTTAAAAAAGTCGAAGGAGATACGCGTCTGCGCAGATTTTTCAACAGGCTTAAACAGTGCTTCTAAAAATTATCATTACCCACTTCCGGGACTTAGCGGAGGTAAAAACTTTTTTTTTTTTTTTCAAAAATAGACTTTAGCGACGCATATCTTCAAATTCAAGTGAATGACTAGAGTTTCAAAAATTTTGATCATAAATACACACAGAGGATTATATAAATTTAACCGTTTGTCGTTTAGCATTAAAGTCGCTCCAGCTATCTTCCAGCAAGTCATGAACATGATGCTAAGTGGTCTCGACTTTGCAGTCGCATAACCTGATGATATTTTGCTAAGAAGAAAAACACGAAGGAATAAAAGAAAAATGTTTTGGAAGTGTTTAGGAGAATTCAGGATTATGGATTCAAGTTAAGGGATGAAAAGTATTAATTCATTATTCGGTATTAATACTTAGGAGAGATTATTGACAAGGTTGGCAGAAGACCGGATCCAGCGCGGGCTAGTGCTATTAAGGATATGCCTACTCCGGAAAATTCAACTCCCTACAATATTTCTTGGAACTAGCTAGCTACTACAATGTTTTGAGTCTGAACGTCGGAGTACCAGGGAACATTTCAAAAAGTAAAAATATATTAAGTTCAGATTTGTTTTGGCACACTAATATTCTAAAAAAGAATTGATCGTGGCAAGTGACACGAATGCTTATGGTATCTCCTTTGGCCTCAACAATGGTTCTGATACGAGTTGTTTATGATATGTGTGGATGGTAGCAACGTCTCTTCATACTGAGGGTACCCCGTTGAGAGTTCTCTGGTTGATGCTACTCGACTAGTAGTTAGGAGCCCGAACTCACACATAGGGTCTAGAGAAGCTGCTCTGATTAATAGTCGAACAATATCGAGGTTCTTGCAGTGCCATGTCGCACATGGATAGGTGTCCCTGCAAGCACCTCCGGTGGGCAACCTTAAGATCACACTATGCTGTAGTCTTTGCCAGTTTCCTTCTCGCACATGTTACATTTAACGACCGCCTGCTACTACTATTCTAAGCCTCTCATTACCAAAATAACTAAAAAAAAACTATCATTTAGGAAGAAAGTGTCGCTACCGACGTTTGGTTTTGAATACGGATCGCCAGAGAGCAAACGCAGTCGACCTCGTCTTGAAGTATTTAGAACCAATTAATAAGGAATTAGAGAGACTAGAAAGATTAGGTGTGATCTCAACAATAGACTGTTCTGTTTGTCATCGCCAACAGTTTACGTTAAAAAAGAAATAATAAAATCTGCGTATGTGATGATTTTTCAATGCGGCTAAATGAAAGTTTGAAACAATACAACCACCCGTTACCAAGTCCAGAGGATATTTTTTTCCAAATTGTGGTAAATGTTTTTCTCAATTGGACCTGTTAGACGCTTACCTACAAATACTAGTAAACAAAGAGTGCTCAAAACTATTAACAGTTAACACTCATAGAAAACTATACAAATTTAACCTGCTTCCTTCCGGTATAAAGGTAGCACCAAGCATATTCTAACAAATTACGGTTACAATACTTGCCCGTTTTGGATTGTGCACAAGCATATTTAGATGATGGACTTATTAAAAGTGGGATCTGATATCAACATCCGGAAGATGTAAAAAGAAAAGTATTAAGAGAGAATTAAAGAATACGGTTTTAAGATCATGAAAGAAAATGTGAATGAAATTATCGATGCAAATGGTAGACGACCAGATCATTCAAGGTCGAGCGCAATAAAAGCCATGTCCGCTTCAACAAATGTCACAAAGTTCCAAGCATTTTTAACGTTTGCTAATTACTATCATGTATATATACCAAACATGCACAAATTAAGAGCACACTTGAATAACCTGATAAAGAAAAATCTGAATGAAGAGATTAAGAAAGTCTTAAAATTGGACTTGTCACTAGCTCATTTTACCCTAAATTAAAGATTGTGATTGCATCAGATGCAAGCGATTAGGGCATTGGAGAGTTGATACTACACAAATATGAGGACGGAAAAAAAACTAAACCAATAGTTCAGGCTTCAAAATTATTAATTAAAAAAAAACTACAACCAAATAGAAAAAGGAAGTATTAGCTATCATATTTGTTATGAAAAAGTTTCATAAATTCGTACATGGTAAAGAATTCATACAACAGACAACGTCCATTACTGTCCATATGTGAATCAAAAAAAGGTGTTCCCATCCATACAGCAAATAGACTGCAATACTAAGAAACTATCCTGTTGAACTATATAATCATAAAATGGAGTTTCTACCATCCAAAAAATTTAGTCATGCAGATGGATTATCTAGACTAATGCTGAAATTCTAAAAACCACTTATGGACACAATAATTGCGGTAATAAGGACCGAAAATTAAATTAATAATGTATTATACAATACTGTAAGAGAACTGCCCATAACAGTGGAGGAAATAAGAATTAAGTTGGAAAAACTGACTTTATAATGAAAATGAAGAAGCAATTAAGATTTAAAGAAAAAATATTACTGGAAATAATGCATTTTCCTTATGCAATAATGTACTTATGTACGCAGAAAGAATTGTGATATCAACAATGTTACAAAAACGTACGCTAAAAGAATTTCACACAGGACATCTAAGAATTTCTAGAATGAAATCCTTAATGAGGTGTTATTCGTATTAGCCAAAAATGGATGAAGATATCGAAAATTTAGTGGAATGACCTTGAAAATGACCTCCAATCAGTCGTTAACTGTGGCAGAAAATGACTTTTTAAAATTTTAATGTCCCCAAAACAAAACTACCGTAGAATATATCAACATGATATAGTTTACGGCTATATCATGTTGAATGCACCGGTTCCCATCCGATCACCAAAGTTAAGTAACATCGATCCTGGTCAGTACTTAAATGGGTGACCATTTGGGAATACCAGGTGCTGTAAACATAAGGACCAAGAACGGTCCACCGGTCCTCCAGGTTTAGGGGTTGGGTGCAGGGCTAACAACCCTGCCCCGTAAAAAACAGTTTGTTACAGAAACAGCAAAAAAAAAAAAAAAAAAAAAAAAAGAAAAGTTGCTGCCCTATGTACCATTCGGGTGTGATGGATAAATGATGATGATGATGAAAACAAAACTGCTCTGCATTCACCACCATCGGCATACTTTCCTGTCCGCCGTCAACATAGCTGATGCTAATCTCCTGTAGATCAACTTATTGCGCCTCCTTGACCTCACTTTTTCAACTTACCTGAAGTAGAATGACTACATCAAATCAATAACTGAATCTAATGCTACGAAAATTGGCTCATTGTGTCGTGCCAGAATTTTTTTCTTGTCAGAATCCATCTTGCACTTTCATAAAATACCATTCGTTCGTGCATTAAATACTGTTGTCATATCTGGTCGAGTGCTCTTGACAAAATCCAAAGAAGGATCTGCAATGTAATCGATCCTGACTTGGCATCTCAACTTCACTCACTTTCTCACCAACGTGACGTGGCTTCCCTCTATTTTTTATACACATATTTCCATGGTAACTGCTCTGACGAACTTTTTTCTTGGTGCCTGACCACGTGAATTGAAGCATGCGACTAGATTGGCATCTAGGTCCTACCGTTTTAACCATTGAAATAGTTAAATGTAACTGCCACTTCTACTTCAACAGTTTAATTCCTCGCACTTTCCCCTTGTGGAACTCTCTTTCGTTTAAATGCTTCCCTGATCGTTACAATCTCCAAAAATTTAAATGCAACGTCAATTACCATCTTCTATCTTTTTGAATCCTATTCATCTTTAATCCTTTCTTCAATTCCCTTTTTTACCCCAGTCTTTTCTGTTACTGTAACCCCCAGCGTACTTGTGGCGGCCTGTCCTTCCTTGGGGTGAAATGATTTAAAAAAACGGATAACCATTTTAGACGGCAAGAAATACGGTCTCTCGCTTTAAGAAAAGTCGATGGGTTCATTTTAAAAGATGACGTAATTAGAGAAAAATTGTTAGTGCATTTTTACTGGAATATTAGGCATAAAAATGAAAACTGCAAAGTTTTGAATAAAACAGAAAAATTCATGCATTTGAGTAACTTCCATATTGTTTATTTATTTCGTGTGTTGCACCCATTATTTTTTGTTACAAAAAATGCCAAGTTTTCAATAACGAAAAAAAAAAAAAAAAACGAAAACAAAAACTCCTCAACGCCTTTTCTAATTTTAAGGATAATTTCTTTCATCAGTGAAAAGATATGTGATATTGGGGTTGGAGGGACACAAATACTAATTTCCGAAATGCTACTGAGTAAAAACAATTTCAACTATTAATACTGTTAAGTTTTAATCACGCATCAATCACTGAATGGCTTGTGTGATCAACCAGACAATTTCTTTTCCATAACACACGAATCAGGTTGCATCGCTTTTAATGACCTTGGGTTCTCAAAAGAACATCAACATGGCTGATGACTCGAAAAAAAACATTCTTTGAATTATGAATCATGCTCAGGTGAGATTTTTAAATGCAAAAATTTAGAAAATCTTCACTGAAAAAGATTAAAATATTTGCATTAAAATTTATCTCAAGTACCGAATAAATTACAGATACACACACACACACACACACACACACACACACAAAAAGAAGCTCCCTGTTAATTTCTTTTTTTAGAATACTAATTGTCCTTTTCAGGTCCTTCGTTAGTTTGCACAATCGTTACGCTCTGCCAATACCTCATTAATAATCGACTATTTTGTTTTAATCGCGTAAAAGAGTGGAAAGGATACTACTTGGTTTCAATGAGAAAATGAAAGAAACAAAAAAAAAAAAAAAAAAAGATAACGCCTCCTGTCAATATCTCATAAATAATGAACAATTGCGTTTTGATCACGTGAAGAAACAAAACACAGAGACATTATTACTTGGTTTCAGTGAGAGAACAAATGAAAAAAAAAAGAAAGAAGGGAAGAGAGACGAGTACGAGTTTAACAGCTGTGAAACGGAAAAAAAGTTGTTAATGTCAAAACTTTTCATTTGTACCCATTTCTTAAAATAACGAGAAGCATTCATATTGTTATTGCAATATTTTATTTAAGTTGTTTAGTTCAATTCAAATGTTTAACGATGTAATAGAAGAATTTCTAAGGATATTTTAAAACTTGCCATGAGCTGCAATCATAAGAATCTTAATTAAAATTAGTCACAAAATGAAAATATGAAAATCGTAAAATTTTTACGGGTCTTTTTAGTATGCAGGGTGCGATGGATACATTACGCAAAAATGAAAATAAAACGGACATCTTATTTTAAAAGATATGTTTACCAAAATTACGCAAAAATATCTTCAAATACTAAAGAGTAAATGTATTCAATAAAATCGCTGTTGGCTTTTAACCACTGGATCTAGACGATTTCGGAATCTCTTGTAACTCTTCTGGACGGTCTCCTTTGTTAAGCTGGTGAATGCTGCCATAATCTTTGCCTTCAGTTCATCTTTGCTGTTATAAGGAGCTTAGTTGGTTTCTTACTCAATTGCATTCCATCCATAACAATCAAGTGGGTCTGGCAATCATAATAATCAAGTCGGTCTGGCGAGTTAAGTGGCCAGATGGGAGGTGTAGTGTAGTTACAGAAATTTTCTTACAGCCATGACTGGGTTCTTCTGCTTGTGTGGTATAGTGAAGAGTTATGTTGCCAGACAGAGTTTTCCAGCAGGCACCCTCTTGATCCAGGACAGCACTACCTCCTCAATTGATGTAGGTCTCCTTGTTAAGTCATAGGCCCTCATCAACAAATTCAGGAGTTCTCTTCTTATCAGAGCGATCAAAGTTAGTTCTCTGAGCTGCCATAACTTCGTAATCACCATTAGACTCATCCAACTCCTGAATTCTCTGCACTATCCTCAGATTAGCACACAAATACTCTGAAATGTTTGGAGCCTTTGGCATGAATGCCAAGCAGTACAGGATCGAGACCACCGTAAAACTTTTCAGTGGCAGTGAGATAATGTCGTTTCCAAATGTCTGGCGGAGTGAATTGTGTCATGGTTGTCTTTTCACGTAGACAATGCCCAACTGACCCTAATCTAGTGTGCAATTGACAAAAAATAACGAACGTGTGTGGAATTTAAAAAATAACATGACGATGATTTACCCATCGCATTCTGTATATAATTGGGAAGAATCCGTTCGTCTGTTCACTATACATGGCTAAACCAGTTTGTGTACAACTGTAGTGTGGCATATGTAGTTATTGGGCATAGGTGAAGGTTTTAACCTAAAAAGATGCGTGATACCTTAACCGAAGCGAATGTGTAGTGTTAAAGATTGTTACTGCTGCTAAATCTCATGCCATAAAGGTGTTGAAGCAACGAGAGCCACCTTGTCCCTCCAGCTCTCACAGATTTGGTAGAGTGTCAGAACATCCTCTAGTGCCAGACCGGTTTGCTGTAGGTCCTGGTAGACAGTGTAGGGGTAGAGGACTCTGGTGTGATGGTTATCTAATTGT
Source organism: Ascarosepion bandense (assembly GCA_037127315.1). Lineage (NCBI taxonomy): Eukaryota > Metazoa > Mollusca > Cephalopoda > Sepiida > Sepiidae > Ascarosepion > Ascarosepion bandense. The sequence continues at coordinate 4,228,238 of JBBBDQ010000436.1, forward strand.
CACATGATATAAGCCAAGTCAGTGAACACAGCGCTGAGTGATGGAGTGGAGAGTACTCAGCTGGCCAGTTCTCCGGCGGAGTTCCTCATCGGACACAAGATCAAACCAATGCATCAACGAGATGGCCCTGCCAGTGCGGGACTCGAAGTCAGAGAGGTGGGAATCGGTGGGCATACTGGAATTGGCTATTGATCAAAATTTGGTCAAAGAAGAGAAAGATATTTTTCTATGAAAACAAAATATTTTAATGAATTTGAAGAGTTATCTTTCTTACAAGGATAATCTAACACATCACAAACAAATCCCGGGCCTAACTAATAAAACAACATATTTTAGGTAAAATTCGACTTTATTCATCAACATAGTGTATCACCCTAGAAGGAGACTGATTCCAACGCTTCTCTAACAATTCGATGACTTTTTTGTAGAACTATTTGTCTTTGGCCTCAAAATACGCCTCAGTTTCCAATATCACTTCTTCACTGAAGCCAAATCTATTCCCTTGGAGCATTCTTTTGAGGTCTGCAAACAGCCAGTAGTCAATGGGGTCTAGATGTGGGGAATAAAGTGGATGCGGAAGCAATTCAAATGGCAAATCATGTAGTTTTATCATCGTTGCAATCGACTTGTGACATAGTGGGTTGTCTTGGTGAAAGATCAGTTTTTCTTCTTTATTTGTGACTGCTTGTTGATTTCTTCCTTCAAACGCACCATTAATGCTATATAATATTCGCTATTGAGGGTTTTTTCTTTTTCAAAGTAATTGACGAACAAAATGCCCAGCGCATCCCAAAATACGGAGGCCAAAACCTTGCCGGCTGATATTTGCGTATTTGGTCACTTTAGACGGCTTTCACCTGCTGCTTTCCACTCAGCTGACTGCTGATTTGACTCCAGAGTGAAGTGGTGAAGCCATGTTTCATCTATTGTAACATATTTATGCAAAAACTCATTGTTGCGTTGAAACAGTTGCAAAAAACACTCTGAATCGTCAAAACGTCGCTGTTTTTGATTGACTGTGACCAAACATGGCACTCACCTTGAACACACATTTCTCATCGAAAAATCTTAATGCAAAATGGTGAATACACTGCTTTCTGATATGTTCAACTCCACTGCTATCTCACGTAACTTCAATATACAATCGGCAAAAATGAGTCAGTGGATTTTTTATGATGTTTTCTGGGACAACTACCGATTTTGGGCAACCTGTGCGTTCAGCATCATTTGTGTCTGAATGACCGCATTTAAAGTCAGCATACAACCTCTTAATAGCACTTATCAAGTTATTGCTTTGTTTAAACAGTATTTTTCCAATCAGAAAGCAATGCTTTATCAGCACACGAAATTCAGATTTTTCCATTGTTTCAATAATTTGCAACAGTAGCTTCACCTAAATAACTAATTTGTCAACTAATAATCCGATTGGGCCTAAATTTTGTCACGTGCCACTTGAATGTTAATACTTCATAAAAATCATATAGATTATTTATTAGTAGTGTCATCTATATGTCAGACCCGGGACTATTAAGAATATATTGAGAATATTAATTGAGTACAAATCTAAGGTGACTAAAAAGGTTGGGACTAGATAAACTGACAAGGTGTTATTGGAAATATCCTGACTCAAAGTTCATAGAATTGTTTTGAAAAGCTTTTATTAACATAGAATCTTTGAGGATTACAAGTGAAACCCAATTGGAAGACCACCAGCTATAGTTACATTTGTTTCCGTTAAAGACAAGAATCTTTAGTGACTGAAGTGAAGAAAAATCAATGGACTGCATGAGCAGACGCGATCAATGAAACAAACCCAAACTTCATAATTTTTAATCACAATGAAAGGCGTTGACTTCTTTTCTAATATGAAATATCATTTGTAGTAACAATTACCATCTGTAACCGCCATTGTATGCTTATAATTTATTTTCTATTATTAATGACCAGACAAAAATATTTGTGTTCTTTGAAAGAGCAATTTCAAATAATAATTTTCCCCCAGATATATTTTCTGCTTTTCATGGAAAGTTTCTAATAAAGAAATACTAAGAAAAATTGAATGTCCTTTTTGAAGGCTACTAAAGGGGCGTAAGACAAAGATGCGTCTTTTCACCGGATCTATTCAACTTATACAGCGAGACTATATACCAGGATTTGTCATTGGAGGCCAAAATTTAAACAATATAAGGTACGCAGATGATACAGTGCTGATAATAAGCACAGAAAGAAAACTACAAGACTTCCTACAGAAGGTAGCTGAAGAGAGTGACAAGAAAGGACTACAAATAAACTGCAAGAAAACCGAATGCATGGTCATCAGCAAAAAGGGCAGCCCAAAATGCCAATTACAGGTGAGAGACTCTAAAATTAAGTAGGTACAGAAATTTAAATACCTAGGAAGTGTTCTAACAGAAGATGGAAAGTGCAACACTGAGATCAGAAGGCGAATTGGCATAGCAAAAATAGCATTCCAGAAGTTGAGTAAAGTATTAAGAAACAAGACAATTTCACTAGAAACAAAGAGGAGAGTACTGGATTGCTATGTGATGTCAGTTCTTCAATATGGCAGTGAATGTTGGAAATATCTTTGAAGATGAAGGAAAAACTTGAAGCAGCTGAAATGTAGTTCTACAGAAGGATGCTGTGGATATCATGGACCGAGCATGAAAGCAATGACAAGGTTTTGGAAAGGATGGAGACGAAAAGGAAATTAATACTGAACATCAGGAAGAGACAACTAAAATTCCTAGGACATGCAATGAGGAAGGAGGGCTTGAAGAACTTGTTACTAACAGGCCAGATAAAGGGAAAAAGAGATAGGGGAAAGCAGTGGATAACATATTTGAAGGACCTGATCAGGTGGATGACGGAATGAGGGTTGCATGGTGCAGCAGGAGAAAGCGTGCTAAGAGCCACCAGGGACAGGGAGATGTGGAAAGCTATGATCGCCTATTTCCTGAAAGGACATGGCACTTAAAAGAAGAAGAATTACTATTACAAAGTTACTGTACATGACTGGTGTCATTGAAAATAAACACCGAGACATGCTAATGATGACGATAAAGATGTTGTAAGCAACATTTGTCTCTCATCATTTCTTCCAGTCCCCACTCTGTCAACCATTGACATAAGTTTCACTTCTCAGATATTTCAACTGTTTCTAAGGACAAGTATCCTTCCAATTTTTATTTTTCTTAAAACTTCTTTGTTACATGTCATTTCTATGATATTCTTAGCATCTTTCTGTAGAACCACATCTGATATCATCATCTGTGAGAAAATGCCCGAGTATTTGCTGCCATATAGGAGGATTTATATTAAATAACAGTTCGGTATTCTTCTTCCACTCCCTCAAGTCTTAATTTGTTTAACCTCTGGAAGGAATCCCTCGCTATTCTAATGCACCTTTGAATCTCAGCACCCCATTTCCGTCATCTATTAAGATACTACACATGCAGTTACACTTCTGTAGTGGCTTGATTGTGATGTCACCAATTTGTAGCTTTCATTTTGGGTTATTCCCCCTTACTGACAACTAAGAGTTCTTACTTCTTGTTTACCTTCACTATTTTCCTGTTTAAGTCTCATAAAACAGTGTGGGCACTTCAACGTGGTGTAATGGTTAACACGTCTGTCTTGCTAGAATGTATTACAACTGACTAGTGAGTTTGATCATCACTGGGTAGCCTTGTGCCACATCTAAGTGATGCTTAGAAAATCAACTGTCATAAAACAGTGTTTTTTATGTTAAGATTGTAGGGATTGGGGAAACATCTTAGGAGTCTGTTCCATAGAGCAATGGTTCATGGGAAGAAACTGATTGGAACTTACTTCTTGTTGATGAAATATAGAGGGAGAGTTGGGGGTTCACTACAATATAAGTGGCACAGCGGGTCCTATTCATGAAGGTTGCATCGAGAGATGCAGTTTGTAGTAGCAAGAGTAGTGAAAGGTTCACCACCTCCCGCCTGAGAGAGAGAGAGAGGAGGGAGGTTAGAGGATGGAAAATAATTCTTTTTCAGCAATGACTTAGAGACACTTTTGAACTATCAAGAGTGAAAAGGGAAGTCAGAGAAACTCCTGTCGAAATATGGCAACATTACTCCATTTCTGGCTCTTGTAAAGGTAGAGGATAGCATGGAGAGTCAGACATTAACTGAAGTGGTACAAGAAGCCAATCATTTTACCTGCATCTTTAGTGATGGATCGTATATAGAAATTTCACGTGGTTGGCAAGTCTGAAGATCAATATTTTCTCAAGGCACGGGGCCTCCATTCATCGTGACTGGCAATGTTTGTCTCTCATCTTTTCTTCCAGTCCCCACTGTCCACCATTGACATAAGTTTCACTTCTCAGATATTTCAACTGTTTCTAAGGACAAGTATCCTTTCAATTTTCATAAAACTTTGTTACTACTTCAGAGTCTGATCATTAGTGATGAAATGTAACCAGTTTGGTTTTAGAGGCATGGAATGTAACCAGTCAGTTTTTTCCCCCCACTGGAAAGATCAGAAGAGAGGTCAGTGGCCAATCTCTGATCATCAAGACTTTTAGAGATGTGCTTGTATATAATAACAAAAGAACCATTCTATTTTCATTTAGAATTATCCACTTGGCAATAAATACTAAAAATAGTATGAAATACATTTTTTTTTTAAAACTGGGGTAGCTTAATAATTGTGGCCGGTATTGTATATAAAATTAATTATTTGCATTATTATTAATTTAAAATGAATTTATTTTGCATCATATTTTCTACCGCATACTGTTTATACCTAATAGCAGCAGAGCCAATAGTCTTCTGTTGTCAGAATTTCTCAGGTAAAGATTTGAGTTACTGAAAGTTTCAATGACTGCTTCCTGATAATTTTACATGGCCAGTGACAGAGAAAATATATTTTCTCTGAGAATTGTTGAGAATAGGGAACAAGTTCAAGAAGTACAATTCCAGGAGACTTGTCAAAGATTCTTGAAATAATCATATAAACAAACCAGGCAGAAATTAAAAGAATTTGCTGATGCATTTGCAATGAAACTAATTAAACGTTAAAAGAATACTCCATGTAAAAAAATTGATTAATGGAAAAAATGATGTCAAGATGAGAAATGTAGTGCAAATCAAAATGTGATGTCAGCAAAAAAGTGAATAGCAGGGATGCCATATACTACAAAATTATTATAGTGATCAATATGAGTGTCAGGAAAAGTTTTTTAAAACATTTTATTAAAAGATGGTTTGGTTTGTTTTACAGCATATCAACCTCAATGGGTTGATATGCCATAAGATTTTACAATAGATATGTATGAATTTTTACAATGGATTTATATAATTTTTTTTACAATAGATTTGTATGAATAAAATATATATTCTTTGTAAGAAATAACTTTGTAGATCAGGTTTCATTGATGTATTTTTATAAAGTAGGTTTTATTGAGAGTCAGATGTATTTCTGGTATGTATTTTTTTCCCCAAAACTATATTGCTGTAAATAATTTTTCTTCAGAAATGTATAGCTATAATATTTTCTTCTCCAAAAAAGTATTGCTGGAATTTCTACTATAAAAAGTCTATTTTTATACTTTCATAGTTTTGACCCCAGTTTGGGAATTACTTGCCTGTAGCTGGGACCCTAACAGGTGCTGCCACCCCAGATCAGGGTGGACCTGGGAACAACCTCCCAATCAGAGGCCAGGCTGCCAGATGCAATTTATCGTCATAACCAGGACCTTTATTAATAGACTATTAGGAGAATGACATTAAAATTTCCAGCACTAATTTTATATAATTTATGAGCAACATCCTTTTCTTTTATTCTATCCAAATAACCCTCTGTATTTACAAAACAAAAAAGATTTAACAAAATATTTAACAAGCTGAAAATTCTGCAGCTGTTTAAAACTCAGATTTGCCAATATCTTATGATTGTGCTTTTCTCTCATCCTTTTCCTGTATCTTCTCATTCTCTCCCTTGTGCCTTGCAATGCAATTGAAATCCTCCATTGTTTCATGTCTCTGTTCTTGTCACATTTTACTTCTATCTTCTCATTTCTCACCCCCATCTCATCCCTTCATAACTACACTGCCCATCCTTGTTTTATTTGTACTGATTAATTTCATCTGCAAAATTGAAATAACAAATGCACAAGTATTTTCCCTTGCATCCTCTCCTTGTTTTGCTCTATTACTTTAGAAATAATTTTAATATCTAACAACCCTTATGTCTGGACTGGCATAAAGGTTGTTAGATATTGTAAGGTTGTCTTTGCCTCATTGTCATGATATTCACAGTGGGGAAGCCTTCTTCCATCTCTTTCTTTTATATCCATTCCTTCATTCTCTTTATACCAGCGATTCCCAAACTGGTGGAAGTTTCCCAGGGGAGGGGGGGAATCTGAAGCTACCAGGGAGGAAATAAGTACACTACCTAATAAATAAAAAAATCTCATACGTTGCGCACTTGCCAAAACTAACCCTGTTATTGAAACGCTGGTGCACAAGAAGCAGCAACACCCTTAATTTTATTTGTTACTAACCCCTCTCTATAACGCACTACCCATCATACATACAAACCTAACAGGATTATTTAAGTATAGATTAATACTTCTGTTGAGGATCAGCATTTCTTTGTGTTCTGCCAAAGATCATTGTAGAATTCACAAACACACACTGTGTGAGCAGTAATGTATATGTGTCCAGTAGTAAAATATGTTATATACAGCTGTATAACTTTATTGCCACCCTGCATACACACACACACATATATATATATATATATATATATATATATATATGATACCTCCTAATAAGTGGACTGAATGATTGTAAAATGAAATATCAATGAAACTCTGGAGTTGGGGGTGCTGAATATAACATCAATCAGCTAAATCACAAATTTCATATTTGCATTAATCATTTGAAAGAGATAGACAGATACACACTCACTAGCCATTCAGTACATATGAACAATTGCACCTTCATGCACATTTCTAATCAGCCGATGATGTGCCATCAATTTAATAAATACAGGTTATTTAAATACGGTCAAAGGTATCTGCAGAATTTTCATTTCATGCATTAGGAAAAAAAGTTGATGGTTCTAAATGTAGTATGGTCATTGGTGCCAGATAAGCAGGTCTGAGTATTTCAAAAAGTAGAACTTTCATGCCCAACCATATCTAGAGTTTACAGGGAATAGTCAGTATAAGAAAAATAATCCAGTGAACAGAAATCCTTTGTTGATGAAAGAGGTCAGAGGAGAATGGCCAGACTGGTTGAAGCTGATAGAAAGGCAGTACTGGCTCAAATAAGGTCTCTTTACAAATTGTTTTTTGATTGTATGAAATTTCAAATTGAAACAGACATAAGCCTTTAAAATAAAAATGAAAAAAAAAATGGGGTTGCACTATACACAGGTAATCTTTTTTTTTAAGAGGTTAAAATCCATGCATATTCAGTGACTAGTGGCACTATACACAAGTAAAAGTTTTTTCTGGAGGGGTTAAACTTAATGCAAAAAAGGTTTCCAGGTCACACTATACATGAAGTTGGTTTACAAGAACCATGAGCAACTGTGGACAGCTGGAAAACTTGAAGCAGGAGATGACTAGATTAAACAAACATTTTAGGCAAATGAGAAACAAGATGGCCAAACAATGGAGACATCATTAGTGACGACCACAGAAAATAATGAAAAAGAAGTCAGCATAATACTGGATAAAGACACAAGGGAATGCGTTATGGGATACTGCCAGATATCTGAAAGAATTCTAGTAATTAAACAGTAATAGTGGTATATGCATCAACAACACAAAGTACAGAAGAAGAAGAAATAGAATCCTTCTACTCCATGCTCGATTATGCTAAGGCACAGTGCAAATCACAAAAAAAGAAAAAGCACATTGGAAGAAAAATGAGTGGATCACTGAGAGATTCTTGACATGATGCAAAACAGACAGAAATGATGCCAAGATATGCAACAGAATACAAGAAACTACACAAGGAAACAAGGAGCAAATGCAGACAAACTAAAAATGGCTCAACAACAAATGTGCCAAAACAGAGAGACAGAACAGAATAAATAATGGTGATATGCATAAAATAATCAAGACAAAAGACCTGCTCAGCAACAGGATGTATAAAAGTAAAGAATAGTACACTTATACTAGAAAAAGAAAAATACTTCAGAGATGAAATGAGTATATTGCTGATCTCTTCCATGACAGAAGAAACAACCAACAATACACAAAAATACAGATGGATCAGAAATACTAAAAACCGGAGTGGATTTGGCAATGGCCAAATTGAACAGAAACAGAGCAGCAGGACCCAACGGGATTGTAATACAGATGTTGATGTCCTTAGAAGGCTTTGGTGTAGACAGCTTAAAGAAATAATAAATGAAATTTATCACAGTGGCAATATAACAAAAAACTGAAGCAGATCAATTTTCATAGCACTACCTAAGAAGCCAGGTGCAAAGGAATGTGAACTCCACCAAACAATCAGCTTAATGAGCTACATAACAAAACTAATCTGGATTCTGATGAACAGAATACGCAGCAGAATCAGCCCAAGACAAGTGTGGTTTCATTAAAGATAATGGAACAAGGAATGTGATATTCATGCTCAGAATGCTATCTGAAAGAGCAGTACAAATGTAGAAAGAACTATATTGGTGCTTTATAAACTATGCAAAGGCATTTGACAAAGTACACCAAAAAATCTTGATAGAGATGCTCAACAACCTCAACATTTTTGGAAAAGACATTAGAATAATCATGGATCTGTGTTGGTAGCAAACCACTCAACTGGAAAGTGAGTAGGCACTCGTATGAATGCCTTCTCATTTATGGACAGATTAGTAACTAGTCATGAAAAATGGGTATTTTAGAAGAATATAAAATAATGCAGACAATAGGCAAGTGGCAGAAAACAGGCTAAAGCACAAAAGATGTTAAAAATTCTTAATGTAACCAAAAATCCCTTCAAAAGATGAAAAAAAAAAATTACATTGATGATCAGGTCAGATTCTGAAAGGTGGACCAGGCCAAGAACTTTTCACCAAACTCTTGGTATAACCTAAAATGGTTCTTCATCCAAAGAAAATTCAATGTGTTTAGTTCATGTGGTCCATTTTCTTTCCCATCAATATTACAATTATATTATCCATTGTCATTTGCTACAGCATTTAAACAATGGTAACTATTTAAATTAACTGTTTCATTCATAAAAAGTGAAAGAATTTTGGGAGGAATAAATTTTGTAAATTAGCATTCATTAGCCCTTCTAAGTATGGCAAGTGTCAAAGAAATATTTATTTAGCATTTTAGAAAAGATCCTGTTCATAATATAAAATATAAATATGTTAAATTAATCCCTGATTTCATAAAGAGCTATCAGTACTCTGTTTTTATTTACAAATGTCAAGTTTGATACTGTGCTTACATCATTGATAAATGTACACTACTGATGTCCTTTTTCCAAATTTGTAGTGGTATGTATTTATCAGTTATAACAGTTTCATATTTAACAATTGTAATTAAAGAAAATGTTAATAAAAATTGTTCAATTTTTTTTTTCCTTAAAAAAAAGTGGACCAGTTGATTTAAGTCATGCCAAGTATTTGTGAGGAAAAGCACCACCATTGCAAAATCATGGCATTCTATTATAATACACAGCCACATATTCAAAGATCAAAGGCATTGGCTGGAAAATAAATTCCACTGTCTTTATCAATGTATAGCTTTTGCATAAATTATACAAAAATACTTCATCATTGGACTATATTTCTATGTGGGATTTAATACTTAAACGCATTGATTGAATTGACATCATCAAAAAATGATGGATACTACAGTGTAACCTGGATATAAGAGAGTTGTCGGACAAGATAAGCGATATCTTATATCCGAGTTTCTCTTATATCAGGGTTTGGTCTATTTTGTTTAGGTAAGTATGGGAACACTTCATATAACGCTTTTTACATACAGAACACTAATTTAACAGTTATAGACATAAAAAACACAAAAACACAGACAAAAATATATTTTCAATCAGTTTTCACAAATAATTCAGTCAAAAATTACTTTTTCTTAAAAAAGTCATTTTTAATTGTACAGAAATCTTTGTTAACATCATGAACACTTTCATACAGTCCGTAAATCATTTTCAACAGAACAGTGGGTAAAGTGAAAGTGCTGCCCAGATAAATGCAACGACAAGCAAAGTTGGCAAAAAAGTGGGTGGCGCTACCCTTAGACACACAAAGCAAAATTATAAGGTAGAGGGTGTCTCCTACAGACACAGACTGGACACACGTGTCTCCAGACTGGTCAAGATTAAGTCATTGAACTTCACTCTCTCTCTCTCTAAATGACTTCTATTTGACTAATTTATGACATCACACTGTCACTCAAAACAAACTCCTAGACAGGGACCAGAGAAAATATCTCTTATATCGGGGTCTAATTTATATACATTAACACAGGCTCTAATTTGGGACCAGAGAAAATCTATCTTATATCCAGATTATACTGTATCTACAATAATAATTCATGGAAAAAACAAAAAAAAAAACAAAAAAAAAAAACTTAATTATTAAATCTTTTCTTGATATTAACTTGTAAATAAAAATTTGAAAAATTCCTGAACCAGACAATAAAATTGTAGACAAAATTTATATAAGATATTTTTATTGAATGTTGGCAGATGATTAGAAGTCCTTAAATATTTACCAACATTCAATTAAAAAAGTTATAAAATTTGTAAATCTTCCAGCAATTAAAAAAATTATTTTAAATAAAAAGACTAATTGATGTTTTTAAATCATTTGTTTCAAGAACCACAAGTGAAATAATAGAACTTGCTAAAAGTTTGCCTTGTCCACAACTTCTTGTCTAAAAAATACTTATTCACAACATCATCAACTTACAATCTGTAAGGTACATGTGACATCTTTGGTAAAATGAAACAAAATATGAAAAGACAAGAAAAAGCAAAACAAAGACAAGAAGAATCATTTGTTAATTTTATAAGAGTGTCTAGTAAAAAAAGAAAAAAAAAAAAAATGATTTATTTCAGAGTCTAAAGGCAATCCTTACAAAAAGATATTTTCAACAATGTTACCATTTAAAAAAAAAAAAATCATTTCTATATCTGGTTATATTTTCTGTTCTGTACAAGATAAAAAAAAATTTTAATAAATACTCAACCAAAGATATTAATATGCTATTTTTTATGATTTCAAAGAGATTAAAATTATTTTAATAGTTTGTACCCACCCTCCACCCACTCAAAAAATAAAACCTGTGAATAATGAACAATATTCAAAAAGAAAAAAAACTAAGATGACAATCAGAGGAATGTGATTATTTTTCAATGTCTAATTTCTGATAAATTGAGCAGGATTTTAACATTGCACATTACAAGAGATTTTGGGGAAGAAAGAATTGTTGACCTGCCTCAGGTAAAAAAATAGATACCAACTTGCTATCTGTTTCAAAATTACTCAGATAATGATTATTATTATTAAAATGGTAACAACAATAACAATAAATAGGATAAGAAATATAGCTTTGTCTTTTTTTTTGTTTAGCTTTTTAAGATAAATAGGAAATTCTGAACAAATATCTGTAATAAGATTAAATAAATTTTACAAGAAACAGCAGCACTGCTTTTTTTTTTCTTTTTCAAAGAAGTTCTATTTCAGCCAACTTTGAATGAATACAAATGATGACAAACTTGTCCCGTTGTGTCAGACACTGGTCTATCAAATTGTTCTTGTGTTTTTAAATTTAATTTGGGTGATTTGTCTTTTTTTTTTATCAAATAATTTTAGTAAATATAGATTTTACAAGTCTAATCACTTTTGATGAAGGTACATCATTAAGCTAACTTATAATCCTCCTATTTGATATTGGATCTGCTTGTCTTTCCACATTAAATATCTGCATAAATAAACATAGATTTAAAGTGGAAGAACACAGTTAAATCTCATTCACACTGGGATTATACCATATCTGGGAAATGTCTCTGAAAGCTTAACAGCATTGATAATCTTTCTGGGAATATTAAAAGCAAATTAAAACAATTGCAACAAAATTGGAGAAAACATTAAAAATTCTATAGAATAAATTGGAAATGTGGCAAAAAAAATGTTGCCAAAATTTCTCTTGCATTCATTATGATTGGCAATGCAAGTGATGGAACATTCTGATTTTCTCTCAGGAAATACTAAGGCTCTGTATTTTAACTGTTGATAAAAAATAGTTACACATTTTTGTTTTTAAATTTCTCATTATTATTTTATTTATATATATATATATATATATATATATATATATATGATGAATATTGATAAATATACATGCACATATATATTTTTCTGGTGTTAATAAAATAGTGCTTGATGTAATATAACAAAAGTATAAAGTATATATTAATACATCTATTATCCTACTCAAAGTTTCATGTGCACTACAGACATAGGATTATATATATATATATATATATAAAAAGAGATTTTGGTAAATTGAATAGGTAAATAAATCTGGTTATCTTCCAAGTTAACAGCTTTTCTGTGTCTCATCAAACATTTCACACACTTTTTCCAATCATTCCACCAGCATATAAAGACCCCCCCCCTGCTCCAAGAACCTATTTCATGCCTTAAGTTCTCTTCTATACTTTTGGGTAGCAGTACATATACACTGACATTTATAGTTGACAAGATTATTGCGCTGAAAGCTTAAAACAAGGCATTTTAAAGATATAATATAAAGTACCAACCGAAATTATGTTTTTAACGAAATCCAAGAATTTGTTAGAGCACTTATCAAAGGTAGAATAACCAGTGCTGACATTGATTGATGGTTTGTGGGGAAGAAAGACGTTCAAATAGAAACTCAACCATTAATTTTTTTTTCTTTTTGTTTAGAAAAAACACAAGGTTTCTAATTCAATTAAAAAATAAAAACCAGTCGAGTATCAAAGCTGAGTAAATATTGAACATTTCTCGCTTTTTAATGTCAAGCCATATTTCCTCTTAACACTTAATCATAATTTTATTTATTTATATATATATATATATATATATATATATATATATATATATATATAAGCAATTGTTTATAATCCAAATTATTTTTTATTAGTATAAATATTTAGTGGGAACAAACGTTTGAGTAGACATCCCTGTTGTTGCTCTCTATTCTGTTAGACAATTTCAATTAAAAAAAAAAAGAAGCAAAAACCAGATGTCTATTCAAACACATCTATCTATTATATATAACTTTTATAGTAAGAAGAATTATATAATATCAATTGTTCATTACATAATATGGTTAGCACATATTTTATTCCATCCCTAGAAAAAAATTAATTTGTGCTTCAAAATACATTAGATCTAAAAAACAACAGTGCTTATTGAAAGTCTAATGAAGTCAATATAAATTTTTTTTCATGCAAAAGTTGGATCAAACTAGCATTTACTGACTGTTCTATAATAATAGCTGTATTTGCAGACAGTAAATGTTTCATAACACAGTTCAGATATTTTAGTCAAGATTGCTTTTATCACAACTCTATCCTCAAACTCAAAGCAGTAGTGAGATGAAGAAATTTTTAAAAGATTATTCATCAAGTTTGTTCATTAGCAGTGTATTTATAATATTGATAAATTTCCATTGACATAAAAAATACATAATCTGATGATGGTTGGAGAATTAATTTGCAGCATGAATTATAAATTAAGGAAAAAATTTGTAAATTCACATTGTAGAATTATTAATTTTTGATGAGTATTTCTTTCATTTTAATTGTTGCATTTTTGTTACAACTTTAAGAGCATTATTAAGAGTTAGAAAAAGTTTAAATAGTTTGTTTAATCAGAGTATGCCCTTTGTTTGATATTTACCTGACAAATTGCTGGTAATCATCAAGTAATGAGGATTAGGTGAAATTAACTGTGACTACAATCCAAAGAAACAAACTTCATAATTGACTCCTTGGCACATGTTTCATCATTTGCGTGTCTTTCTAGAGTTGTCTCCCTTCCAGGAGAGCAGACGAGAAAAGAGCAAAAGAGGATAATCTTAAAACAGCAGCTTTTTTTCTTTTTATCACAGCCACTGCTGCTGTTTTTGCTATGAAAGTAGAGATTATGGTAGTTAGAGTGGCAATCACTATATAGTATCCCAAGGAATGACATCGTATTCTGGCTCTGGGGAGGTGGACACTGGGCCTATCTTCATGAAGCGCTGGCGTCTCCGTTCACATTTTGGGCACTGGCCTTTCAGGTTCATACAGGTCTTGTGATAAACAGCTTTGCATTGTTCGCACTGGCACAGAGAGAAAAAGAAAATAATTGAAATATATTTAAGATTTTCTCAAAAAATAAATATAAACTGTTGAATTTTGAGATTTGCTAATGCACAATCCCAATGATATTTTGGGGAAATTTCAAACCTGCCTGTTTCACAGAACAAATCAATATTAAACAGTAGGAAATATAAAGTTAATGAGAGAAAAAAGATTTTACTTGGAAATTTTTATGATGCAGCAGTAAATTTAATTCTATATTAAATATATTTAAATATTTCTAGTTATAACCAAGAAAAATATTCAGATATAGCTCAATAACTAAGTTTTATTTTTGTTAAGCATTTAATATGTCTTAGGCCACCTGCATATTATCTATGTCAAACATCAGTGATTTATTTTTGTTGCATTAGAAATATACATTCTAACTAATCAATTTTCAAATATTTTATTCAACTCCATGCCACACTATATATATATATATATATATATATATATATATATATATAGATATAGTAATTAATATTATTATAATAGCATACTGCAACTCAATAGCTATAAAGTTTCAGTGTTAAGACACCATCACCAGGCAGTAAAATGTGGTTAATTTTTTTTTTGTAATATATAGATCAGTCAGTTAGGTGCCACATGTGATACACACTTTGGATGATCATGTCTCGAAAGAAACATGACTGACTGGGCAGAAGATTATCCCGCAGTAGGTTGCCATTTCTTTCTGTGGTAGACTGGTTGCCAGCCAAGGCTATAGAACCCAATCTGTCCTATTATTTAACCCACAACTGGAGGGAAGAGAGATTAATACCTTTCCCAAGGGTATTTGCACGTAAGTAAATGCAAGGAATTCCACTGGAATTCAAACTTGGCACCCTGATTTGTTGTTCCAAGTTGATATTCACTGCACCACAACACATGAAATATATAGATAAGGAGATTTTAAAAATATAAAATAAAAACATAAGAATAAAGTGGTCTGCCAATGAGATGAATTAAGTGGGGTGAAAAGTTATAACATTTTAAAGAATACTGATTTTTGTTGTTTTTTTTTTTCTACTTTATCTTTCTCCAGTTTAAAATTTTTGACATGACAGTCTTTCAGTGCCAAAACATTGAAACACTACTGTCTATTGAATCATACACACACCATTCTTTAAATAATAATAATTACCATATATTTACTTTTGTACTGAGCACTTTTTAAAAAGTAAATATCTAACTGTAGTATGTACTTCCATTAGTAACCATTACTTACATTATTATTAATATATATCTATGACAAAATGGAAAAAAATTAACTTGTGATAGGTTTCATCCTGAAATGTGTCACAAATACCTTCTTACACATTTTCATGCAATTTCTCCAATACTGTTCTTGATATATAAAAGCATATATATAAGTCAGCCACATACAAGCCTGTTTCACTGATCACAGCTCATCAGTGTGGCTAGACACATCAACTTGCTTCTGGACGAGATCAATACTCGACCGATTTGGTGTCAGTCGGAGTCGCTACCCGCCAAGCCATAGGTGCATGGAATTAGAGAAGGGAAATTTTAACATGTTGTATATAAGCAGTGTATACACTCGCCAGTCACTGAAAGAACTCAATTCATTTCTGAAGAGTAATGCATATATTGCAGAATTGGAATCTGTTTTTAAAATTTTCTTCTCTGGAGAGCTCAATCGTAATAAGAGCATTGTGTGTGTGTAGCACTAGATATACAGTAATGAAGCACAAAACAATGTATTGATTGTACTAACATATCAATAATAAGCATATCAATCCCTCAAATGTTCAATCCATTTGCCCCATCGTTCACACTCCTCATTACCTGTAAAGCATTATTATTATTATTTAATAAAAATAAAAAAATTATGAAATAAAAATATTTACATTTCAATGAATTCTTGTATTAAATGAACCCTAGAAGCACTATTGTAATATTGGTATAATACTTACTGTATAACTACTTTTGCATATGTGTGTGTGTGTGTGTGTGTGTGTATCTTCTCAATATATTGCTCTTCATAATTTAGATATTCATAACTACATATCCTAAGGACTCTAAGGTAAAATCTTATGATTATTCCAGATTTTATTCTCTGATTTTGGTGGGAATAGAAATTGATTTGGTTCGTTTTTGTTTGTGGCTTTTCGGTAAACTTTAAAATCTAATTTATTATTGTTTTGTATTAAGAGTATGTCAAAGAAAGTTGTTTGTTTCAAATTTGTGTGGGAATTTGATAATGAGTTCAACCCTATTGAGTTTCATTATCATGTTTAATAGGAGATTCAGATCCATATATTCAACTCCTACATTTATATACAAACACACACATTCCCACACACCATTGTATATAATGCTGAGCATACTTCATGTTACCATTACAATGGATTTGCTCATTACTCATGCTGACTATATTGCTAATGATTATCCAACAATGCATGAGTCTATTGTCAGACAGATAATCAAACAAAAAATACTTATGTTTGTTATTGTAAATGATTATATTTTAAAGTTTAATACTGAATTAATTCTATTAAATTATAATTTTTATTCAACAATTCTTAGAAAAGACCAGAATTAATAAGAGAAAATACGGAAATGACTTGGTCCCACATTTTTGGTGATTTGTTTATAACAATGAATCAGTTTTAAAACAAATGTGCATGTGTACCCATAAGATGTCACCTTATCATTTCTTTATAAAAATTTAAAATTTATTGAAATGTCCTTTAAATCAGAGATTCTCAACATGGGCCCTTAAGCCCACAAGTGGTTTGAGAAATTTTAAAAATAGGCCAGGAGTTGGCCATCATAAACTGAAAGAACAAAGTATTGATGGGGTGAATAGAAAGAGGAGGATTAAGTGGATGGCTGGGATTAAAATCCTCCAATGCCTTGCTCTTTGAAAAGGTTGTTCCATTCTTATTTGGTTTTCCTAACATCTGGTTGATTAAGTTGAGAAATTCTACAGCAGTTGATGTTCTTACAAAGCAATATAATTTGTTGAAGATTGAGAAAAGTTCAACCTGGCAATCTGATAGACACCAAGAGCAGTGAAGTCATTAGTCAGAAATTATATTTTCTATTAGATTTTGCTTTTGCAAATAAAATGTATTTCCTGTTCTATTTGTGCTTTTATATAGGCCGGAAAAGATTTTTTTGATACCAAAAATGCCCCACAGGTAAGAAAAGATTGAGAAACACAGCTTTAGATTGTGAAAAGCTATTTTTCATTCTTTACCTACCATGTAAACCATTAACCATAAATGTAAAAAGTTTAGAAATTAATCAAGCAAAACTGAATTTATAAACACAAGATCAATAAATATGAAATCTTGTAGGAATGCTCAGCTAATAATACAGACACTTTACAACAGTTGGGACTAAAATGCTTACAAAATGCATATTGAACAGACATTGAGACTAAATCAAAAAGGTAGGTGAGAGGTGTAGGAGGTCTAAAGTTAATAGTGTTGAAAATGGATTCAGCAATCCAAATTCAAACACTAAGACAGATTTATAATCCACTTGTACTTCTGTTATTGAGAAAGACATGAAACTATTGTGGCATGGGGCTTAGGGGTTAAAATGAACAGTTGATTTACTCATGCCAAGAAGATTTATGAAGGATGATAATAACGAGGAAATAAATGGGTAATTTTAACAAAACAAGATAAGGAATTTATTCATGAAGTAGTGTCAGGTCAGTAGCTTGTTTCAGGAAAATAAATCAAAATTATTAAAGTCTGTAGTTTTAATGTATTGTTATGAAGAAGATATGTTCATACAACAGATTAAATGATCCGACAAAATATTGAAACATATTTAAAACAAAAAGTAAAAAAGTTCATTGCTCACCAAACGGATATATAGTTTGCATATGTTCAAAAATAGAGAAAGAGAGAAAGTTTGAAATACTCAGTTTTCTTAGAATGTTGAGAGAAAATTCTTTGAACCACCATGTGCTGGTTAGAGATCAATAATATAAGTAGCATGTAATTTTACACTGGTGAGAATTAAAATGAATTTTTTATCTGTGTCCAGTGTGAGCAAAAATTGTTCAAAACATATGTTCAATTATTTTCAATGATCACTGGTCATTTTCAAAAGCAGAAGATATGTTATAATTTTTAAAGTAAAGGAAACTGATGTATTTGGATTTTTAATAAACCCTGCATAATTGACAAACTGTTGTTTCATTTCATAAAATGGACTTTTAGAAAGTTGGAAAAAGTTTGATAGAACCAAAAAATGTTTTGTCCCATGATTGTGAAGTTTATGAAATGCTGGCATTGCTTCTAATTATTTACATGAATTATTCATCATTCATGACAAATGTCAGAAGCAGAACTGAAACAATTGAAGGAACTATCTGGCCATAGTGGATGATAAGGCATAGATGATGTGATTCCGTCTGTGAGTAAAGGCCACAATGATTGTGGGATGGAGGCAGATCTATATTCCCTGAAAATAGGCTTTGAATCTCATAAATAAATGTTGACTTTTTTTTTTGTTTTTTACACATGAGCTGTCTGTTAATACTTTAGAAAATATTGGGTTTGTGATCTAATTTGATGATTACATTTTGTATTCATCCATGAAAATAATAATAAAAAAAAAACTGACAATAGTTGGCCTTCAAGCTTACAACCAGATGAAACAATCTAGTCTGGCCTTTTCTGTAACCAAACAAGATTTCATCAATTCATCTATAATGATATTTGAAATATGTACACAGAATGGAACATGACTGGTCAGTTATGTGCTTATGCTTTACACATTTATCTTGAATAGCACTTAGGCCTTGTGTTGGGCAAACAACTGTGTTCTCACCTTCCACATCTCAAAAAAATAAGACAGAAATTCTCTTTTCCATTATAATTTCATCTGCTATCTAAAAGTGGCAACTATTCAGCTTTAATTTCATTTTGGAGGATGCAAAACTTGTTTCTTGAATGTTGATCGATTTGCTTTTTTACAGCATTAACCTTTTGCAAGTCATTTAAAATCAGAAAAAAATCTTTTTAGATTCTAATAATTTTTGGAGATAATGTGTTGTGGTTTAGTGGATATCAGCTCAGAATGAGAAATCCAAGAGCTGAGTTCAAATTCCAGTTGCATTCACATGTGTAAATACCCTTGAGAAAGGGCATAAATACATTGCTTCTCCCTCCAGCTATGGGTTAAAATCAGGACAGATAGCCTTGGTTGACAACCAGTGTACTGCAGAGAGTAATGGCAACCTACTGCAGGAAAATCTTCTAAGTCATGTCTCTTTCAAAACATGATTGCCCAAGCATGTATCATGTATGGCACTTAAGTGACTAAATGATTTACTGATACAAATCCTACTAATTAACCTGTAGCTGACGAGAAGAGGTGGATTAATTTCTTTCCCACAAGTATTTGCATATAACAAATCCAACTGGAATTGAAAGCTGTTATCAATCATATATCCCTGCACAACCAAGCACCTGGTATTCTGAAGTGGTCATCTATTTAGGTAATGACCAGGCTTGACATAGCTTCACTTCAGTTATCATATGAGAATTTTTGTATCGAGCCAGAGGGCAAATTCTGCAGCAATGATTTTCGTGGAAGAGTTTATGTGCCCCCACCCCATTTTCTAACATTTTGAAGATGATTAGTCGGACTGACAACACATCATCTTGAACCAACATCCAACTAGTTGTGAAATACATGTGCTATTTAAAGATTTGTGTTTAACCTAAAGAATGTCTGCCAAAAGCCCAGCAAAACTTCTGGTAGCACATTTGCTGAGCTTCATACAAAATTTAAAGCAAACATGTTACTTCAGTTTGTCAGCCATTATAAAGACTAGACTTGTTCCAAGACAACATTACAAAACCTCCAGTCATAACTTAACACAAGTAGACAGCATGAAGCCTATTAGCAGACTGACTCAGGAGGCTGGCTACTAATGGGCATTACATGCGTGCACATGGTGGAATGGTACAATTACCACAACACATGCAGACTAAGAACTTTCTAATACCACATTATAGACACAATTGTCTACACCTAGACACTAGGTAGAAATGAAAGTTAATGACACTAATTCTAAGCAGACTGAACAGATTCTATACATTTAGGTAGAAGAGCCAATCCATATTTTAGTGTTTGTTTTTGACAGATACTAATCTGTATGCCATCTGTATCTTGATGAACCCAAATTAATTTAAAAGTAAATTCAAGATGAAAACATTCAAAAGAAATGTAAATTCAATGAAATCATAAGCTGTAGAGAAGGTCAGTGGAAGTGTCATTGGCATGAGGAGCAGTACACAGCTTGCTTTCAGGTGTGTTTAAATACTTTTCAAGTAATTTTATTCTTCAAACCTAAGGCTCATCCATTGACTTTCAGGACGAGACTGAATGGCGGCTAGGAACAGACCAGTAGACGATTGGAGAGACTAGATGATTTCACCAGGCCAGCAACCTAAAGTTCATTAAATAATTGCTACAGAGAGAAATAAAAGGAAATGCCCTCAGGATTCACCAGGATGATGAATCTAAATTAAATAATCAACAACGAACCCGGAATCAAAAACTCATGACTAGAGAAAATTGTATGGACTTCCTATGTGTTTGTGGTTGGAAATTTAGGTCCCAAAAGGAGGCTAAGATTCACCATACAAAAATGGGTCGTGCTTCTCTGAAAACATTTTCAGAACAGCCCTGTCAAGGCAGATAAGATGTCAAAAAACCAATACCAGTATGCATATCACAGTGCTGAGGATATCCAAGCTGTTGAATCAAAAAGTTGGGACAACTCAAATTGCCAAGAATCATATTTCTACCAGCATCCAACTTGAAAGCATGGTGTATACTAAGTCACATCATAAGCAAAATACTACATAAAGAAATTGGAAAAAAGAAATATTACAAACGATTGAATGAGAGTAGTCAAATCATCTACAGGATTTGTAAAGGAATCAACAGAGAGAAAGAGAAAAATGATAAACTACCAACCAAAAAGAAATCAAAGGGTGTAATAGTGTGAAAAATATAAAACATCTAATAGAAGTAACTGAAAATAGTTCTTTGTGGATATGAAAAAGAAAAAATATTCCGTGGAGCATTTCAGCAAATATAACAGCATGACCTGATCATGAATAATACATAATGAGGTTCACGTTGTATTCTCAGAATGTGAGCAAGGCTTGCCATTTTTTGTAAATCTAATCTTGCCATTGAATATTTGAACTATAATATATGAGTATTTTTAGTGTATCATTATAATGGACCCTCATGTCAGTCAGAGGGGGGGGGTGCAAGTGAAATTGTTGAGAGGAAGGCCTCGAAACAGTGTACATTCTTTCCTGATGACATCAAATTAATTTAAATGTGAATTCAAGAGGAAAACCTTCAAAGGAATTGTAAATTCAATGAAATCATAAGCTGTAGAGAAGCTTGGTGGAAGTGTTAGTGGCATGTGAAGTATTATACATTCAGTTTGCTTTCAGGTGTGTTTTCAAGTAATTTCCTTCTTCAATATAAAATATAGTAAAAATTGAGTCTTCATAATTTTGATTATTTTTAAAAAATAAAAACAATTATGTTATACCAACACCACCCGACAAGTTATAGAAATTGGCAGAGTGTGATACAATTTCATGAAATCTGAACCAAACATAATTATCTACCTTAGAAATGCAGGGAAACAAAAGCAGAAGAAGCAGTAATTCAGGTGTCATATTAGCAAAAACTGTTGGTCAATTTGTAGAACAGGTTTTGCCCAATAAAATGTTGAAGAATGAATCAAACTATCACTTGCAAAACAAGGAGATACAACTGAACTAAATGCTGCTACATGGGACCATAAACAGAATCTGGTTGTCATCTCCATGTGTTATCTTTAAATAGAAAACATGTTATTTAACTAACTCCAAACCAATCTGTGACAATCAGTGGTTCAGTAAATATTTTGGAAGTTAATCAGGTTGGCAGTATTTTTTTTGTTTTTTTTTGAGTAGAGTTTTTTTGTTTTTTTTATACTTACTTACAAGCCATGACAAACACAAAATGAAACTATGGAGATATATCAAATGAAAATAACCCTATATTTTAAATAATTTAAAACATTAAATAATTCATTATTAACCCTTTGTTGCATATTGGTTACGATTGTAACCAATATGCAACAAAGGGTTAATACCCATAAATTCATAAAATTCTACTTTTGATAATATTAAAGATGAAGAGTCAATGAGTAGAATGTATTTCATTTTTTTTATATAAAACAAATGAAAACATTGTACTTCCTGTCATCAAAATTGAATATAAACCATGATTAGTTTAGACTGATATTTATGCTCATTTAGCATATATTATCTTTAAAAATCACTTCTGCCATCCATAAGCTGTGTCAAATGCTGAAATTATTGGGCATACAATTTTAAAACTGAAAATTCTTCATTTAGAAGAAATGTCATTGACCTTTCTTTGTATTTAAACTTTTCATTATATCATTGAACTGCAAATCAATCACTTCTAATTGTAGATCTGTTGGAAGGTTCTCAATGATACAAAAATCTTAAAGGAAAAATAAAATAAAAAATAATTATTTCAGAATAACAACATATTTTCCATGGTCAAGAGGCCTGACAAAACAGCACAATCAGTCAAAATTTTCTGTAGTTTTCCAGTTCTTAAGTTAATTTCTATGCTTGCACCACCCATATTTACTCATGTTACTGAGCACTCCTCCTTGATAAATATAGTAAACTAAACAATTTATATAGAGAGAGCAAAATTCAATTGATCATCAATAAGTACTGTGAATTTACAATATTTTTATATATATATATTATAGATAGGTTGATAAATATTATATAAAAAAATATTGAATGCCTTTCTTAAGTTGTACTGATTATTTTGAATGTATCAATAATTTAGTTAGAATTTCAAAAACTTTAATTCTGGAAGAGAACAGAAATCTAAGTTTTGGAAATATATTTTGCAGTTGGCTTTTCTGATTCAACAGGCAAATATATTTTGGAATCAAAGTATTAAGTGTCCAAGAGTTGTCTTTGATATTTTTAATACAGTTTGTTTTCAGATGAAATGCTACTGCACTAGACTGTCTTAATTCAACTACAAAATCTAATAGAATATTTGAGTAGTGCACAAAGAATTAATGAAAAAACAAAAAGAATGAGTTGTGTTAATATAAACAAAAATACTTGAATCTTTATCAAAGATTTTAAAAAGAGACATTCAACTTACTCGATGTGTTGTATCCATCTCAAATGGATAGATGACCTGTGGATTCTTGCAGATCTCACAAATGAAACCTTTCTGACTGCACAGCCCACATTCATAGACATGTTTACTGGCTGTCTTTAGAGACTTCTTTAACATTGTCTGTAGCTGACCAGACTGAATTTGTAAGAAATCCTTGAAACAGAACAGATAATAATGGTTAAAAATGTTATTTAATGCAATGAAATAAGAATGGTTTACTAAGAGAAATGTCATCTAAATATGCATATCTGAAGCAACATCTTTCTGAGAATATTGGAAAAGTTCTTCAAAACTTCTACCTCACTTTCCAAAATACTGAGAATATTGAACCTCAATGATTGTCTAATGGAGATGTCATTTGCCTGACTATCTTCAGAGCAGACATTTAAATCATGCCAGGGTAACCTTCATTTTTGGAGTGAATAGCTTAATGGTTAATAGTATGGAGAATGACAGCGTTCAAATTCTAGCTGAGACAGGTTGTGTTTACTTTGAATCATTGTTCTTGGGAAAAGCATAAATCTATTTCTTCTTTCATCTAAGGGTAAATAGTGGGGCAGTTGAAGCCCTTTAGCTTTATAAATCAGTCCATTTTGGGCATCGGGCTAGTTCCCTAGCCCCATAAAAAGACACATGCAACTGAAATTGGAGCAGCATCATTTGGTGGGGTTAATACCCTATGTCCAACATAAGAAATCTGCAGGAATAAAGTGAAAAATCATTGATTTCCTGAATAATTGTAGGGTTGTTGGTTGGTCAGCGGGTCAGTTATTGCCAAACAAATTTTATTTATTGCTGGTAATATCTTTTTCTTTCAACAATTTATTGTTGTTTTTATATAAGTTTTGTGTCTAGTAATACTTTTTTCTTTTCGAGTATCAAGATTCATTGAGATTTGTTTTTAAGGGCAGGGTTCCCAAGTCCTACCCTGTTACTTAACTCATAACTGTAGGGAAGGGATGGATTAACACTTTTCCCAAGGGTACCAGTGCTTAAGTGAATGCAGGGTATTCAACTGGAATTTGAACTCGACTCACTGATTTCTCTTTCCGAGCTGATATCCACTGCACCACAACGCACATCCGTCACTAAACTCTTACAGCACCTGGTATTCACAAGCGGTCACCCATCTAAGTACTGACCAGGCTCAATGTTGCTTAACTTCAGTGATCGAGTGAGAACCAGTGTATTCAACGTGATATAGCCGTAAGCCGAATAATTGTATGGTAATGGTTTTTGTTTTTTTTTCTCTCCAGCATTTTGGGAAGATTTTTTCCTTCTTTGTTTTCATTAGCCTGCCGAATTTGAATTTAACTCTGTACTTTTATTCATGAGGACACGCATTGTGGTGTAATGAATATCGGCTTGGAATGAGAAATCGGTGATATCCTTGGGAAAAATATGAATCCATCTCTTCTCCCTCCAGCGATGGGATGAATAGCAAGAGATATTGGGTTCTATAGCCTTGGTTGGTAACCAGTCTACTACAGAAAGATATGGTAACCTACTGTGGGAAAATTTTCTGCCTAGATCAAAAGACACATGATCATCCAAGTGTTGTATCATATATGGCACTTAACTGACTGACTTATTTATAGTTTGTATATGTTTTAAAAATAACATTTTTTTATTGTAAGGATATACTACCTTCTCCTTAGTGTCATTGTGAAGTATAGAGACACAGCCTCACCACACTAGATGTTACTGTTATGGATTCTGTAGTAAGTAGGTTTTTATAGGATTGAATTGCTAGCCCCAGTTTTGAATACAGAGTTGTTGTTATCCAAGATTGGTTGCCAACAAAAGGAAGAAATCTCAGTTTTCCCTGCAACTTAACTCAGTGTGAGTAAAAAGAGATTTGGGGGAGGGTATACTTTTCCCCAAAGGAATTTATGTGAAAGCGAATGCAACAAATACAGGTGAATTTGAACTCGGTAAATAGATTCCACTTTCTGCATGTGTAGCACAATCCAAAGGCATCAACAAGATAAATGTTTAAGTTGGGATCAAAGGTAAACTTAACTCATAGAAAAACTTCCCTCTATTTTCTATAATCTACCCAATTAAATTGCAATATGAATCTCATGAAACAGGGTTAACCTAGTAAATGTTAATTATCCTGAAAATTGTTACTGTTTCTTTTTGGAAAATACCATTCTGCTCTATTAAAAAAATTAAGTTATTTTAATGCTGACCATGGTTCATTATATTTTTTTCTCAAATAAATTGTCAAGCACTTGTAATTTAATTTTAGCCATGTTCTATTTCAATTACTCAAACTCTAACAACACGTAAACATTGTAGATTGGAAAAAGCTCCAAGCAAGATTCAAACTTGTATCAGTAAAAAGAAAAGCCATTTGAAAAATTTATTTATGTCACAATGTAAGTCTTTAAAAATCTTGCTAATCACAGATTTTTATGATTATTATGAGCACATTTTTCTCTAGTTTAAGTAATTTTGAGAAAGCCAGCAAAACAAATTCAAGAACTTACTATTATAGAATAGAGGTGGATGTCTTCATACAAATACTCCTTAGGCCATAAACTCTGACGGAATTTCTCAGCCACAGACTTTTTACAGGTGAACAGATAAGAGCTCAAATGAGCTAAACGAATTCGGAGAAACTGCAAAAGAATAAAATGACAAAATGTACATATGGCAAAAGTTAAAATAAACACACAAGATTCTTCCATTTTTTTTAATCACTTCCACTGAATCAATCCACAAACTCAGAGTGGTGTAGAACAAGCAGTTACAAACTCAACAGAAAATTTATATATATATGTGTGTGTGTGTGTATGTGAATAAAAAGTAAAGGACAAGTAGAAGAAGTGTCTTTAATCTAACATATTTCACGTTATTAAGCTTCTTCAGAGATTTGTTAATAAGACATGGTTTGATTTTATTGGTCAGATAAAGGTCACATGTAATAAAGCAATAGATGGTCATTTTAAAATGCAGAAAACCTATGCCTGTTTATATGTGTGTGTGTGTGTGTGTCACATGTAATAAAAACAATAGATGCTTATTTTAAATGTAAGTGCGTATAAATGTCTGTATGCAAAAAAATAATGCATGTGTCAAGCGTATTTAAATGATGGACAACTTTTTAAATTATTAATTAAATTATTACCAACTTATAAACACACACTTTCATACATTAAACCTCCCATGATTCTTTTCATAAAAAGAATCATGGGAGGTTTAATGTATGAAAGTGTGTGTTTATAAGTTGGTAATGTTAGTATGTGTGTGAATAATAAAACAAAATACATTTGTGTTTAAAATTGTAGCAAAATAATGTATACAAGTACCAAGCAAATTTTATATATGATGAACACCTGTTGAAGATCACAAATGAGGGTTGAGTAAAACACAGTGTTTAGCTTTTATGGACCCACAATGTGTCTCCTGAGGCATACAGGTGTGTATTGCACACTTTTTCACAGATGGGACATGCAGCAGACCTATTTCACTCAAGTGGTTGAGGATCAGTTGCCATATGTTTCCACATTTACAATATGTGACAAAGCCAGAGTGGCAGGTTAGGCCACCACTGATTATATACATACATATTTAATAAACTAATAAGCAAACTTGTTTTATTGAAAAGTATAGAAATTTTATGTCTATAAAGTCTAACCAGGATGCACAGTTTCTGTAATAGATAGTAGTGCTGAATGTGAAATTGAAAACCAAAATTCAAATTCCTATCAAGTTCATTAAATTCGCTTATGTACAAATACATTTGGGAAAGGTATGAATGCATCTCCTTCAGCTATGAATTAAATAGTAGAACAGACAGCCCTCTAACTATGGTTGGCATACAGTCTCTGAGAAGAACAATTCTGAATTCAAAAGCTGTAAATATCCCTGGTAAAGTATAAACTAATCAACAAATCAGAGTTTACAATGTCTATGATCTGAACTGCAGTTGATCTTGAATGAATGAAGTCTGACCATTTTTTTTATAAATTGCAAATGATCTTTCACAAAATCAGTGGCTGTAGATGCACAAAATTTCCAAAATAAATACAATTACAATGTCTAAGCAATACACACACACACACACACAAACTGTAAGATGTAAACATATTTACATTGTTTGGACTTGTCCTCACCTTTATTGCCATATTCATGATGTTTCAATCATCTGAAGAAGGCCAGAGTGTAAAACGACAAACTGTGAATATGAGTATGACAATAAAGATGAGGACAACAGTCTGAACAATGTAAATAATATCTTAGAAGTATAGGTAAACCTATTTAAACCTTTGCAAATTGTGACTTGAATAAATGAAAAGAAATAATAGCTACAAACCTTTGTATCTCTCATATCTGAAATATAGTCATACAATTCTGGATTTATTTTATCAATATCAATCAGGGGATATTCTTGAATTTCCTTCAGAAATTCCAAATTTCTAACACACACTGAAATCAAATAGAAAAAGAAAAAACTTATTTTTTATTTTACAATTCAGTAATTTCATTTTAAATTTTTAATCACAAAGTCCATTTCAGGGATTTCTGTTAATACTGAAATTTAAATGAAAAAAATGTTCTAACTCACTACCAACAGTTATATGTCTCATGTGACTCAAACAGTACTCTAACAAACACTATCAGAATTCTGTCATAGCACTCTCTTTAAGTTCTTTATTTAAGGCATCTTGCCTAGTTTATTTATGTTACTAGAGCTGTCTTTTATTTACTCCCCCAAAAAATAAAAAAAATGACAAGATTTTCATTATCATCAATACAAAGTATTGATTTTTGTACACAACCAACAATTCATGTAGTGAAACAACTGATAAAAACTTTAGAAAACTTAAAATGATGCTAGCAATGTAAAGTCAGACATAACCCAGGATAAAACATTTTACAGATTATCATAAAGAGTTAATATCAAAAGTGAAAAAAGTGAACATCTCTTTCTACAGTAGCTTTGTTTGCATGTAAATCTTTTATTAAAAACATTCCTTTAGTTCTGAGATCAGAAATGTATTTCATAATCTATAAGATAGGTGCGAGTTTTAAATGTAACCTCAGTTATCATTTGTCCAGTGGTTTGCTCAAGTTTTTAATGCTAAAAGCAAGCACCTTTGTTGCAAGAAGAAAGAGTTTAACTATAGAAAGACCTGAAAGAAAATGTTCCTCTTTCTTAATATTTTCTCTGCTTTAAGTAAATGATTATGTAGATATTAATTCATACTAAGTAAAAAAAATATAGGTGCAAATCAGATGTAACTGAGGGAACAAGCAAATCTTTTCTGAAATGAGAAAAGTTTTCTTTTACAAAGCTTCTCTTGATTATTTAATGTATATCCTTCTAAAAGCAGATTATTTTTCATCACATATCTAAGCCATAATTATGAACTATTGTTTTAGAAAGTGAAAATTTCACTGAAATATAATAGAAAATTTCCATGTTTTCATCTGAAATCAAAAACATGATAAATGGCAAAAAAAAAACTTCAGAAGTATGTTGAGAAAGTATAAATAAGAATAACCATTTTTTTTTATTAATCCATTTTATCTTCTATTTATTAAAAGCAGATCATTTATAAGATTTTTGTTGATTGAGTTAGATAAATTTATTTAACTAATTTGCAATCCAGAAAGAGTTTGTAAACAACAGAACCGATTGTACTTTTATTCTATGGAAGTGGTAACCATATCACAACAGATTTTTTTAAAATTTGTTTTTCATCACCTACAACACTATAGAATTTAGTGAGCATCTCAAATTGATGAACCAGATCTCCTTAAAGCCTAAACATTTTAATTAACTGGAATTTAGTTTTCAAGTTAAATAATCCACTTAATTTTCATAGGTTAGCAAAATCAATTGTTCTTGGTATTAACTAAAAAAAGCAACCAGAAAGCTACATACTTAGGCTAATGTTATTAAAAAAAAAAAGAAAAGGAAAACACTGAATGAAAATTAATTCATTAATAGGTAGGAACCAGAGGAGGTAACTAAGTTTCCATTTTATAAATTTCATACTCTTGTAATAATTTGTAAAATATCAATTAAAAAAAATTCTCACTAATTCCAAATTTAATTTACCCTTCTACAAAATGAAATAGAAATTGAAGAATTTTTAAAAATACTGTGTAGACAAACATGAACAAATAAATAATTTTTGTTGCCAACTTTGTTAACAGAAATAATAGCTGGACAAGAAATTGGATTTAATGAATTTCAAAAGCTACTTTTGACTGAAAAATTGATCAATAAAAACAATATTCAGTACGATTACAAATTTTGTCCAAAAGTAATTTCTCCTTTAGGTTATAGAACATAATAGCAGAGAAAATGTTATTTGTTTGGAACTGTCATTTTCAATTATAGTTTTATATGATGAGTTAAATGACATGAAGAGAAAATAAATTTGTAAAGCTTTAATTTCAAGTAAGAACTCAAGAAAAAGTTTAAAAAATGCAATTTGTAAAACGAATGTGATTTTTGAAGACAAAGGGGTTGAAAAGGATTAAAAGGAAAATTACAAGAATCCATATAGAGTAAAGAGATAGGAAGTTTCCAGTACAGATTTTGGGATGAAAAGTGAGGTGGTGTCATAGAATGGGTAATAATTTAACAAGGTGATAGGAAACGGTTGTTTGATATTAAGGAATTATTAGTGTAGCATATAAAAATCGAGGCAAATAAAATAAAGCTTTATCCTGAAAGAAAAATGGAAACAGTTTTATAAAGGTACAAAACCTAAATATAGCTTGAAAAAGCAGACATGCTGAAATTAGCTTTTAAAATACATACATTAATAGATTTAGCTCAGTGGTAGATTGTAAAACAACAAATCCTCAATCAACACCCAAAAATGTAAAGCATTTTAACTCTTAAAATATATTTTAACTTATATAAAAATAATTTTTTATATGAGAGCAAAATAATCATTCTTCAAGTGGTCAACTGGTTAAAATTAAATCCATTGATAATCACTAATTTTAAGTAACAACAATGAATCACTTTCCTAGCCCATTAACATATATATGGATTATGCAAAAAATTTTCATTTCAGACATTTAAAATTCTTTATAATGAGTCTTGTATCTCTAAGAAATAGTTGAAGAGGTATATATTCTGCAAGGTGGGGGCCAAAAAGTTTTCAACCTGACTAAACATCAGATTGTTCCAGCCAAGAAATTTTTAAAACACCTTCATATCAACATCTCATTTCTATGCAGAGATGTTCTACCCTTAACTTGTAGAGCAAATAAATAGTTCTGCATCTATTTCTGACCAAATTAGACTTCCAAGTGTTAATGTAAAAAGGCCTTGCTCTTTTATCACTAAAAACAAGGAACTCTCAAATTCTTTATAAAGAGAAATTAAAGAAACAGTGTGTCTTACCTTTATATTTGCTGAAATCCCAGTTAAATATGATTCTTGATGGAATATAGAATTCATCATTGTGATGACAGTCAGTGCAATAATAACAACCATCATAGGTACAAACCAAAGGCTTTCCATACACTGCATTAAAAAGAACACAATAACTTATAAAATTTATTAAGGCATTCTTTTTAAATAAAAATGTCAATTATATGTTTACTAATCTTAAAGACATAGATAGGAGAAAGAATATAATGTTGAACCAACATTTAATGTGGAAAGGCGATACCTTGAGATTTACTATATTTGATGGCATATAAGACTTGCTTAAAAAAACAGGGATCTGAGTTTTATATGAAGTCCGGGTTCTAGTAGCTCATGTTTATTCAGATGCTGTAGACTAACAATACTTGTACCAAACATAACTCCATAATACTGAAATTACAAATGTAACTGCGTTTATGTCAGTCTTATATGCCATTAAATATTGAAACCTTCAAAATCATAGCTTTTACCTGAGCTCAAGCACAAACTACTGGTATTTGCCCTAAAGGTAGTAACAATGTCAGTATACAACAATTATTTATAACTGTACAAAATACAAGTACAATATACAGAATCACTTGTATTACAAGAAATAATGATAATCTTCTGCACAGTCATGTCTATTTCAAGACATCATCATCCAAGCGTGTATCACATATGGCACTTAACTGACTGTATTTTAAGAAGGCTATACAGTTTGTGGAACAAATTGTTACACTTGTATATCTTTTTAAGCTCAGTGGTTCAAAATACCTCACTTGTGAAGGATCCATTTCAAATTTATGGAAAATATTTTTTCATATTTACTGACTAAAGGGAGATGTGGTCTCATGCCCTAATAAGAACCCAAAGGGTGACCTCGTGTGATCCTCTTTTTCCTAATAAAAGGACTCAGGTCAGTAGATAATGCTTTGTCATCAAGAAAAGAGCAATTAGAAAGAAATTGACATCAAAGAGGAGAATACATTTGACCTCAAGGAGAAAAAAGCATTTTGATAAGAAGGCACAAAGTTACAAGACAGCTGCAGGGAGACTAAAGAATTTTAAAGTTCAAGTAAAAATTCTCCTGCGAACTCAAAGAAATTTTCCCCAAAAGCCTCAGTGAAGCACAGTGTGAATATAAAAGAAGCATTTCCAAAATTGTTATATGTCCCAGTGTAAAAGTAGGTTTTTTTTTTATTTTTTATTTTAAAGGTAGTTGCACCTTTGTTTTATTGCCTTCTTGAATTGCTTTTTCTTTTGTCATTTTCAAAATTGAATCATAGTTTTTTTTTTCTAAACTGTAATCCTTTTTCTCTATTTTCAACAGTGAATCTATTTTGTTGCAATGTATCTGTAAATGTTATCCTGCATTAATTATTTATAAGGTGCACAAAAGTAAATATTTGTGCAAGAGTCTTTCTTATATGCAAATTTTTACATTTTCTTTTCTTTTTCTGTATAAAATTGTTCTTCCTTTAGAATTTCATGCAGAGATTTGAGTCTTGATTGCACTTTATACAACTTTCTATTCCTACTAACAAGGTTTTCGTGTTTGGCACAAGAACTTAGATTTAGTAGGGAGTTAAAATTTTTATACATCAGTACATTTTCCACCTTTTGGGAATTCATTAGTTGGGTTGACAATCTGTGCTGAAAAGGACTAAGAAAGATTCAATGGAGAGGAAGACTTGATTTGAGGAAGACCAATAAGGAATGCATTATAGTTATTAATTTTTGACTGAACTTTTGCTATTTAATTGCAATCGTCAAGTTGTTTTACATTTTACGTCAGTTAGGCAAGCAACAGAGAATGAAAAGTAAAGAATTAATCCCCAATAAGATTGTGCTTCTATTTCTTTATTTGCTGATGATCTATGTTATTTGCTTAATGGTAGTGAAATGTAAAAGATACAATTTGCACATTGTGCTAAAAAGCAACAATTATAAAAAAAAAAATGAATAAAAATAATAATGACGATTCTTCCTCTAAAAACTTAGCATAAAAATATTATCATTGCATGTTTGGGTAAACATGTTTTTTCATTTTTATATAACCATGGTAATGAATGTAAGAACTGCTCACAATGTTTTTGATGAAATCCATTTGGTGAGTCATTTAGTGATTATTCAGATCATCTGAGACATAAGTTTGTTTTACTTGAAATGTTGATTGGAGAGAGAATAAGGTGAAAGTTTCTTCTCCAGTCAAACATGGAACCCATATCATCTGACCACCTCCAACTGAACAGAATACCAGAAATGTTTTCATAACAACTTCTCTGCTACTTCTATCTATACTGATCACTGACTAGTTCATTTTATCTAATTTTTTTTTTTTTTAAAGCCACCTAATCATACATAAATTGTGATGTGATTATGTGTTTTGCTTTCATTTGACCATGTGTAAAATCAAATACTTGGGTGTCAAATATAAACACACAAGCAAGAATTTTACATTTTAGCTTAAAGAAAACACAATTTGTTTTAATAATTTTCTAGGGATTTTCTCTTTATTGTAGAAAGTAACAGATGTTTAGTTCTAGTGATTATAAAAATTGTCTATATAAAAGACTGACATGCTAAAAGTCAGGTGTTTAGTATTATGTCACATCCCAGTGAATTGCAGTAATATGACAGCATCCATTCCACAAGTGGCTGAATGTCAATCCATCCTGTTATGTCATTGAAACAGGATGGCTTGACATCTTTTAAGAGGTGTTCCCTCAATCAATCAATCAATCAATCAACAATTTTCTGACATTTATAGTTATAGGATCTTATATGCAGCAAAATGTCTTTATTATATCCCATAAATGCTTGATTGGACTCATGTTAGGTGGTCACAACACTATTTGGAAATCTCCAGAATGTTCTTCAAACCAATTTGAGACAACTTAGACTTGATGGCAGGATGTGTTACACTGCTGAAATAACCTATCATTGTTGAGGTACATAGAGACCATGAATGGGCACCTGGTTCACACTCCACCCACGTCTATTGAACAGGTGAAGAGGCTCATCCCTTATTCCTTGTTTAGGATGTGGTCTCCGGCTTTCTCTTTCCAATCTTTTCACTCCTACGTAGCCCCCTGCACTTCAGTGGCGTTACTGCCTTGCTCAGGGTGATATGATTAAAAAAAAAAACAAAAACAAAAAAAAAGGGGTTACAAAGCAGTCAGTGTAGTAGGAACCAGTTAATGATATGTTTAGCTAAACCAGGGGCCGATAACTCATGCTACATGAACATGCCCCTGTATGGTACCTTGATAATTGGGGTACAACATGCATGCCACACTTGAACTTTACCACCAAATCCTTCTGACAGTTTTCCAATGTAACACTATTTCCTGCTGATATATTTTTTTTTGTTTGGTTTAATACAACGGAGAGAGAGAAATTAATATTAGTGGTATTATTAGTTGTGCTTTATTGTAATCCACGATGTGAGCTTATGTAAAAAAAACTTTTTAATACTATTATGTACTTGTAAAATCCGGGGAATAGAGAAATTGACTGATGATTGGAAAAAAAGAGAAAAATATAATTTTTCTTCTTTTTTCCGTGTTCGAAACGAATTGTTTTGGGTCAGACAGAAGCTTGTAATATATAAGTAGCTATAACAAAATGTCAGGATTTACTTGATGAGGTCAGGTAGGGTTAAATCCGCAAAAGTATTCCTGGGAAAAAAGGATTTGGGAATTGAAAACCTAAAAATGATGTAATTGAAAGAAGAAAAAAAATCAGAAAGACATTACGTCATGTGAGCTGTTGATATTTCATTCGTTGAGCCATGGCTCCCCGCAAATCGTGTGGGTGGAAAATAATCTCATTGGTCAAAAGCTTTGAGTCAACTAAATCCCCCGAGAGGATTGGGGATGGTTATAAAAATGGAGATTCAGTGAGAAAAATCAGTTGAGAGAGTTTTTGAAATTGCAGTCGAAATGTAAGACTGTGGAAAGGGTTCCCAAATGGGGAGTCATGACCCAGAGGCTGGTCGCCTACCACAGAACTTATGGCTGAAGATGTAAGAAACATAGAAAAACCTGCCACCGATTAAATTGAAGAGTTAATGTTGAATAATGTGTCTCCGATAGGAATCCCGAAAGAATGTTATTGTTTTAAAAGTTATGTGGAGAATTGAAATTTCTGATTATTCTTGATGAAAAGTTCACACTGCTATGAAAGAGATTTTCAGGCGACAAAGACCAAACAACCCCCACCCACTGTCCGCCGCCTTGTTCGCTCTGGCTCGGTAAATTCTGTTAATCTCCGCCAAGAATCTGAAAGACTGTCGTTTTAAGAGTTGCATGGAGAATTGACAGCTCTGATTATAGATAATATGTGAAAAGACTTTAATGAAAATTTAAAGAGCTCTGATTACTTTAATGAAACTTAAAAAAACTGAACTTTTATTTGAAGATTGAAAGCTCTGGTATTTTTAAACAAATCCTCTATCCTTGTAAATTGGCATTCTGACAATTCAAATTGTATTTTCTGCTTTTGTAGTTAATTATATTTTTTTTATGGAGACTTTCTTTGTAACTCTTCAAGCGTCTTCAAACGTATTCATTTATTATATTTTTTTTTTGGTGCCATGATTATTTTATTTGAACCACAAGTGTACACAAGTGTCCAGTCTGGATATGGTAGAAATACGGCTGCCAGGTTTGTACAATGTGACTTTTGGAGATCAAATCACAGTGTGAGCAGTGGGTCCATTGTTGTAACAGATATCTTGAGGACTAGCTACTGTGCCAATAGCTACTGTCATCATCGCCATTCAGCATCTGTATTTGTCTACAGCGAACAACAGGTGAGCAGCCCCCCCTCCCCCGAGTGTTACACCAAGGTCCATTTACACTAAGTGAGGTGATGTGCCCATTAAAAAGGCCATACTGATGATGGCTCTGCTTCTGGATGTTCAGGTGGCATCATGCATAGTAGCTGAGAATAAGAAATTGGAGAACTAAATTTGAATTGCAGTTGAGTTCATTACATTTACTTACAGACAAATACTCTTGGAAAATTCAAGTCTTCTCCCTCCAGCTATGGGATAAATAGGAGGACATGTAATTTGAAATATTATTGTTATCACCAAAAAATAATTGTTAATACAATATTCATTTAAAAAAAAAAAAAAAATTCCTACAACCCAAAATATGCAACAGCTTTAGATAACCCACAAAGGGTTGATAAGTCATAGGAAAAACAAATCAATCTTTTGCTCCCATATCCCATTGAAGCTAAAGAATGTTGAACTAACATTCTTGTACTTCCTGCATTGAATAGGGATGTAATTTGCATTAATGTCCAGCGTCTGTTATCACAGACAATTTTAGTCAGATTCCATTGGTTTTGGTCATAAAGGACCTGTGGCCAGCCACTGTACAGTCAATGATGAACTGAAATAGGTCTAGAGCTTTTCCATGAAGTCAAGGTATGATGGTGTCATCTACCTTCATGTTTACATATTCCAATCCTATAGCAGACTTTTGGTATGTTAGTGTATATTATTCAAATGTTTTCAATGATCATTTTCAAGAATGGAACATGTTATGGCCTTGAAATTAAAAAAAAAAACTTTTTGATCTTTTTTGCTATTGTTGTGTTTGAAAAATTATAATTTTAAGTCATGTTTACACACACAAATCAAGCCACACTGCATGCAGACAGTTCAGCAGAATTCACTTATTCCACAAGGATAATGCACTACGTGAAGTTGTCCAGAATTGATTTGAGAAGCATACTGGAAACTTCCAATACATGTTGTGTTCACCTAATATGAGGTTAATCAAACCCCCACCACATGCTGTTGAATATATTGCAACATTTTAAGTTCCATTTTTGAATTCCAACATTATGATGTACAAAGATCACATTGATATACCCAATGTAAACATGAGTCATTCTTTTGGTCATATGTAAAGAGCGCAAATAAAAAAAGAAACTTTTGCCTAATTCTTATTTTACACATGGAAAAAGAAAGGTTAAG
The DNA here is from genome assembly GCA_037127315.1 of Ascarosepion bandense. Classification (NCBI taxonomy): domain Eukaryota; kingdom Metazoa; phylum Mollusca; class Cephalopoda; order Sepiida; family Sepiidae; genus Ascarosepion; species Ascarosepion bandense. Next base: position 4,265,232 of record JBBBDQ010000436.1, read on the forward strand.
AAATAAAAAAAAATGAGAAGAGTGCAAGTAATAAAAATATACATTCCATTTTTGATGACCTTTAATTAAACTTATATTAATGTCTTATTTATTTAACCTTAATTGTAACTTAAGAAACAGGTAGATTTTATTAATGCTAACAGAATTGTTGTTGTCTCTGTAGTACAGCTATAAGCACAAATACATCAGAAATAGATTTAAAGGTATGTCAGAAGAGAGGAAAGCTTTTACTCACACAAGCCTAGTGGAGAAGGGCAACTCTTACACTGGTAATCCTGGGAGGCAATTCCTTTCTCGTTACATATCCGCATCAAATTTCCTATACGTGTCTGGTGATCCTGAAGGAACAACACCAAAATGTTAGAAATAGAAAAATAGTTTTAAAAAAATTTATTATATTTTTAATATTTCTATGGTTTACAGTAGAAGATCAGTTTGGATTCCTGTTTAACTGCACCAAGTTTATGACTAATCCAGTATTCACAGAATATGTTGGCCATTTTGAACATGAACTGATGAACACTACTGTGTAATTTCAGACTGGTGTTAAAAACACACAATTTTTATCATTACATAGCATTTTGCATCAAGTATGATGAGAAATGCTTTTCTCTCTTAAAAGTGAAACTAATCTAAAAACAACCTACCCTCTTGTATCCTGATGACTAGGTTTAGGTAGGCCTTAAAAGACAAAAAACTGATACACTAGACTAACACCTAAACAACTCTGACATCCAATGATGACCCCTAGCATGCACTTATATATTTTAAATTAAATAAATTTTCAAAATTCAAAAATGTTGAATGAACATTTCAACATGAAATCCCTAAGAGAGATCCCATGTATCCTCAGTAACAGTCCATATTAAAAAAAAAAATGGACTGTTGCTGAGGATACATGAGATCACTTAATTTATATTGGTTCTGTAATTTTAATTACATTGAGCTCTCCTCCTGTATCATTTTTTAATATTAAAATTTTTAATATTAATTAGGATCAGGTTCTTGGAATTTACCATCCTACTTTTCCGTTTTGGATTAAAGTAATTTAATAATATATATATATATATATATATATATATATATATATATAATGGGAAATACAGTATCCTGGTGATTAATGTCATTCATCAATTGTCCATAATCATCAACCAGAACCGATACATAATTTTGGAGCCTTTTTTTGCCAAAATTACTGACCTAAGTCAGTGAACAACATAATTATAGAGAGGATGACCAAAGGAAAAATTGGATGAAAATTTCCGAGTATATGACTTGGATCCTGTTTAAGCTTTGACATTAATGCATAAAAAAAGATTTTCTTTTTTCTGTAATGTGACAGGAATTTTTATGTTCATGCCTTACTAAAATACATTGGTGTAAAATGACTATTTTGTTCTCAGCACTACTTGATTATAAGCCTACATATTCTCTTTAATTCTGACTGATAACAGAAATCTGTTCAAATTTAGAGACATTAATAACAAAACAAACTTCATTTTCTATAATAATTTAGGGTAACAGCTTTTGTATACTAATACAATATAATTTTTTCAACATCTGTGCTGCCAAAGTTTAACTGAATTATCAAATTGGCTTGATCAAAAATAAATTCTAATTTAATAATACACCCAGTTCTACCAATTAAACATCGACTGATTATGTTCAACAATTGTTTTTTTTTAAATGTTTATTGATTTCTTCAAATTATTGTCTATCCAGAATGCTCTATATATGACTGACCACTTAACAAAAACTCAATATTAGGTGTGTGGACACTATTATTTTAACAGTTCAAGCCTATATTTCAATCAATATGAGTTACTATTTACTTCACACCATCATTGACATGATTACATGGTTGAGAGATCACTAGTGACGTCAGTGCTGTAAGGCAAATTAGCCACAGGAATTTCAACTGCTTTCTCATAATTTGGTCGGGACTAAGACAAGCAACATTAGCTGCTTTTGTGTGTGTGTGTGTGTACGTGATATTTGCAAAATAAATGAAATGTAATAACCAAGATTTTTACAAGGGTTGCTGAGAAATTCTTAGCCCAAGAAAATATGGATTCTAAAATAAATTTTGATGTTTGGTCATTTGGTTAAATTTTGGGGAGTGGTTTGAGCTAAGAACTTTTCAACACCCTCTCATGACAAAATTTAAAAAAAAATCCCCCCAAAAATATAAAAAAGGATTTAGTTACAAAGTAAAAATAAAGCAAAGCGAAGCAAAGCAAGAAAATATGAAAGAAAGAGGCAAAGATAGCAACTGAAATCCTTTTGATCTAATGTTTTAAATAAAAACACTATACTGATGTCGATTAATCTCATCAAATTTGACATTTTTAGTTAATTATTATATTATGCCTTCTTAGAATAAAGATTCTTTGCTTTTTCAGAAATCTAAAGATCAAATTAAGCCTATTTTACATTTACAACTAACATATTTCATAGCATATAAGACACACATTTAAAAAAAAAAATAAAAAAAAATAAAAAAAAATAATAGCTTCTCCAAGATTTATATGCTTAGTTATCTATTTAGCTAATGTCAACCCAGATGCCATATACTACCTGTATTTTTGTGTAAGTATAATTCTACAATACTGTAATATCAAATGTAAATGAGGTGTGTATCGTGTATTCCATCAAATACTTGGATTTATTATTAATACTTTGGGGGACTGGGGTAAAGCTTTCAAGTTATTTTGTATTAATGTCATTATACTTTTAAATATAAACAGCCAATTTTTTTAGCTTTTTTTTCGATATTGATTTTTGTCATATTTTTCAACAACAAATATTTTGACAATTACATTTTGTATCAATTCTCATAAGATTCATAAAGAATAAAAATGATGTTTGAATTATTGAAATAATGTTTTCAAAAATCTAAGAAAATAAAGAAAATTTGCTGTTTCAGTTTAAATTAGACCTTAAATGGCCAGTAGACAAATAGATAAGCACACACTAAGTTGTTGCTTATTTTTTCAGCATTTATTAACAAGTACATGTCAATAAATCTGTAGACTAATAATGAAAGTTGGATTTATTTTTTTATACAAATGTTTTTCAACATAATCTCTTTCTTTGTTAATATATTTCACTTAACTTTTCATTATTATAGATCAATTAAAATGTCAAGTCAAAATTTAGCTACTAACTGTGTCAGGCTGTAGATTTATTGATTAACTTTTGTGTTAACAGAAACAACATGAAAATGCCACAGCACCTGAAAAAAAGTACTTTTTTAAAAACTTTTAAAAGCCTTACAAAATATGAGTTGAGTATGTATTAAAAAAAAATATTAACACTGTCAGGATTGACTATGAAAGTAACAGTGCCTTGCTGCTACTGACATTATTGTGGGAGAGTAGTTTGCCAAAATGTTCACACACTCACTCTTCTGTGTTGACTATCAAAACAAGGCAACATTGAAACATACCTTTTAAAATAGCTAGTGTTAAAAAAAAGTGAATAGAGAAATGGGTTCATGCCTTTCCTAAAAGTGAATAAGTGCAACTTCAGCTGAGAATTGAACTTAGTTTATTGATTACATTCTCAGAAATGTTTACTCTATACAAAGCACAAGAGCCACTCAAACTAGGGGGGTTACTCATGGAGTTTATTGTGTGAGTGGTAAGAGTCACAAGTAATAGCTGGAGTTTATAAGAATGTGAGTAGAAAGATGACAGTTAACCCCTACACTTGGATAGGTTAAGGCTGTAGGGATCAGGGAAGCAACCTCTTGAAAATTGATTCAACAAAATGGTGGTTCCTAGTGCAGCATAAAATATATAAAGAAAAATAAAAAGAAAAAAAATGTCGCACTTGTTGCCAAGAGATATGGCCAAGGTTTCCACTTGGGTAGCTGATGGTCCTCTTGCAGATACATAGATAAGGAAAATAACCAACAGAGATGAACAGCAAAAGCCGGGATTATAATTTAACAAAATTTAATATAAAGTAAAAATGATACAGAGAAACATGTGCATGGAAAATTGGGTGCAGTGTATGCAATAAAAAAAAAATAAAATAAAAAAAAACTTGTCTAAAATCAAAAATATACACTATATTTTTTTTATTTTATATATTTCACTTTTCTTTTAGTTTATTTCCTTACTTTCTTTTTAAAGTTGCAAGCTTTTGTTGCCAAATGATATTCATTTTCTTTTTGCCGTCTTGACAGCATAAAAATTTTTCTTTCAGTCATAAAGATTTAATGCTAAATTGACTGATATGCTCTCAGTTTTCCATCACTGGAAGAATCACATATGCCCTTACTTTACACTTAATAATTCACCTTTTCTTCTTGGTTTGTGACTATTTAGTCAATCTAGTAAATGTCTAGATGTGGCATGCAGTTAATATTGGGAAGTTGGATGCAATGTTCTATCTCTTCATTAATCAATCTCTTCATAACATAAAAAGTGTTTATCTCTCGAGGGTTGCAGTTGAACTGGTTCTCAAGTATTTTTCCCATGCAATATTTCATACTGGGTCATGTGAACTCTGCATGTATGTGATGTGCTATTTTTAGCAATCAGTTGATCCTGTTTCTAAGGGTCATTGTTTGGCTTCTGTTAATTTGACTGCTGATTTCATAAGGTCACCAGAGATAGAAGATAAACGTAACAGTTAGAAAGAGAAAGAAAGTGATGGTTTACTGACAGTATGCCTGTTTAGTACGGTGAAGATTAAGAGTGAAAACATCAGAATGTAATATTGGGAAGAAGCTGTTCAAGTGAAAGTTACTTCTCACTGATGGAATATGAAGGAAATAGGATGGTTTACTACAGCGTAAGTTGCATGGTGGGCTCGACCTGTAAAGGTTAGAACTGGTAAAACTAAAGAATGTAGCATGTATTAACGTTTTCCATGGAAACAGTGATAGTGACAGGCTTGCAATGTTTCATCTATGGTATAAAGGGTTGCAGTGTGGAAAATAATTTATTTCTCACAAGGCTGTGTAGATGGACTCTTAAGGTTAGAAAGAGAGTATTGGGTAGCTCCAGCACAGATATGGCAGCAGTACTCCATTTTCAGCCCAATTTGGCTCTTGTAAATGTAAAAGATAGCAGGAGAATTGGCAAATAGAATTCAAATTCTAGCTTATGCTCACTTTTGCCTTAATGCCCTTGGAAAAAGCATGAATCCATCTTCAGCTATAGGTTTAATAGTAAAGTAGACTGGATTCTCCAGCCTTGGGTGGCAGCCAGTCTAGAAGAAAGACTGAGTTCAAAAACACAGAAAAGGCAATGGAAAACCCATTTTACTATCTTTCCCAAGAAGTCATGGTAATTCTCAGATAATAAAGAAATAGAATCTATGGAGAGTTATGATTGTCTATGACAGAATTAGCCTTACAAAAAAAAAAAAATTACTTAGCCAGTTCCTTTATTAGATCAGGTTTTCATTCTGATAACAAAAAAATGAAACATTATGAAAGATATTTGTGACTAATAAATTTCCAAATTACTGTTTCATTTAATATAAGTTCTAGTGATACACCAATTTCTAATTTTTATTTATACCTTAAACAATATAGAAAAATATTCTTTGCAGTAAAAAAAAACAAAAAAAGACTAAGATTAAAAACCTTTAAAAATATCCTAATCATTCATAGAACAAGTACAAAAGTGTTTTCTTGTTTATTTGAAGCAATATATAAACATCAAAGCCAGAAGAAGAAAAACAAAATTGATGCTGACATACGAGTTATTAGATATTTTCAAATAAGAAATTTGGTATGCTCTAATAAGATGTCCTAATAAATGTGTATGCACATAAATAAGAGTTCATAAAATAGGATCTCATAATTGATTTGTTTTCTATGATTTATCAACCTTTTGTGAGGTATTTTTTTGTAATCGTTTCACCCCAAGCAAGGTGGTAACACCATCGATGCGCAAGGGGCTACATAACTGGAATATCTTGCAATGTAATTTGTTTTTTTCGAGTGAATATTGCATTACCAATTTTTTTGAAAACAATATTTCCAGGTACAAGTACTACTATTTAACCTATAGCTGCTGTATTTGTATGTAAATAAATATAACAAACTCTACTGGAATTTGAACTTGGCTTTCCAATTTCTCATTCCAAGCCAATATCCATTACACCAATGATCATTGTTCTGTTTGTTTAAACACTTAATGGCTTTACATCAAGATGAAATATACTTTTAAAATTCTATGAATAGATTAACTGAACAAAATCTAGATGTTTATATACAAACTTAAATCCATATATAGAAACTGGGAAGGAAGTGGAAAAGATGTTTTTTTCATTTAACACCACTATTATTTTTACTGCCTTCACTCTTCAGTAATGTTTATTGCTTTGAAAAGCAATGATTAGAATTTTAATAAAAACCTAAACATATGAAGGCTTATTTTTTCATTTTCTTTGAGAATTTAGAACAAAAATAATAAAGACTATTATATTATTTATTAAAATGGTTGGCAAAACATCGGTTAACTGCCAATCAATTCAAACTTGATAAAATAGTAAATAAAGATTCCCTTATAGTTGGTTCAAATATTTTAATAATTTAGTAAATGTTTATAAATTTATGAATAAAAATGTGTAAATATTGCACTGCATTAGTTTTAATACAATTGTATTAGTTTTTAAATGTTGTAAATATGAAATTATTCTTGTAAATAAACAATTTAATAGTATTTAATATTTTTGTTGTAAATCCTCCAGAATAAAAAAAATGTTTAAATTTACATTCATATGTTCTGTTTTTATTACAATTTTAATCATTGCTTTTTAAGACAATAAACATTACAGAAGAGTGAAGGTAGTTAAAATAACAGTGATGTCAAGTGGGGGGAGGGGACTTCCTTTTGACTCACTGCTTCTTTTCAGGGATGAAGGTCTAAGATTGCCTTAATTTATTCATGCTTTTGTGATAAAAAAGAAAAAGCTATTTTTAGAGGACATAAATTACTTTTCAAATATTGCATTTGCCAATATGTAAAACACATTTTAAAAAAGGAAATATTACGCTGCATCAAGTGTATCTTCATTTTAATGAGATGACCATACACCAAAACTGAAAATACACCATTGTGGGTGTTGGTTGAATTGCATCGAGTGGTAGTACCCACCAATACCCTTATAAATAAAATCTGCAGCTACTGACACAAACTTAATCGTTATGTTGATATCTGAATAAATATTAGCCAGGAGAAAATAAATTTTATATAATCTACATATTACCTACTGTTTTATAAATATTTAAAGATATGGTTAGAAATAAATATATAAAAAGAGACAGAGAAGATGACTCTGGGAATATGGAAGTCAGAGAGAAAGAGAGAGCGATTTAAGTGAAGAAACATGAAGAGATACTGAGAAGGAAAGAAATGGCAAGAGAGAGAGATAGAAAGACATTTTTAATCATTTTACCCCAAGCAAGGGGTTAATAGGAGTGAAAGAGAATAAGAAGACAGGAGAAAGGACAATAAAAGAACAGATTTCAAGATAACAAAAGATGGCAATTGAGATTACATTTTAAATTTTTGCAGATTGTAGATGGCATGGAAGCAAGAAGGGGGTTCCAGAAGTGAGAAGCGTAATAAAGGAAACTATTAAAATAAAACTTACAGTTACATCTAGCTATTTTAACAGTAAAACAAGGGTATCATAAAAGAGAACTCATTAGAACAACTGCCATGAAAGTATTTATAGAATGACAAAAGGGAAATCATATCACAGTGGTGGAAAAAAGACTGCAGTCAAGATGCCAGGTCAGCACCAATAACATTACAGATCCTTTGGATTTTGTCGAGCACCAAACTAAATATGACAGCAATATTCACTGCATAAATAAATGGTACATTCATAAAAGTGCAAGATTCATTCTGATAAGAAGAATTATCTGGCATGATACAGTGAACTTTCTTAGCAGAAGACCAGGCAATTGATTCAAAGGCTCCACTTCATGTCAGTACAAAATGTGAGATCAAAAAAGGCCAAGGAGTTGCTTTCATGGAGGTTAGCATCAGCCATGCTGAGGAAGGGCAAAAATGGTTCCCTATGATGATTCAAGGATAGCAGTTTTATTTTGGTTGTGTTAAAATATACAAGTCATTCCTTACCCCAGTTAACAACTGATTGGAAGTCATTTTCAAGAGCCACTGCTTTATTTTGTCAGACCTATCAGACTTACTATTTAAACAAAGTAAACAGTAGTGTCATCAGGATAAATACTTTGTTGGAAACTTTAGCAATGACCAATTGCTTTCATTAATAATTATTTCTGGAACTTGAATTCATAAATTCTGTTTATAGCCAAAACTGTTTTGGCTATTTCATAAAACATTTTGCATATTTTTTTTATTAAGTCATTTTAAAAATTACACCTATTTAAGGAGTTTTTTTTTTTTCCAATACTTGACTAAATATCTCAGAGTTCAATTCCTATAATTCCTATCTTTCTCATTTCAAAGAACTTCTTACATTGTATTACTTTGACTGAAATACAAAGTTAACTAAATTGTTATTTCAAATTAATCTTTATTTATAAAATTTTTATTATACTCTTTCCAAAATATGTATTTCTTAATTAGTTTCCATACAGCACAATTAACTCTGAATCAATTTTACTTCATATCAAGTGAGTTTAACGAAGATATCTGGGAGAAAACTGTCTGCATATAAATAAAAAATGAATTCAGTAAATACACAAAAATAGAGAGAAGTGTAAGACAAGGATGTGTTTTCTTACCAGACTTATTCAAGGCAATCTGGAGAGACTTATAAATATAACCAAGATTCCTTATTGGTGGTCACAATCTTAACATAAAATATACAGATGACACAGTGTTGATAGTAAATATAGAAAGGAGACTACAGGAACTCCTGCAGAAAGTAGTAAAAGAAAGCAAGAAGAAAGGACTACATATCAATTGTAAGACAGATTGTAAGCAAAAGGAACAGACCAATATGCAAATTTCCAGTTGGAGATACCAAAATCAAGCAAGTACGAAAATTTAAATCACTAGAAAATGTTTTAACAGAGGATGGAAAAGACAACACTGAAATCTGAAGGTGCATTGGAAGAGTGAAAGATGACGTTCAAACTTTAAGCAAAGTATTAACAAATAGGAAAATTTCACTAGAAACAAAGAAAAGAGTAGTTATGTAATATAGGTCTTCATATGTCAGTGAATGCTGAACACTCATCATAGATGAAGTGACTCAAAGTAATAGAAATGTCATTCTACAGAAGGATGCTGAGAATACCATAGATTAAACATGTCAGCAACAAAATGTTTTAAGAAAAATGGTCACAAAAAGAACATTTAGCATCATAAAGAGACACTTTGAAATTTTTTAGGGCACATAATGAGAAAAAAAGGCTTAGAAAATTTGACTCTCACAGGAGATATTGAAGGCAGAAGCTGCACATAACCTACCTAATGAGTTTGTGTAAATGGTTAGTAGAACAGGGATTAGAAGAGACAACAAAAAGCCAAACTTTAATAAGGGTCAGAAAGGACAAGAAATTGTGGAGAGCCATGACCACACACACCAAAGGGACACAGCACATATTCCAACAGTTCTTAGATTCCTTTGGCAAAGCTTTTAACAGAAGATAATATATTCTTTGATTGTAACATTATTGATGGTGACAAGTGACTTCAGCTGAACTGTGCCCTTATATTTCTTCCAGTAATTCATTAACAACTTATTCTCCTTCATAATCTAAGTGGCACTTGGTAATAATTTGCAAAATATACTCCATTCAGAAAGAATTGATAAAATAACTTCCACAATGAAGTCACTTTTCAAGATTCATTGAATATATTTGCAAGTATAGAACACAAGACTTGACTGACTGATCTTACTTTCCATCCAAAGTAATAAAACGGTGAAACTCATTACTTCAAATAAAAAAGAACGCTTTCTTTCATTACAGTTCTGTAGGAGTATTCAGTAGCTTCCAGTTCTTACTCTTATGTGCTGCATTTGCTGACTAGCATAACCTCACACTACTCAGTTGAAATTTCATTGCCCACTCAATGAACAGTTTTTTTGTTTTTTTTTAATTAGGTGATTTGCATACACTAGTGAAATTGCTAACACATGCAAATCAGTCATGTTACCGCTTCTATTTTGAAGCGCTACTCTGTTCTTTGCTGCAACAATTTCACTCATTCCAAATTCTTGGGTATCCATCTTCTGTGCAGCATCTCCCCATTTTACAATAGTGCTAAGGATAATGGCATAGCCAGATATCTGCAGCCATAGACTGATAGAACCAGACTATATTTATACCCTCTCAAACAAAAAATGTGAGTACTCACGTTAAGAAGACCTTCAGCCACATTATACTCCCATGAGAAAAGGCATATAATTATTTGGAACTGGTTATATCAGATGAAGCGATTCCAATATATTAAAACTGAATGCAGTATTTGAAAAATTGAGAAAATATTCTATCTATATCTTCTGAAGATATATCTCAGAGATAAGTTTCATGAAAACCTGAGAGAAAATAGATGATTTTTATATTAAATTATGATTGGTTTTAAGTAAGTAAGTGGTTGCCCCCATTAACAATGAATCACAGATTATTACGGCAAGTATTTAATATCTTTATCAGAAATAATGACAACAAACTAAAAGCCTTTTTCAGAATATTTATCTATTTGGCATTGAACTTGAACCTTCTTAACCAGTTTCTGCTGTTATTTCCTATAGCGAGACAAACCCTTATTTTGTGAGAGACAGACAGACACACACAAATACACAGCCAGCCAATTGTAAGGGTATAGCTTCCAATACTCTTTTATATCACCAATTGGCATAACCTCAGAGTACTGAGCTGGAATCTCAATATGGCTTGATTAGTATCAGCATTCTTATTGGGTGAAGTGATTTGAATGCAAATCAGCCATGACACTTGTTCATTTTCTAACTGGTATCAATATGGTGCTTAAAAAAAGAATACAAGCAACTGGAAGCATTTTTTTTTAAAATCCCAAGGTAGATCATTACTTGATTTTTTTGCAACACACTTTTCTGATCTCTATCCCACTAAATGCAATCTAGAAGCATTCTCTTTTGTCTGGTGTTTCTCTGTAAGGGGGAGCTTTGCTTCTGCTTCCTTTCCAGTCGAGTTGTCAAGCTCACTAAAGTTTATCATAATTTCTTCACTTGCTCTCAGATGATGCCCTGTTGTTAACACTAGCTGGTTGGCTCTTGGAAGGGGCAAAAATCTTTTGCATGAGGTGGTGTCCATTAACCAATATTGAATGTAGACTGATAATCTTGATCCCTTGTACTATCCCAAATTTTAGACACCAGTTTTGTGGGGCATTTTATCCAGAGCAATCACCATCTTGGAAGCACTGTTTTCTGTCTTGGGTGTCTGGTACTATTCTTCAGCTGAGCTTTGTATGAATGGACTTCATTTTCAAGTGTGATTGGATGTAAGGTGTCATCATCTGGGGGTCACCTGACACCAGTATAAGACTTTCTGGGTCTATAAGTAAATTTTAATTGCAATCCTTTTCACACCTCTGACAGCATTCTGCTAATCCATTTCCTGTGGTGATGTGCAGATATTCAAAACACAAATGAATACTCCACTCCTCCAAAAAAGTCTTGAACTCTGAAAAATGGTATTGCTGTCTATGAGGAGCTTGTACCCTGGTAATTGTTACACTTATATAACAAGTCCAATACTTGTAAAATAGTCAAAACCTAACATAAATACTCTGCAATAAAACAACTTTTGCATATGAATCAGTAGCAGAGAAGAAAAAAGATTCTAGTTTTAATGAAAAAGATTTTTTTTATCAAACATGAAGCTTAAACCTGAAGCTAAAATGTAGAGTTAAAACCAAAGACAAATTTCTTTAAAGGCAAGTTTCTGAAATTGAAGAATCTAAGATAAAAAAAGAACCCGTCATTCTAAATTTGAGAGTTGAGAATTTATAAATTTATTTCCAAGTAGAAAAAACTTGGACGCATCTTCCTTGTAACTCCCATACTATTACAAAAACCATCACCAGTTTGCAAAAACACATAGCTTACAAAGAAAACCTATAACCTCATGTGGTCACTTCAACATGCAAAGTTAACCATCAACCTACAAGTGCTGAAAAAGTGTCTGACCAGATAATATTGCGCCAATCTTCCATTCTCCAAGAGCAATATTTTTGTTTTGATCCAAGTGAAGGACAGTAACTTACAGGGAATTCCAAAATGAACCCGTTATCTAATCTATAGGGGAAAACTGATCTTATTCCCCTAGCCATGACTATGAATATATCATTTAGTTCTTCAGTTATAGCTTGCCCTGTTAACTGAGTCCAAGCACACACTGCTCAGCCCAGGGATTGAACTCATAGTTACTGTCACCAAATTTATGAACTAACACTAATCTACCAGACTGTTGTTCCATATTTCTGTTTAATTTTTAGCATGTCATTCAATATTAAGTCTGCTAATTTCCAGCAGATATTAAAACATTAACTTTTGTCAGGTTGATACTGTACAGAACGATACAAATTAACTCAAATTATTGTTAATATTTTTAAGAGAGAAAGAAAGAAAAAAATTTAATATTCAGAGTCTTTATTTATAATCTAAGGCGTTAAAAAAAAAAAAAAAAAAAAGCAGAAAAATGTTATTAGCTGTGAATCCAGCTCTTAGTTGAAAAGAAAAAGTACTGGGTAAATTGGCACACTCCACCTAATATATGGTCACTTGTATTTTGCAAAATCAAAATATACACATTTAGAAAGACACTGATAGTTATTTAAAATTTTTCAAGTAAACACCGAGACTTTCCTGGCTTTGTCATACATTTATTTTTATGTTTTCAGCAATATCAAAAACAAAACAAGAAAATATCTGACAAATGACACCAAATTCTTAATGGCTAAATAAAATAAGCAAAAATATAGCAAACAAAAGTAAATTTACCACTTTTTACTTTGTAACTGTATTTAAGCAGGAAAATAAGCAAAAACATAAAAAGGTAGAAAGGCACACAGAGCAGAAGGAAAAAAAAAAATTACCTTCACCAAAAGAGAAAAATTTCATGAAGGAAAAAGAAAGATACTGGTAAAAATAAGGAAATTAACATTTTCATACTAATTGATATTGTTATCCTCATTTTTGTTGTCGCTATCATCATGATTAGAGAAAACAATGAGAAAGTGTAAGATTCTTTTAGAAAACTACAAAAGGATTTATGTTAAGAAATTAGTATTGAAATGTTTTGTATCACAAGGCTATTTAAGTAACATTCATTAATTACAAATCATAAAGAAAGAATCTCTGTATTAGACAGTATGATTATCTTCATTAAATCCTTTAATAATTATTCGCTAATTAACATATCCAATTCCTGAGCCTCCAGGATAGTCACTGCTGTATAAAAGAAGGGGAATGGAAAGGAATAAATCCAATTTTTAAAATTCAGAGAGAATAATCAAATTGGATTGGATTTCTCAAAATTAATTATTAACAAATTATTCTCTCAAGGCACTTCTGTGTAAATGCCTCAAATGAGAAAAGTGATTTGGTTTCCATAGCTGCTTGCAAATAAAGCTGTGGATTTCTATTAGGGCTAAGGATAATTTACAACATCTCTTTAAGAATTGAAATCTGCATTTTTCTTGTCCTAAAGGCAATAAAATAAGCCTTACATTCTCAATATCAGAATTGGAATTGCACTTCACACAACCAACAGTCCAATGCTTTAATATTAAACTCAAACAATTAAATATCTAAAAAGTAATTTGTATTTTTAATTTTGTAAATGTGTGTTATTTGTTTCTGTCAATGGCACAATATAGTAGGGTCAGTTGAGCACAGTTTGCAAAAAAAAAAAAAAAAAAAGTGCACCATGATGTAATTCATTCCACCAGAACTTTGGAAATGGCATGCTGTACTGCTTTTGCACTCAAATACAAACATTTCAGAGTGTTTAGGTGTCAATCTGAGTATAATGCAGAAGGACTGGATGAGTCTAATGGTAAATACAAAGGTATGACAGCTCAAAAAACTCACTCTGGTAGTTCCTATCTTATCAGAATGATCAAATTGTTTGTGAGGGCTTAGACTCAACATGGAGGCCTACATCAAGTGCCTTGAGGAGGTAGTGCTGCCTTGGGTCAAGAGAATGGCTTTTAAAAGACCCTATATCTAGTAACAGGACTCTGCACCATGCCACACTAACAAGAGAATCCAGTCATGGCTGTCAGACAATTTCTGTGACCACATCACTCCTTACATCTGGCCACCTAACTTCCCAGACTGCAACCCCCTTGATTATTATGTGTGGGGCACAGTTGAGCAAGAGACTAACAAAACTCCTTGCAACACTAAAGATGAACTTAAGGCAAGAATTATGGCAGCATTCACCAACTTAAACAAGGTGGCCATCCAGGAGAATTGCAGGAGATACCAGAGCATGTATAACAAAATAATTCACTTTAACCATATTAATCTAAACAACAGATTTGCCAATGTTCTTAATGTCTCTTTTCTAACTACATTTAATCAGCTATTTTATACACAATCTTCTGAATGATTGTAATATGCAGAATTTGCCAACTTATCTAGGGGGAAAACACAATGCATCTCATCTAAGCTCTACAGATATATATTTGAAGACAAACACCTAATCATTAATACTAGTGTATTAGATGAAACATATTCTGAGAGAGTTTTTTCCCCCCAATATGTCTTATGATTATAATTATTATATTTGATAACATGAGTAGAGCATTACCTATATATTTTTTCCTTTGAGAGCTCAAGACTGTTTTCAGTACTTCATAACTTATACCAGTTTAACATTAAACACATTGTCCACAAATCTTGTCTCCTACCCACCAATACCAAATCATCACAAAAAAATAAAAATAAATAAATAAAATTTTATCAGTCTCTTCAAAGTTTTTCCCTAATAGTTTTAAAACAATTTTGATATTCAATATGATTTCAAGAAACATGATCTTGATTTATTTTTATTTGGTTTTTCTTTCTGAAAATAGCTGAGTGAATGAAAGCATCAGTTAATGAATTTAGGGATATAGTAATTGTGAGTTCAATCCCTGGGATGGTCAATGCAGACTTGGACTCTGTGGAAATAGAGTGAGCAATAACTGAGTAGTACTAAAATAAGAACAAGGTAAAAAAATCCCTCAACATGGTCAGCAGAACAAAAATCTACTTCAGCAGATTAAATAAAACTCTACAACTATATTTTGAGCTTGAGAAGACCAGCCTCCTAATCATAATACCAGTATACTGGATGAAATATTTAGTGAGAGTGTTTGTTTTATTCCTTGCCCCATCCCCAAAATGTCTTGTCATCAAACATAGTAATTATAATTTTGGATAGAGTTTGTACCTGTTTATTTTCTTTGAGGTCAAAATTTTGTTTTCATTATTTAATAATGCATACCAATTTAATCTTCAACACCTTGTTTACAGCCCTTGCACCCCATGATGCAAAATTATCAGAGAAAAATAAGAAATTTTTACAATAACTTTAGTGTCCCCCCACCCCCAATAGTTTTAAAACCATTTTGATATTTGAAATAACTCCAAGAAACATTATCTTGAATTGATTTGGTTTTCAGATGAAGTAATATATTTGTGGGTATATCAGACACCACTTATATTTCTATCTTCAGCAGGGATACATATGGTTTTGAATTCAGAATTATTCTTCTCAGACTGGTTTCCAATCATGGCTGCATTGACATTTAACTCATAGCTGAAAAGAGAAGAGATGGAGTCATACCTTCCCAAAATAGCATTTTGGTGAAAGTAAATGTAAGAAACTCAACCAGAATTCAAACTTTTCATTCTGAGCCAGTAACCATTGCACCACCTGCACATCCACTATTTACATTTAATGTTACAATATTTTGTAGTTAGTCTAGGAATTCAAATATATATTATCCTACCAGATTTATGTAAATTTGGTGTAAGACCTGGGAGATATTTTTGAGGTGGGGGGGAAATGTGGGATCTGATATGCCAGCAAATCTGGTAATTATCTTAAGTTATCTAAATTCTTTATCATAAAATTTTCAATCAATAGGTAAAGAAAATGAATCAAAGTTTATTTCCATGAATCAATTACATCCATTCATTTTATCCCCTTTTTACCCAAGTGCAACAGACTACAGCAATCTTGTTAATAATTCAAAATAAAGTGACATCTTTATACACTGTGTCAGATTTTATAATGCAAGGCAATGTTTTCACAATAAAATTGGTATTAAATTACCTTAGTAAAATTTTTAGATTTACTTATAAATTATTGTAATTTGCAAAAAAACTTTAGTCATTTTAAATTACAGAAAGTTTCTAATAATTGCCAGGTTATAAGTGGAAATTTCACATCACATTTTTCTAAAAAAATTTTTCAAACAGATTGACTATTGGAGACGTTCTCAAATATAATTATCATATTTTGTAGTATGTATTCTGAACAAAAGGGAAAGCAGCAAGATGATTAGACAAGTCACACTCATTCATCACTTGTCATGCAGCATTCTTTGACTGAGCTTTTCATGTCCTTATCTGTTTCTACATCATCCTATACTACAGCTTTCAAGAGCAACTCCAATTATGGTTGGTTGAAAACACTTAAGTTCCTGGAAACATTGACAGGATTTTTGAAATGCTGCAACTTGAAAAACTAATGTTCCTTAGTTACTCTTGGCCATCTTCACTATCTTCATTCAGGTTTCTATGGGACTTTTTGGTATGATTTCAAGCAATGAATATATATATATATATATATATATATACACACACACACACAGGAATTTGGTGTAAAAACTTTCATTGTATATATGAAGAAAATTCAAGTATTTGTTTATAA
This sequence comes from Ascarosepion bandense, assembly GCA_037127315.1. Classification (NCBI taxonomy): domain Eukaryota; kingdom Metazoa; phylum Mollusca; class Cephalopoda; order Sepiida; family Sepiidae; genus Ascarosepion; species Ascarosepion bandense. Next base: position 4,282,114 of record JBBBDQ010000436.1, read on the forward strand.
CTGCACTGGAAAAAGAAAATCAAGGACATGACCGAAAACCTTTTGCATAATTTTGGGGGAACCATCTCATTTTGCTTACATTCAGAACCACTGCTGCAAAAAATAGATTATTTGGAAAATAATGCCCAATTTTAAAATTGACTTTTATTCCTGAATTAGTGTATTTAAACAGTGTTTAAATAAGTCAAAATAGGAAATCTATATTGCAATATCCAGTATACTCTCAAGAATTTTTGTAGTACCATTCAAAACTACTCACAAACCATTCAGCTTGTCTGTTTCACCTTGGATGATATAGCAGTGCAGTAAGATGTTCAAAGACATTTTGCAAAAAACTTCATAATTCATAAGCAGTAAATTCTGCACTATTATCCGAAATTATGTTACATCTTGTAACTGTTTGTGTAAAAAATTCATTGTCACAGTAGAATGATTTTTTGGCACTTATAAATTTCAGGCCACTTAATAAATCTATCCAATACCACAAGAAAATCTGATCTGTTTTTTGAACCTGCAAAGACCATGTGTAGTCTTCACCATATAGTATTTGTCTTTGGCCAAGGTTGTAATTTTGTGGTAGGTGATTTTGCAGTCAGGGCACAACTTCTGCAGACTTTTACTACTTTTTCAATATCTTGATCTATTTTAGTCCAGTATATATACCTTATAAGCATCTTACTACAAACACAAGTTACGTTATTTTTTTCCTTACATAAACTGCTAGTGTTACCAGTTTTAAATGGTAAATCTTTTCAAGTTTGTCTGACTTAATCCACTCAATTTCTATTGTTTTTTTAAACTGGTTGCTTGTCCACTTACATTTTTGCAATAAACATAGATAAATCCCACAGCTCAAATAATTCCATCCAGTCAGTACAAATTAAGTTTGTAATATTTTAACACATAAACCATAGCTTTTTACATCCTTGTTATGGAATGAGACATTACAAATCATTTTGCCAATAAAAAATAATATCCCACCCGACATGCTACTTGCAACTTTCAAAGTCCTTTATAATATAGATTTTCTGCTTGCTTGCCATGTGGCATCATTGATTATTGTGATATCAATGCCAGTGTCTAGTTATATTTTTACATCCACATTAATTTTCACAGACAAATGTTTTGGCTTTCTGTGATAAATTTATTCTGCCCTAATGCTGTGTACAAATTTTTTCTGCAAGAATTTTTCCTTTCTTTAGTTACACTGTAACTTTTTATGTCCTACTTTTCCACACTTGTAGTACTTTAAATTCTTAAAGGGACAGTTATCTCCGAGATGTAACCTTCCACATCTAAAACATGGACTAATTTTTCTTTTTCAAAATTTTTTTTTCAATTGTATATATGCACATTTCTGTTTCTTCAATTTGATCAGCATAGTGTCTCAGATTTCAGAATCTGAGTCTAAATTTATTATTCTGTACAAGTTTTGTTAGAATTCCCGCCTGTATTTATGCATTTTTTCCTAACGTTAACCATTGAATGAAAATTAACCTTTTAAATATGTCTGGTGTTAGTTTGTTTACTCTGAAACTTTTACACTCCTTAACAATTTAAGCATATGTGATAAAATATTTTTTCTCATCTTCCCAGAAAATTTTATCAGCTCTTCTGAAATAAGCAGAAAAGGTAATTCCATCATTTGAATTGTATGTGAATTCAGATATAGCATTTTCCACCGCATTAGAAGTGAAAGAACTCAAAGAATTTTACGTTCCCTTTTGAATTATTTCAATTAACTTTTGTTATTGTTTCTGGAGTTCTAACTACTGATGTTGCTGAATTTTTAGCACAGGAGATAACATTTCTTTCATATTTGAAAAATATCTGGTTTTCTTTACACCCAGCAAAGAGAAAAGATTAAACCAACACAATTCAAAATTCTCACCATTATTGTTATAATGTGCACTGAAGCAAAAAGTTTTTTCCTCTAGTTGTTATAATGCATATGAATTTTGATTCTTCATTGCCATTGTTATAACTTGTTTTTTAGCTGTTATAATATTGTCTTACTTAGGCTACTCACCATGATGTCTGTTAGAAATACCCTTGACTGTTGCCACTGGTTCTTAACTGATTTAGAATTCTTTATTTAAGGTGTCTAGTCTAATCCATTTATGTTACTGGAGTGCATTATTCATTTACTCTACAACAAGTCACTAGTCAATCAAAAAAATGAATCATTTGAATTTACTGAGTTCATGCAGAACTCATTTATCAAGATTTTTCACCTTCCCAATTTTTTTTTTTTTTGAGATCCAATATTGTTGAAATACTGCACTCATTATGGAGACATTTCTCTGACAATAACAAGAGTTTTGTTCGGCTAATGTTTTCAGATGTGGATTTTCAATTGCAGATGGATGTCCCCTCCCACTTTGAACTTCAAGACTTGTATCCCCATTGCAGAACTTCGTAAATCAGTACTGTACTGTCCAATCACAAGTGAATCCTTCACCCCATGCTTTGTTAATATTGCAGCATTTTAAGAAGCATTATGAGCAAGGTTGAACATACACTAAAAAGTAAACCTATTTCTTTTTCATGTCCAAAATGTGTTGGGTACATAATGTTTTAAGTTAAATTCTGAAAGAGATTGATATATTAACAAAGAACAAACTTTGATCATTAGGAATGAAGATTATATCTTAGTGCTACTATTATAATAATTATATATTATATTAGAACACAAAAGGTTTATTCCAACAAACATTTTCTGAACCACCTAATAAAAATTATATATGGAAACAACTCCAACTGGCTAATGTTTTATCAGTAGAAAAAATAGTGAAGCAAAACATACACTTACATGCTGGCAATCATTAGTAGTTTTATGATAAAAACAAGATGTTGCTAAGTTTTTAAGCGAAAGGAACAATGTTGAAAATTGTGAAATAGTTCATAGAACAGAAAAAAAAAGAAATTGAAGATATTAGCAAGATAATATAAAAAACTGATTTTAAGAGTGTCACAAAAAAAAATTAAAAGGTTAAAAAAAAAAAATTGAAGTGCAAGAAAATACTTGAAGAATCTGGTGTTGTAAATGTAAATGGAAGGCAAAGTTGTAGAATATTAAGAAAATCATTGTTTGCTTTCATGTCTTTAAAATATTGCATTTAGCATTTATGTAAAAAGAAAAGTAGCTGCAATAAAAACTAATTCCCCATCATTAATTTTAGTGATGAATGTAGACCTACATTGAATGGACCTGATAGTTGGGTTAGAGGTTAGGTCTTTCATAGAAATAATCAACCAACTTAACTTAAAGGATACTAGGAGGGAGGTGTAGTAATGTTTTCAGCTAGTGTTGTATGCAGTAAAATTATGTGTCTTCAAAGTTGTTGATACAAAGAATTATCCTAAGTTCTTGGAGAAGATGTTTTCAGTGCTACAGGTTATAAATAAGAAGCTCTAAGCTGAAGCAAGACAATGTTCCTTCCCCATTCTTTAAGGCTATTTACCATCTGACCTCCAAAAAAAGGTTTTAAAATTATCAACTTCGCAGTCTCTCCAATAAATAATATATTAGTGGATCATGAAGGGGGATGTCTATAAACATTGGAAAACAATGTTCAAGAAAAAAAGATCTATAAAGATGCAATAAAACCTGATGCAAATGAAAACATTGAAGTAGCACAAATTTTGTTAACAAAATCAATGGTAAAAAGATGCCAAGGAGTCTATATCAACATGTAAAATAATTTATTCAGATTCATATTTGTGTTCAAATTTATGTTTCTATAATGTTGTTTTGGAATTTATTGATAAATAAAAATTTTGAATTTTGTTTACACAAAATGTTACACTCAAAAAAAAAAAAAAATCTCAGTATCTTTAATTAATTTTTATATTATAACCTGAAATTCACATGGCATATTACACAACACATAAGTATAACCCCAAAATACTACTAATACTAGTAAATTAATACCAATTTTATCGTAAAAATATTGACTTGCATAATAAAATTTGGCATAGTCTGATCTCAACAGCTTTGCATAATGTTAACTTCTGCTCATTTCTACTAACTTTCAAATCAGAATCGTTTCTAAGTTCAACTAAATCATGACTAATTTTTAGTGTCATTCCTAATTGTACATTTAAAAAAAAAAAAATTGGAATAAAGTTTTGTGTTTTTTTTTGTTTTTTTTTTAATCAGGTGAAAATTTAAAGTCTACCACAGGTCTGATATAATGTTTATGGAACAGCTATGCAATTGAAAATAGTGATAACTGTTGGCTCTTAGTAGCTTAATAAAAAATATATATAGGTATTCTTTAATTTACTGCAATATTAATAATATATTAAAGAGGATACAAAAGAAAATGAACAATTGAGGCTATCATAAGAAAAGGGAGTGCTGAAAAGTTCTCAGCCCAACTAAGGAGACTTTTTTTTTTTTAATTCTAATTTTTGATTAGTTGGTCAAATTTTAAAAAAGTGTATCTATCTGGTCACAAACTTTTCAGCATTTCTTTAAATAAATAGAAAGAGATATTATACAAAAGATGGGTCTATCAACAATCATGAAGATAAGAAAATATATTTGAAATATGATTAAAAATAACAATAATAAGAATGTTATCTAATTTATTCAGATTATCAAAGAGTTAAACTTTTCCAAGAATAAATTATTTATTTTTTTGTGAAAATAAGACATTTTTCAATCCAATGATTACAAAAAAAAAAAAAAAAAATATATATATATATATATATATATATATTTGTTGTTTTATTGCTTAACATTTTCCATGATGATTTAAAAATAAAAAATTAAAATTCCCAATCCAAATGTGAATTAGGTATATCTTTTGATTTTGCAGGTGTAGCCTTATTCCTAAATATGAAGATGTTTAAGATTTTAATATGACACCTAAAGTGGGCAATTTGTAACAAAGCCAGTCATATGGATAATTACTCTTGTACTAAGTATAATTGTCATTGAATTTCCAATATTTTGGGCCTTGTGCCAGACTAAACAAAACTTAATTATCAACAAGACATCTACAGTAATTAAATTTACTTTTTAACCTTTTTATATATCTCCAATAACAATAAGAAAATAATCAATAAATTCTGAATTATGTCAACTTGATGCAGGTAAAAATCATAGAAATAATTAATGTTGCTCAATTTACTCATGGGGAAAAGATTTTTATTGCTACAGGGACTAAACATTAAAAGAATATTCACTAAAATAACTTAGATATCTGGGTTTCATTCTAATGTTTGTAAATTTATATGATACACATTAAGGGATACTGAAAAATTCTTGGCTTATCCAAGATAAGAAAAATTCCAGTATTTGATGAAATTTTTAGGAAGTGAGTTGTCCCAAAGACTTTTCAGCACAACCTCCCCCCCTCTCTCTCTCTCTATATATATATATATAAAAAAAAAAAACACAAGTAACTTACTTTTAAATGTAACTAAATGCAACAAAAATTTAAAAATATTTCATGTCAAAGTTGCTTGAATGAACTACATTTAAAGCCTCTGGGTTATTAAATATTAAATTTTGCTACTAGTAACTTTCGAGGTGACTTTTTAAAATAAGCTAGGCCAAGCTAAGTAACAAATTTGAAAGTAAATTCAAAATTTAGCCATGGGCACTCCAACATAGCACCCAATTTGCTATTTGTGGCCTAATTTGTCTTACGAATGTAAACAAAAAACATCTTTTAGAAATTTTTACAGATCATTTTTAAATCTTTGTTTTTTTTTCAGCTGTGCAAAACAAATTTCATAATTTGTTAAAATTTACTTATGTTTTTGGTTTTTGCGTTTATACAATTTTCAAACAAACCAACTTTTATTGAAATTGCATAAAAAATTAAATCAAAGAAAATCGCATGAAGAAAAAGATTACCTGGTTTGATTTTAAACTGGTATTCGCCATTTCTTTTTTTTTTCTCTTATGATAACATTATTTAATAAAAAGGTACTGATATCATCTCCGTTTTAGCTTTACTTATACGTTAAATCTGCAGAGATTATTCCTTTTTGTCTCTTGTGATTACCTTTTAAATAGTTTTTGCTTTTAAACAGAATCTGGACTTTACCCAAACAAAATGCTTACAAATTGTAAAGTACAAAGATAGCATGACACATAACTATATAACTACTCTGATTAGACTGATTTATTATAGGTTCAAAGTACATTGTTTAATCTAATAAAAGCAGGCCTCCATTTCAACTACTCATTTCTTAAGAGAACACAACTACTACTTGTTGCAATGAAATTAGTTAAGTGCCATATGTGATACATGCTTGGGCAATCATGTTTCAAAAGAGACATGACTGACTGGTCAGAAGATTTTCTCGCAGTAGGTTGCCATTACTTTCTGTGATAGACTGGTTGCAAACTGATTGGTTCTGCTATTTAAACAATATCTGGAGGGAAAAGTGATGGATTAATATCTTTTCTAAGGACATTTGCATGGAAGTGAATGCAACAAATTCAACTGGAATTCAAACTTTGCTTTCCAATTTCTTGTCCAGAGCTGATAGCCACTGCCCCACAATGCACATGTAATGAAACTAGTACCAATTCTAAATGGTTACATGTCTTAATTGGATGTGACTTGAATTCTAAAAAAATATACTTTCACCTATACAAATGTCTTTCAAGAATCTAAAACAGTTTTTTTTTATATATCAAACCAACGTAGGACTTTTACCTCAGTTACATTATAGGCCAAAGGTTTGTGGGCCACCTTCTGGATTTCATAAAACTGCCTAAAACTAAAGGTTTCATGCCTTTTCAAAACTAATTTACTAACTCACTTTGGGCCAGAGGGATTTTCTCTTCTTGAAAGGTTTTATCATATATTCAGTAATAATAATAATAATAATAATAAAATTAACCCATTACTACAAAGCTCTTTTGCCTAATCTACCTTGTCTCAATAGTAGCATTACTATATATGGCAATAAATATACAAGCAGCTTAAAACAATTTCATTTCATTATATGAATTATAGTTATGTGCTGAATGTATTATTTCAGTTTTAATTAAATTAACATAAGTCAGAGAAATATGTTATGTCTTAGACTATTAGTCTACTATTGCATTAGCAGAAGTGAATGACAAATATGCTTATTCACAGAAAATCTATTTACACAGAAAACTGCATTACAATCATATATTCAGTAATAATGATAATAATAATAAAATTAACCCATTACTACATAGCTCTTTTGCCTAATCTACCTTGTTGTCTAAATAGTAGCATTACGGTTGATGTGTGGCATGTGGCTGAGTGGTTAAAACTTTCTCATGAAACCCAGGTTCGAGTATCAGTGTTGATTTGTCAGGAGACTTTTTGATGTTATTAGTCTGGGCAGTGGGGGCAATTCCTAGACAAAACTATTTGGGAGCAGTTGATGGTTATGCTAGCATGAACCCACAAATCATTGTGATCAAGGTTTTGTGTGTGCTAGTCTTGTTCAGACTGTTGATCATACCAGATAATGCACACACTCTTCCAGAAACTGTAAATGATGTTTTCTCAGCATAGTTTCAGTATTAACAAGTGAACTTGGTGTAAGACAAACACAAATGTGCCTGAACAGGAGTCTGCAACAGGGATTGGCTAGCCACCCTAGTAGATAGGTAACAGGTAACAACAACCTAACCTACAACAATTCATGGTTATGATGCAATCTCCATTAATCTTGTTTCAATTTATGCTATTTGGCTTCTACATATGACACAAATTTCTGATAAAAAGAAAAAAAAAAGTTCTTTCCCAGATTAATTGCTGCTTCCAAATATTGCAAGAGAGACAAAATCTCACTTTTTCATCTTATCTACTCAGAGTTATCACTGGCAATAAATATACAAGCAGCTTAAAACAATTTCATTTCATTATATGAATTATAGTTATGTGCTGAATGTATTATTTCAGTTTTAATTAAATTAAAATAAGTCAGAGAAATATGTTATGTCAGACTATTAGTCTACTATTGCATTAGCAGAAGTGAATGACATAAATATGCTTATTCACAGAAAATCTATTTACACAGAAAACTGCATTACAATGCATCATAAAAACTGTCATAAGTCCAGGATCCCCCCCCCCCACGTATTTCATTATTATAAATAGGACTTGCCTATTTTAAATGAAAATAATACTTTATTTTTCCTTTCCAGAAGCCAAAATTATGATTTTACCTTCAGGAATTTTTCTGGTCATTTTAAATATCCAAACATTAGAAATTATTTAATGCTAATGAAATTATGCTAATATGATCTACAAATGAATTCAATATTAATATAAAAAGCATTTCAATCATGTGTAGTAAGGACAAAAAAAAAAAGTCCTTTCTTTATGGCGAAATCTATCAAAACCCATGTAAATTAAGAAATGTGTCTACTAGTATCTTATTGAAAGTAGCAAAACACTAATTAGTAACAAAGGTACATTTTGTTTGATTTGTTTTTTTTAATTAACTACACTATACGACTTTATAAAACACTGAGGATTTGAAATTTAATAAATAAAGCAAATAAATTAAAGAAAATTAAATCAAGAACAAAAGCAAAATTTAAAAATGCACAACAGCAAACACTCCACAACAATACTAAAACTATTGAGCAACAGACACTGAAAAGAAAGTTAATTTTTTTAGAATGTGATATTTATTAGATTATAAAGAAATGGAAGAGTAAGGAGTGAAGTAGCAAGCATGTCATAGAAAAGGGAGAGAACTCACTGGGTCCAGAGTAAAATAAGATGTTGAGTTGAGAACTTCAAAGTCAGCATAGTAAACTATGCTCTCCTGAAAGAGGTCAAAGGGCACAGTATGTTTTTAAGGCAGCATTAAGCTGGGACACACGCACATACACTCCGTGGTTTGTGCGTTAAAAAAAAATAAAAAACATGCAAATTTTATTTTTATAAGAAAGGCAAAAGCTATAGTGAATAAAAAAAAAAGAAAAAGTGTTAAAATGCGGTGAGTTGGCTGCATGTGTACTCTTGTAAAATAATGGCAGTAGCCTTAAATGGTGTTAAAATTTTTTAATATCATTTTTGAGAATACATTTAAAATGAGAGGAAAGTGACTTTACACTATTTACATTGTTCAAATCTTTACTGTCATATTCATAACGTTTCAGTTGTTATATACTCCAACCTTCTTCAGGTAATATTTGCTGGAATTTCGAACCAAAGCCTTTATTTGTTCCGCTGAGGTAAATTGTTCTAATTCCATGGACTATACCTTTGGATATCACAGTTTTAGTTAATTTACCTTGATAGTTTTATTTTTATTTTTATTTTTTTTTCTCACATTTCTTTGTGTCAAGTCTGTTTTTGGACCAGTCAACCGACACTTATATCCACTGGACTATGTCTTTGGGGACACGAGTGAGTAAATTTAATTTTTAGAACATAAACCGTTATAGTAACTTTTTTTTTTAACCAGAGTTCATATTACATTTTTTTTTCCCACCTCATTTGTTATTGTTTCTCTCTAGTTTTCTGTGCACATGGCCCAGTGGATAAAAGTGTCAGTTGATTGATCCAAAAAGTAATTTACCTCAAAGAGTTGCGAGTTTAATTCCTGGTATCAGTAGAGTGAACAGAAAGTTGGAGTTATCAAAGTAAATTGACTAAAACACATACCCAAAGACCTTGTATGTGAAATTAAAACAATCTAGCCCGGTGGACTAAATAAAGAATGTGGTTCAAAATTACAACAAATATCATCTAAAGAAGACCAGAGCATACAATGGCTGAAACAATGTGATTGTGACAAAGATGAGCACAACAGTCCAAACAATGTAAATAGTTATAATACCTCATGTCAGAAATATAAATATAGATAAATATTTTAGTATAAGATGTTCTTGTTTTCTTCAAATAAATTGAATTTATTTCACTTGACTATTTTCATAATGCATTTTTGTTTTTTGTAGACATAAAAATCAATTCCAGCTAAATTATCAAAAACAAAAGTATATATCTAAATAAAAAAAACAAAAAAAACAATCAACACCAATATAAAAAAAGCACCAATTCAAAATTAGCAAAACTAAATAAAAATAAATACATTAAAAATTAGTGAAATCCATAAAGAATTTACAATAAATTTGTTATCTTGGATTTGTTAAATAGTTTGCAATTTTTTCATCTTAGCATTGCAATAAGCATACAACAAAACTAAGATGAAAAGGAAAACTCATAACAAAAATAAATAAATCACCACTTGCATTTTCAATTAAAGATGAATGCTAGTTTTATATATTAGCACAAAGGGTTGTATTAATTTAAATCACTAAATAATTTAATTATAAATTTGATCATTTATGATTATATCTACATCAGGTTTCAGCAATTTACTCTTTAGATGACTAGATAGTAAACTAGATTTTTCAGAAATCATATATATTTTTTTAAATCATGAAAAAAGTTTACATCATAGAATAAAATCTTTTAAAGAACAGCAAATAAGTTTATCCCATAAAATAAATTATTTTCAGGAAAATATGATTTTAGAAAATAAATCCAATTTACCATCAAGTCTCCTGAAAGGTGGATATAATTCTGCAGAATTTAAAGTAAGGACAATCAGAATACTTTCTTTCTTGATATTGAACACTGTAATTACAAATATAATCCTTGTTTTTGGCAAAATACAATTGTTATATATGTGTGTATGTGTGTGTTAATGTTACATTTCTGGAACAGCTAGAAAGATTTAACTCCTTAACTCCCATATTAATAACTTTACTTGCTTGTAATTTTGAGAATTTGCATATTTAAAAAAAAAATTCAAAGTAAATTTATAGGTCCCCTAAATGTGTAAGCCTTGTTTAATAAATGAAATTTAATAAAATGAAAACCAAACTGATCAAAGTCATTGACTAAATTTTTGGCAATTAATCCAAGTTTTCTTTGAAAGGAAACAAAATGTTAGTGCCAACAGAACTAAACAGAAATTTGCCTAAATTTCACCTCATTAATCCATTTGAAAAAAAAAAAAAAAAAAAAAAAGAATGGCATTTGGTAAAATGTACAATGGTTGAATATTGGCTCGTCCACTTCAATCTTCATTGAATATGCAGAAAAGTTGTTGAGAAATAAACAAAGAATTGGCTTTCACTGATGAATATTTGCAAACAATATCAAATCAGTAACAAACTTTTTTTCTCTCTCTTACTCTCTTTCAAGGATTCAATAATTTTTTTTTTTCATCAAACTTGATTTCCCTATCATTTGTTCTTTGACCAAGCACAAATTTCAAACTGACTCACATTTAGTTTAAAGATCTATTTTTAGTGAAAAATTTTATTACCAGTAAGATCGTTTTTACTTTAAAGGAAATTTAAAGTATTAAAACTAGTGTATAAACTTTTTGTTGTTGTTGGGGTGTGCGTGCATGTGTGCTTATATTTCACAATTATTCCCAGCAAAATAAGCTAAGAAAATACCAAAGTTAACAATTTGGAACACTCACTCACTTTATTCATTTATCTAATGAGATCTTATCTAACAAGTAGATTCAAGAATAAAAGATGTTCAGAATTAAGAATGGCTTTGAATCTAGATGAACCCAAACAGCACTGAGCATTCTTGTAAATATATAATTACTTATTTTAAAAATGTGTCAAAAATCTTTTCGTCAAAAATACTATCTTAGGATTTTGGTTCATCATTTCAATTACTGTTTTCTTTCTAGTTGATTTTTTCTCAATTACCATCCCTAGATACATCAAAGTAAAATAATATTTAATAGCTATTTGAAGTACAATTCAAAAAGCATATTTGTATTTTCTATATAAACTAAAAATTTTTAAAAGTAAAAGATTATAGGAATTTGGGAAAATAAATCAGATTAGAAGTCAAGAAAGGCAAAAAAAATAACAGAAAATAATGTATTCCTTCAATGATGTACATTAATTTAAATCCTGAACATCTGTTGGTTGAAAAATTATTCTTTATCAATTTGGCTGGTGTATTTCATAAAAGATTCTGGTTTAGAACTTTTGTTTCTTCAGTCACACCTTAAAGACCTTGGTTCCAAAACGTTTTTCCTTCTGGGCTGCATTTTCATAATAAAAATTCAATCGTGCCTCAGCAGATTTTATGTAATAAAGAATACATTTAAAAATACAAAAAACAGAGAGAGGGTTAAAGGGAGATAAATGCAGATTCAAAGTCTACATTATCATTGATAACTTTCGCCTTCAATTTGCAGACCCTAGTTACTATATTCTTAATATAATGCAAAAAAAAATCGTAATAAAATTGGTCAATTATTTATAACTATTTATATTGACACTCATATGCATGTAATTACAAGTAATCCATAATATTTTAAATTTTGAAATCATTTCTTTTTGGCATATTAATTTTTTGAAACTGTTTCTAAGTGTTTGACTGCCTTTCAATCATTCTGCCTCACCTGCTATCCTCTTTCACTGCACTGCATCATTTGAGAACCACTGCCTTAAACTCCCTCACTGATTTGGATTCCATTAGGAGAGGTTGTTAATTCAGACCTAACAAACTCTGCAAGATTAAAATTAAATAAGATGCTTCGATCTTAAAACAACTTGGCCTGCACTTGTAAATGGTAGATAATAATTAAAATGATCAACTGATTTGGGATTTTTGATCTCAAGTTTTAAACTTCTCAAGCAAACATCACAAACAAAAATTTAGAAAAAAAAATTTTTTTAAATTACCCATCTCATTTTATTTCACTCAAGCCAATAGACTATTACTCACAAAATTTGTAAGATAAATTTGTAAAACTAGTAAAAAATACAAATTTAAAAATAATTACATCTCCAGTTGTTTACTATTACTACTGCTAATGATGATAGATTATGATTAAAATAATAGATGCTCAATTTTCAACAAACTATATTATGGAAAGACATTTTACAACATTAAAATGTCTTAAAACATTCACACTTCTAAACTTATCTACAATGCAATATTTCAACAAAAAGTTATAATAGGAACCCAAAAAATGAAGACATTAACCAACAACAGGTATGCTCTCCAAAGTCAATGCTTGCATTTTCCTTAAAATGACATGTTCTTTCCCAACATGAATGATGAAGGTAACTTCCTGTCCCTTTTCAGCACTAAGCAACATTTGGTCAATTTACCATCCCTCTTTTCCAGCTCTGCCATCCATTCACATAAACTCATGTCCCTTGTAGCACAATACAACTGATTTTTTACCATCCCTTTGTCCAAGTTCCGCCATCCATTCACCCAAACTCATTTGTACTTAAGACAGATTAGTCTTCTTCAATTAATAAAAGATCTATAAATACAAAAATCACTGTACTCAATACCGAATTAACACTAATAAAAAAATTAAAAACAAGAATTTTATTCTCATACATAATTTAAAAGATTTTACAGCTTTTAAAAGGTAAAATACATTCAGATTAATGCAGGGGAAAAAGAACATTCCTTTCAGTTATGATTTGCTTACTTTAATGGTTTAAAAAGTGTATTTTTAATGAGAAATTATTTAAAAAACAATATGTTGTGTCAAATAATGTATAAAGCAAGTGTAAATGTGTCAGGGAAAGTATAGATCAAAGACCAGAGAACAAAGTTCTGAGATAAAAAAAAGAAAAAGATTCACACAAAATAATGGGAAAAAACAGCTAGAAAAGAGTCAGTTATCAATAGATTTTTGCTATCTCTTTTTTTTTTCAGATCAAACATAAACTGACTTTATACATTTATCTATATTGCATTTTGTCATTTGAGAGATTTTGTCAAATATGTTTATACTTGCAAATAGGATGCAAATATTTATATGGTTTAGATTTTGAAATCAAAATGGCAGCTGCAATGTTGGTCAGGTGATACGTCACACATTATGTTTTAATACAAAAGAGCATTGAACAATCTATAAATATGCATATTTTCAACACTTATTTAATCTACTGCACTAATGAATTAAAAAATGTTTCTCACAAATCCAGGTGACTTATCATTAGCTGTCGATAAAACAATATCCTGCTATTCCACTGTTTAAATAAAAAGGATTTCTACTAACAAAGGATTTTGTGTTGTGATACATTTCACCATTTTAAGTGAAAAAAATACAAAGATCTTTATATTTCTCTGCAATTCTGATTCATATTAAATGATAAAATTAGCAAACAAAAATTAATGAATAGTTCTAAAGTCATTTAACTCAGGCAAAATAAAATAGCTGCTAATAAAAACAAACTTGTTTATCTAATACAAGTTTTTATTATACTGATATAAAGAACAAATTAACAATGTATATGAACAACATATATTTTAGTCATTTCACTCCAAGCAAGGCAGGACTGCCATTGGTGCAGAGGGGATTACAGTGAGAGAAAAAAAAAAACAAGGTACAGGTGGTTTCAAAGAAAGGATAAGAGATGGGATTCAAAGAGAGAGATGGAAATTGACATCGTGTTTAAACTTTTGGAGATTGTAGCTATTAAGGAAACAAGTAAACAGAAGAGAGTTCCATATATGGGATGTGTGAGAAAAGAAACTCTTAGAATAGAAGAGAGGTTACATTTAGCTATTTCTATGGTAAAAAGAGTGGGACCTTAATGACAAACTAGTAGCACATGTAAATTCATGAACCAGAGGAAGAAGCTTGCCAGAGCAGTTGCCAATAAAATATTTGTGAAAAAGACAGAGGGAAGCCACATCACGTCGATGAGAAAGTGACTGAAGGTGGGCTACCAAGTCGGGATTGATTCTATTATATGTCCTCCTTCGGTTTTTATCAAGGACCTCAAGATGAATAGCAGGATCACCGGACCAGATATGGCAACAATATTTAATGCACGGATGAATGGTAGATTTAAATTGTAAAGTATAAAATTTTTTTTTTCAATGTAAATTTACTTTTAAAAAAATTAGAGATATAAAAAACAGTCACAATAGTATACACCTGTATGATTTTGACCTATGGCTCAAAATAACATTCAAGCTTAAAATTAGCCTTTATTTAAAAAAGTGCTAATAAAACCTATTTAATGGGATGAAGAAGAAAATTTTATTCCAGTAGAATAAATAAAACTCTTAAAATTAGTAAAAATACAAATTTATTTTAGTCATTTACGAAATGTAGCTTGGCTGTAAATCTAGACTGCAAGTATTGTTTACCAAGTGAATATCAAATTCATTAAGTTATTAATGGTCTGAGACTAGCTCACTGAACAGTACAATATTTACCTCCAAAGATTCACTAAAATGAGCCTAAATGATGAAAAACTGTTCCTAATTTAATAAAAATAGTTTTAGTTTTATTATCAAGTTATATTTCTTTTTAACCCATTTTAGAATCATCAAAAGTTTTGGTTAATAATTTTTTTTTTTTGCATTAATGGGTAACCATAAATTGTTATAGAACATTTTTGCATCTTTTTGCAGTCAAAATCACATTGATTTTCAAAATCTTGCAAAAATCAGATAATTGCAGATTTTAATGAAGGTTTCAGGATTTGCTCACAAATGAACAAAATTATTTCTGAAACATTTTTTTTTTTTTTAAAGACAATCTTGTTAATTTGATTTTATTTTTACACATGTTACACACACAACAATTTTATGAAATTTTAAGAATCCATTTCTGTAGCATTTAATGTTTATATTAGTTGTAAGTACAAGTCCTTGGAGAATTTAAATCAATTTTTTTTTTCTAAAACAGGACTGTCAGTTACAGAATATCTGTTCTGAATTGTAGAATAATAATGCAATAAAATTAAAACATTTAATTAAAAAAGCTTTTAATTGCTTTTATGAATAAGATTATAGACACTATTGTCTTAAGAAAAAAAAAGTTTCAATATATAATGAATTTTTAGAAAATTTTAATTATAATCTATAAAGTTTTAAATCTTAAAATTCTGCATTAATTAGTAGCAGTTAGGTGATATTGCTATTGAGTAATAACTATATTTACTAATCACAAATAGAAAAGTTTACTACAATTCAATGACCCCAGTATTTTAAAAAGAACTTTATTTTGTGTGTGTATAAATGTGCTGATTTTTGTAAAGACAAACACCCATACATGACAGTATCAGAAAATGAAAGTGCTAACTATAGTAACTTAAAAATTGATTGGTAATTTTGTCAAATTTCCTCAACAAGGGTCATTCTAAGTAAGTCTATGAAGTCAAAGTACATAAAATTCAACAAAATTTATTTTCCTCAATTTTTAAGATTACTGGGTAGTTATAAAAAATTTAAAAAAAAAAGTATCTAAAATGGCAGGGTATTATATTCAAGTATTTTCACAGTTATCGCCCCAGAGAAATAATCACCAATCATAAGTCTATCGATACAGTTGTCGACATCACAAAATCACCCACCTCTGTATAAAAAAATACTTTTCTCTGTAATATTTTAAACTAAAAGTAACACTAGTTACAAATCAGATTAATTAAACTTTAATTCAGTTAATCTTCCCAAAAAATGTTTAAGAAAAATATATTTAATTTTTTTTAATAAATAAACTCAGGTTGTGGTGACAGAATTACTAATATGGTTGATTTTTAGTAATTTTAACGATAAAAATAAAATATAAATAAAAAAAATATCCAAATCAATTTAAATTACAGCAAAGTATTTTGCTTATTAGAAATTAATTTAATCTATCAGATTGAAATTAAAACTAAAATAAAAACTACAAGATTTTTCACTTTTAAAAATGCATTTTAAACCTTAGGTATCACTTTTCTTTAGAAGTACCTACATTACAATGAGGTGGTCAAGTTCAAAAAACAATATTTAACTATCAAAAATTTATCTCCCTTTAGCTACATCAATATGCTGCAGATTCACATAAAATATGCAGTATTATATTTACTTCATTCTTTTTTTTTTATGTGATGAAGCATTTTCACCTGTCATTAATTTTGACAAGTATTAACATTTTTTCTTTTTAGTGCAACTTGGGCTCAAACCATTCCCTACAGCTGTGAGTAGACAGTACAGATCAAAAACAAAGATAGATGTCAACAAAACCTAAACTCCTGTCTTTTTTTGCCACAAGGAAGCTTTGTGTAAAGATTTAAGTTATGAAAATTGGACAACCTTACAAAAGAAAAAAATTAATCTATAATTCATTTCATGATCATAATTGGCATAAATAATTTTTTTTTTTTTTTTTTTTAAATCGTGTCACCCCAAGCAAGGCATTCCACTGCCACTATAGCGCAGGGAGTTACATAGAGGGATTGGGTATAGGAAATGTCAGAAGGAGGGTGATAGATGACTTAGGATGTACATAGGGAGAGAGTTGGAGAGAGTGGGTGTGAGTTAATGTGTTAGGAGGTGTCTATTGACCTTACATTTAAACTCCTGGAGGTTGTAGCCATTGGGGAAGCAAGCATGCGGTAGGGAATTCCACAGGCGGGAAGTGCGAGGAAAGAAACTGTTGGAGTAGAAATTGCGGTTACATTTCATCAGTTTCACTGTAAAAGGGTGGGACCTAGTTACCAATCTAGTATTGCGTGCAAATTCACATCTAGTGGGCACCAGTGATTTAAGTTCGTCAGAGCAGAAGTCATGAAAGTATTTATAGAAGAGGCACAGGGAAGCCATGTCACGCCGGTGAGAGAGATACTGCAGGCGGTCAGCCAAGTTGGTATCAATCACATGACAGATTCTTCGCTGTATTTTGTCAAGAACCCCGAGGAGAATAGAAGGGGCACCCAACCAGATGTGGCAGCAGTACTCAATACACGGGCGGATGGTGGATTTATATAATTGCAGGATAGATTCAGGCGGAAAGAGAGCCGACTTTCATAACTGCGGATTTAGCAATGGATTCGACGTAGTCATTCCACTTGAGGTCCGCTGAGAGTGTCAGGCCAAGCAGGCGTAGTGATTTACTCTCTGGGAGGCAAGCCAGTTCCATGCTAATGGGAGGGAGGTGGTGGTTAATTGACAGCAGCTTTGTTTTGGAAGAATTGAATTTTACGAGCCATTTCATACCCCAATCCACCACCAATTGGAGGTCCTTCTCAAGCTTGGCAGCGAGGGTTGCCTTGTCACCTACACCAGATTTTTGATCGAGGCGAGAGTAAACTGTGGTATCATCGGTGTACATGCCTACTTGTGATCTTATGGTATCGGGGAGATCATTGATATAGATTAGAAAGAGCGTAGGACCTAGGATAGAGCCTTGGGGCACACCCGCATTTGTAGGGTAGTTCTGGGAGGCATGTCCGTTTAATACCACCTTCAGTGTGCGGTTAGAGAGGAATGACCGGATTAAATCCAACAAAAGTCCAGTTATGCCATAGCTTCGCAGTTTCTGTAGAAGGCCGGCATGCCATACTCTGTCGAATGCTTTAGAGATATCCAAGGCGAAGGTTCGGGCTGCACCATTCTTGTTGAGAGCCTGGTATATATACTCGGTGATGGTCATTAGCATGTCAGCAGTGGACCTGGTGAAGCGGAAGCCATAGTATTTGTCCGAGAGGAGCCCGTGGGCTGTGAGATGCTGAACGACCTCGGCATTGATAATGGTTTCGAACACTTTGCCGAAGATCGGAAGAAGGCTGATGGGGTGGTAATTTGCGGGGTCTGATGGTTCACCAGTGTTCTTGAATATTGGAACCACAGAAGAAGACTTCCAACAGGCAGGAAAGCAGGAGGAAGATAGGATAGAGGAGAGTTCAGGGGCACAATTCTTCAAAACTATGACTGGGATTCCATCCCCACCACTCGCTTTGTGAGGGTCCAGTTTTGAGATTATGCTAGAAATCAGCGAGGGCGTGATGTGGACGGCATTCAATTGGGCCTCAGTTCTAGATGGGAAATCGGGTGTATGGATTCCAGACGAATCCAGAGTCGAATTGGTTGAGAATCTATGGGCAAAGCATTCAGCCTTGTCCACTGAGGAGGTGAGGACCTCAAACTCGTTTATTAGTGGGGGAATGCTACTAATATTACAAATATAAAAAAAAAATATGGCATTGACAGAGCTCATGAAATGGTAGGATGACTTATAGGTTAGATAACAAGTCATCCTACCATTTCAAATTGGTTGTCTGTAAAGATTGCATAGCTTAATGGTTAAAGCAGCTGGATATTCAGCAGGATTCCTTGAGGTAAAACAGATCTGAGTTTAAATATAACCAAAACCTATCCTTTATTTCCAATCAAGGTACTGTCTACTCTCTGCTATAAAATTGACAGCCTGAGAAAAGTTAAAGTAAAAAGCAATAGACTAATTGATTTAGTTTAGATGGCTTATTAAGACTTTGTGGGCTATTTAAGGCCAAAACATTTTGGATTTGGAGAATAATTTTTTTTTTTTTAAATGAATATTTCATGAATAATTTTTTTTTAAAAAGAAGGTTTTTGCAGATGCAAGTATTACTAATTAATCCATATCTAGAGGGAGTAAATGGATTCATACCTTCCTCAGGGGTATTTGCTTGTAAGTAATTTACTGAACATAAATGGAATTCAAACTCAGCTCTCCAGTTTCTCATTCAATTACACCACCCACATGCTAAAAAGCAGCTTAATCGGTACCACCTCAATCAAAGCAGTAAACGCACTAAAATGCAAAGGGTTACAGGGTGTGGAAAAATTAGAACTAGAAGCATTAACTATGAGCAGAAAGAGAAAAGAGTAATCAGGAGGATAGTAGATAATGATTGATATTGCATTAAAAGTTTTGCAGATTAAAGTTGGCTGGAAAACATGGAGCCAGAAGGGAGTTCAACAAGTGAGAAGCCAGAGAAAAGCAACTGTTAGCATAGAACTTCCAGCTACATCTACCCAGCTCAACTGTAAATTGATGAAATTAGTTTAGTATTGCTCTTAAATTCATAAAGTCTAGGTACCAGAGTGAAGAGCTCATCAGAGCAATTACCATGAAAGTATTTTTAAAAAAAGGCAGAGAGAGACAACCTGATGGCAGTGGGTAAGAGACTGAAGCCAAGCTGCCAAATCAGGACCAATAATATAGCTGATTCATCTTTGGATCTTATTAAGGACCTTGAGATAAATAACAGAGGCACTGGACAATATGTGGCAGCAATATTCTAAGCATGAATGAATAGTAAATGTATAGATAGCTAGATTCCAGAGAAAAATTGTCTCACCTGACACAATGAACTGCCTTTCTTAGCAGCTCATCTAGCAATAAATTCAATATAGTCTTTCCACTTCATGCCAGATTGACTTGTTACACCTTTTCAGGCTAACTTTAGCCAAAGAAGGCATAACAAGTCACTTTCCTGGAGACTAGCATCAGCCATGCTGATGGAAGGCAGAAAGGGGAGGGTCTTAGTTTAGTTTTGGAGGCCTTAAAAGTGACATGTGATCTTTTGTCCAAGTTAATGATGGTCTTGATGTCATTTTGGACATCAGTTGCCATTTGTTATTGTTGTACTGATCAGCCTTACTATCAAGGCAGAAATAAATAATTTTATCATCAGGAAGGTCATTAATAAAAATTAAAAATGTAAAACCAAGGATGGAACCCTGGGGAACACCCACATTAGTATGAAAGGATCTAGACAAGTGGCCATTTAAGGTTAACTCATATTTTACGATTTGATAAGAAAAACTAGATCAGCTCAAAAACATGTCCAGTGATACAATAGCTTTTCAGCTTGTATGGAAAAAGACTATGTCAGATCCTGTCAAAGGTTTTTGAAATGTCTATTAATACAGCTTGGTGTTCATTATTTTCATCTAGAGCATGATGGACTTTCTGCAAATGACCTGTTGAAACAAAAGCCATATTGGTTGTCTGAGAAAAGGTCTTGTGATGAGAGATGAACCAATTCAGCATTGATTAGGGCATCAAGGAGTTTGTCAAAAAAGAGCAAAAGCTAATAGACTGATAGCTGGATGGGTTGGATGGCTCACCATAGTTATTAAAAACTGGAACAAAAGATGATTTGTTCTAACAGGCAGGTGGCAGCAAGACATTTATTATAGAGTTTAGTGAGGACAGAAGCAAGTTCAGGGACACACTTCTTAATGACTATTAAAGGGATAGCATTGGGTCTACATGCTTTGTGGGGATCTAGACTAGATAGAAACTATGGAAGTGGCTATATGCATATCACTTCATAGAGACTTTGTTCTAAGTGGGATGTTAGATGATAAATCAAAGCGTTTGAGAAGAATTTATGGGCAAAGCATTCAGCTTTATCAGCAGAGAATGTTAACACTTCAAATTGATTAAAGAAGAGGAAATAGAGACTTTGCACTTATTTAATACTCTCTTACAGAGTCACCAGTAATCATGAGAGCCAGTGTTGTTAGAGGCTATACAGTGCCTCATTCTCTTAGCAAACAAAAACTTTGCTCCTCTGAGGACTCACTCACATTTATTACGAGCAGCAAGGAATAGGCACCTGTTATGATAAGAGCTGTTACACTGGTATAGCTGAAAATAATGGTTCCTGTGTGCTATAGAAGCTGAGCATATTGGTGTGAACCATAGCAAGGTCTGAAGTTTCACCTGATATTTCTGAGAAGAGATGAAAGCATCCATACTAGCTTTGACCCAAAAAGAAACCTCTGTGGGACAATTTTCAATTAGGAGGTTGAAGATGTCTGTCTATAGGGCGTCATGAAGAAAATCACAGAGTCTCAATCAGCATGCTGGTAACAGAAAGAGATTTTATGAATAGGGAGGCTCAAACAAAATATCAATAGCTACTACAGAGTGGTCAGAGCTACTAAGAGGGCAGTATTGCAAAACTTTGCAAGAGTGAGGAGAGAAGCAACCTCAGTACCTTTAGAATGCTTCAGTCACATATAATGGGGAGTATTAAAGTCATTGAACTTTAATACTCACCATTATAAAATGTTCACAGATGAAGGGAGAGAAACTATACCATTAGCTATTATGTCTAATATACTGCAGTCCTGAGAAGTAGAGGAGCAATAAAGAAAAAAAGATAACTGACTAATTTAGCAATGAAAGATAGAAGCACATGAAAGAGTTGTCAAGGGCCTCAAGAGACAATTCCCTGGCCGTTGATGTAACACTAAGGCCATGTATGGGATGAAATCTTTTCAGCAAAAGGGAAGATTGTCTGGAACCAAGAATTCATTAGTAGCTTTGGAAGATTTTAAATTAGTTTGACAGAGGGCAAAGATATCTGGTGACTGTTCCATGAGGAAAGATTCAACACTGCAGAAGTTAGAATGGATACCACAAATATTAGTGAAAGAAAGGTTTGAGGGTGTGGGGGGGGGGAGTGGGTTTTTTGTTTACTGCTTTAGTGTATTTCTTTTTGTTGTTTTCCATGAGATTTGTTTTAATGAGGTAGAGTAAAGACCACCCAAATTTTCATTGTCGTCAATGGTAATACAAACCAGCCAGAGCATGGCTGAAAACAGAACATAGTTGCCCAGTGGAAATACATGCAGAGATGCCTACCCATGTACAATATGGCACTACAAATACCCTGAACTGTTTTTTTTTTCTTCAGGTGGTTTGGTATATTCTTTACTCAAAGATATTAACTCTGCTTAAAAAAAGTTTGAAGTGAGAGATTGTGTTATAAATTATTCATAAGTTTCTATAATTTCTAATATTACATACTATAGTATCATATGTGGGTCAGAATAACTATCAAATGATAAATGTAAGCAAATATCATTTTGAGCATAATAGTTTTAATAATTATTTGAATTGATAAGTTAAAAATGTTAAAAAAACTCATCATTTGCTTCTAGCAGACAATTTTCAATGAAACATTGATCATCTTGTCTCCTTGAATCCAAGTCTCAATAACCCCTTGCAACTTAGTGACTATTACCTTGCTTGAGTTGAAATGATTTTAAACTAAGAGTTTAGAAGCAACATCTTAATGTATACAATACTTTGTATGAAATGATGGCTACTATATATTTAAACATGCCATAAAAAGACAGCATATTTTATTATTATTAGAAAATTTTAGGTGAGGTTTTAAATATATATTGGGAATGGCATTTCTGTCATAGGTCACTGTAGTTAGTACTCATACACTACTGAGGACCAAAGTGTTGTTCCATAGCCATTTGTCTAAGATAAATGTAGTATCTGTACACTTGACCTAACTTTGTTTTTGATTGATAAGATAAATGCTAGCATAGTAGATGTGTTACTTTTCTCTTTACCCCTAGATTAGATGCTAAAATCAAAACTAGATTCAGTTGTTATTTTCTATATCTGCTTTAATACAGAAAAATAGTTAAATATAAAGAATTGTGTATTATATAGCCATTCCAGAATTAATTAAAATTCAAAGATTCAGCAATATTATTGGTCCTGACTTTGTGTCTAAGCTTCAGTCTCTTTCTCACCATCATAATGTAGTTTCCCTGTGCCTTTTCTATGAACACTTTCATAGTAATTGTTTGGCTGAACTAAGGTACATAAACTTTATGAATTTAAGAGCAGTAACAATTAACTATTAGTAACAAGGTCTCACCAATTCATAGTTTAATTGGCCAGATGTAACCATAAATTCTATGCTGACAGAATCTTTTCTCACACTTCTCACTTGTGGAAAACTCTTCTGGCTCCATGCTTTCCTGCCAACTTTGATTGTCAAAAATTGCAATGTAATGTCAATCATTATTTACTCTCTTCTATTGTTCTTACTCCTTAAATTTTTTTTTTGCACACTCAATAATCCCTTGTCTCAGTGGCTTTCTTGCCTTGCTTGGAGTCAATTCGGTTAAAACAAAATCTTATTTTTAAGCTACACAAGAGTCTTTTATGGTAAAAATCTTAGTGAAACTAACATAAGGAACATCAAGGATCTCTACTCTTCCTTTCTTGCAGTGTCATGTCTTTTCAGATGATCATGTCTTTTCAAAGCTTATTTTCATATCTGTAAAGTATGCATTGCTATGATTGTCTTTAGGAAAAACTAATTATGGCAATCCCTTATCTCTAAGACATTTTAAATTGAATGAGGAGAATTAAATGAATCTCATAATTGTTAATACTTTTGTTTTTATAAGAAAAAAAAATTCTAATAATTATTTTGTCATTTAGAATAAACAATGAAGAAGTTAGTGCAAATGGAACAATATATATAATAAATGCACACCACATACAGTAACAAGAATACTTTCAGTCACTAGTTAGTAACTTTCAAATGTATTCTTATCATAGAAAGATCAAGACGAAAAAAATCAGTGCAACTGCATTCATTTTTTATAAGCTGCTGACTACTTCACAAAAAGATCTTTTCCAAGTTTTGTGTCATTTGATACAATTCACAAGAAACAAATACACAAAGAGAAATAGCCTAACCTCATCATTTTGGCTAGGACAGTTTTTCAGTAAATTGTTCATCTTGACAGTTGAAATGTTTAGAACAAAAAGTAAAGAAAAAAAATAACAAAAATACACACACCCAGTTTATAAAAAATGAGTAACAATATTCAGTAATACTGTAATATTGTTCACAAAAACTGCTTTATTTTAAATAAAACCACAATTGAAGACAAGCTAAAATACATAAAATCAAACATAATAGCAAAGAAAAAGATAATATTCCACTGAATAAAATTCTAAGTGCACAATGGGTTATAATATACAAAAATAGCCTAACCATTTTAAATCAATTATTTTCAAACAAATGTTTAGTTCATATGGGAAGAATTTCAGCCACATGTATAATGATAAAATATGAGGTGACAATTTAAAGCGGTGGAAGTCTGGAGTCTCAAGAGGAGGAATGTAACCTGGGACTAATATAATAAAAAGGTACAGAATGAATAAAAAAACCCTGAACTTTGACCTATGACAATGGATGTGTATTCTCTCTTGAACATTTAATGGGGCTCAAGCTCAGCCCAAATATCAAGTCTAACTCAGATATAATCTATAGCTAAAAGATGCTGGAAAAATGGTCTGTTCATTGTACCCCTTGAGTAAGTATCTGACTCATTTTGCTATATATATATATATATATATATATATATATATATATACATATACACACACACACACATATATATATATCTTTACAAGAGTGAGATCAGACCAACAATGGAGTATTGCTGGATCTGCCCAGTCCTCACTTGCCTGTCCTGACAGAGTTCAAAAAGCATCTCTATGGCATTTTCAGTGATTATTTGCCACTTTACAAACCCTTTCCCCAAAGACAAAGTCACAAGCCTCTCACTACTTCTATTTCCATGAAGTGATAAGCTACATTTCTTGATTCCACCAGTGCTAACCTTTGCAACTGGGGCCTGCCATGCCACTTACACAGGGGAGAATCATCCTCATTCCCTTCATATTCCATTGGTAAGAATTAAGTTCCACTCAGAAAGCTTCTTTCCAAGGACTGCTGCTTTGCAGAACAATCTCCTGCCAGGATGTTTTCCTGAGCACTACAATCTTGATCTTTTTAAGTCTTTGGTCAACTATTATCTTTCTTACATGACCTCATGAACTGCACTTCTACCTTTTCTCATGTTCATATAATATCACACAGTAATCCTCTACCCTGAATGGGTCTTGGGTCTTGCATTGGCTGAACATTAATATACATTTAAAAAGAAACATTAATTTAATGTAATTATTTTATGTGTGCCTCAGTAAATTCCCTATACATATACTTTTAGAACATTAAGACAATATATATATTTTTAAAAATTCCTTTTTTTTTACAACTTATAAATGTCCTCCTCATGTGCTATAACCATTCACATTATAGATTATCATGGCTTTCCACAGCCTCTTTTTCTTCATGCAAATTTGATATTACATTATTTCCACAAAGTAATCATGGTAAAGTAATTTCCCACTGACTTTTCTAACTTTTGAATTCAAAGTTGTTCTAGACTGGTTGCTAACCAGCTTTAGTGAGCACTATGTCCTATTTAACCCATAGCTGAGGGAGACGATGAATTCATGTCCTTCCTAAGAGTTTCAACCAGAATTTTTCTGTACCAACTTAGTAAAAAATAAACCTTTATTGAACAAATCAGATATATGAAAATATATAATTCTCTGAATTAAAATTCTTAGATCCCTAGACAACCCAGTAGTGGTTTTTATATGCTAAAAAGACCATTACGACATATGAATTAAAATTGTCATCTTCTACTAAAAGTAATTGTAATATGACAAACAGAAACCTGGAAAAGAGGTGTTTCGGACTTGAAAATCCAGGTTTAATATGCTTACTGCCACATGATGCATATATGTTCCCCTTCAATGGTTTTATTTAAGGCAATATAA
Source organism: Ascarosepion bandense (assembly GCA_037127315.1). Lineage (NCBI taxonomy): Eukaryota > Metazoa > Mollusca > Cephalopoda > Sepiida > Sepiidae > Ascarosepion > Ascarosepion bandense. Next base: position 4,308,331 of record JBBBDQ010000436.1, read on the forward strand.
ATAACTGCAGCAACATACCTGTGGTAAGTTTGGTTCAAAATTCCAATGTATGAAGAAGGCTGGAGTGTACAATGGCCAAAATATTGTGATTATGACAAAGATGAGGACAATAGTTTGAACAATGTAAATAGAGTAATGTTAATTTTATTTACCAAAATTATGTAAAAAATAGTCTTTTTCAGCAATGTCTGAACAAAACATTGATAGTATTATATAAAGTTTCAAATATTTAAGTTGGCATTGATTGTGTTAAGGATTTTTAACTATTCCTTAAGCACAAGAAGTTAAAATTAAAAACATTATTCCATTGAAGTGCACTACCAAGACAAACACCTCTCACACCATGTTTAATGAATAAAAGCAATTAAAAAATATTCTTTAAAAATTCAGTAGCAATATATTTGCAGTTAAATTCGTTTTGTTTTGTACTAGATATCTTTGTCAATTTAAGAAATTCAAAATGTCTTGTTTGACAGTATATACAATCCAATCAAATAACCAATAAATTATGACAACATTAGATAAAAAGGTAATAATGCTTTAAAACCAATTGAAGAAGAAAAAAATGAATAAGTTCACAGAGGCATTCCTCATTAATAAAGACAAAAGTGAAAATCTATGCATACAAGTTCAGACAAATAATTTATTTTTAATTTCAAATAATGATACAATCCAAAATATAAGAATGAAATGATCTGACATTCCAGTTACTTGCCAAATTATAGCAAGTCTTACCTTTCAGCAAACAATCACAAAATTCTGGCACATTTAATGATGGGACATACAAAGAGTATCAGTGAGATGAAGAAAGCATTTTTTTTTTTTCATTCAGTTTCCACATTTATAAGCCAAACATTTTTCCTTTTTCACTTTGATGGCAATAATTTCTGGAAACTATTGTTCGTCATACTAGTCAGTGTTTTTTTATTTTATTCAAATAATTTATTTGAAATGTTATCCACAGAAATTCATTTAAATCCCACAAGATTTAGCAATTTTTTTCTCCTTCAATCAAAGGCAATTATTTTTTCTTAAACCCACCCCCACCCCACCCGTAAAAATATTGCCATTTCAAAAGGAATGTCCAAGTTTAAGAATCTAGACTGTTGGTCATCTGTAATATGAAAAATAGATTGTCCATGACCAATAGTCAGTCAGTAATCTGCAGTTTAAAAGAATGCAGTTTCCAGAGCTTAAAATCTAAAGAGGTAGTCTCAGCAACCTGCAGGAATGAAGAATGAAATGTCCAATGATAGACTCAAGACCAATGGTCAACCAGCAATCTACAGTGTAAAAAAGATGGTGGTCCAAGTCAAGAATTCAAATCTGTAGTCAGCAACCAGCAGCCTGAAAGAATGTGATGTCCAATGTCTAGGATCTAAACCAGTGATCACTGACCTGCAGCATGTAAGATTAGGATTTTCAGTGACAAGTACAGTACACTGATTGACAACAATATTTAAAGAAAGTAAAAAAGGCCTAACAAATGTTCATGAAACTGCTTTTTACAGAACTAATGTTTTTATACAAGATTATTGATTGCACTATATCAAATCCATTTATATAACTAGAAGATTAAAACAATTGTACAATTTGTTTTTTTAATAAATTTTTGATCAAGTGATAAAAAAAAAAAAGAAGTAAAGAGAATTATTTTTAGACAATTTGATAGTATCAAAAGATTTTATATCCAGTAATAGAACTCAAATTTAACTAGTTTTATATAGACAATATTTTTATCACTTTATACTAAAAAAAACAAAAAATTACATTTGTTAACAATATTTGTAACATGACGGTTACAAAAAGTTGTTAGTATTATATAAATATAGCATAAATATTGATTTTATGATTTACTATCAATTAAGACACATAACCAGCATAGCTGAATTGTTAAAGTACAATCTCTTTTTATTCATATTGTTTGTTTATACAATGATGGACTAAAACATTATGAACAGGTTCATGTTGCAAGAACAACAGCTACTATCTCATAACATCTGTATGCATCAGGTTATAGTTATATAAGCCAGTAAGCAGGATTTTGAAGTGTTGACTGCTGCCATTATGGGTAAAATGAGAGATATTAATAACTTTGATAAAGACCAGAAGACCAAGCCAGAGCATTTGCAAAAGAGCAACTCTGTATGATGCCAAAAAAAGCACACTGATTAATATAATACAAGAATCAATGTCCATTTCTAAAATCATAATCAATAGGCATATGAATGTTTGAGCCTGAACATTCTACTCATTTTAGAAATGGAGTTTTATCATTCAAGTGGAAGACTCTTTATCATGTACTATTGATCTCAACTTCATTGAAGGCCAGATACATTCTGTTGCAGAAATTTTTCTACAAGAAGGGGACATCTTTCAGTATGAAAATGCAAGCTATCACACTGTATGAATTATATGGTTATCAAAAACATGAAAATTTTAGAGCATTGTCCTGGCTACTTAACTCCCCACATATTCACTCCCACTTACATGTTAGACCAGCACATTTACTCTGCAGAACCTTCACACTGAAACTTGCAACAGTTAAAGAATCTTCTTTACCATCCTGGCACCAAATCTCAAAAGAAATCTTTAGAAGTCTTTCATAGTCCATGGCTGATTGAGTCAAGAGACATTTAGTAGCTACATAAAGGAATAACACTTTATTAGGTAGCTGGTTATGTTTTGGGATAGTCATAGCAAATAAGATCGTTAGTTCCAATGTGGTGGAAATAACAGCTTAAAATGTCCTCTCTCCAAATTTATGCATGCTAGGATTTCTTATCCACACATTTTTTTTTCTTTCTTGCCTTAAGTAAGAAGACTAACTACTGGGCTGTATCCTGTTTCCATATGAACACTGTTTCTTTTTTGTTTAATTTTACTTTAATATTGTCATAGTTGCTTACACTTGCATGACATTGTTCATTTTTTTTTTCTTATTTTGGCCAGTCCTTGTTCTTATTTTTTACTTTAAAATGCCCACTGATACAAAAAGAATCAAATTATGAAATCATTTTCAAAGGTCCTAAAAAAAGAATTTCTTGATTTTTATCCATGCTAAACTGTTCTTTTTCAAAGAAACACCAATAGAATCCTATGTAAAAATCTAATTACCGAATGGACAAGAAAAAGTATCAAACCAAAGAATTCTTTTAAATACAAACTTAGCCTAATGGTCAGTCAAAATTCAATAACCTTTTTAGACTTTTAGATTATCTGAAGTCAACTTCTGCTATAAAATGTAAAATTAGTCCATGTATTTGCATCACACCAATGTCTATTTTATTGCCATACAGACAGAATACTAATATGTTACTAAGCTGAGGGACTGGGGACATATGAAGTATCTTCTTATAGCAGAACATTTCCTGAAAAGACAATATGCAACTAATTAAAGTTTTAACAAAAGGTTACCATGTTTTTATACATTGGGAACAAAAATCTGGGTCATCAATAACACAACAAATGTGCTGTCATCTTGAATTATGTGCTCAAACTTGAAAGCTACAGAACATGCTTTCAGTTTTTATATATTTTTCCTATATTGGTATATCAGAATCTGTGATCTTTTTTTGTTATATACATTGTAGGTCAAGAGTTTGGGACCACCCTCTGGATTTAATAATTAGTAAGAGTCCTTTGGATGAATTCCTACTAAACTAGAAAGCTGAAACTATTTAACCCATTAGCACATGGTGGTCAACTGTTTTCAGAAGGGGATTACCTAAAATTTTTAAATCTGTCAGTTCAAAGATTACAATTAACCAGAATGGTAGATTAGGCAAAAAGTGGTAAAATTTTAACAAAACTTTATACAGTAATGGGTTAATTTAATTTTTATTAAATATATGATACAACTCTAAAACAAGTTTCTCTAATCCAAAATTAGCTACTAGTTTAGAAAAAAAGGCATGTCAATTTTTAGGCAATTCCTTGAAATCCAGGTAGTGGCCCCAAACATTGGTCTTGGTGTACAGAGGGCACATTAGAAAAGTGGAAGCATAAAGAGTGAAGTGTTGAGACTAGAAAATGTTCTGATAGTTTGTACATGTATTGATGCTCTTAAAAAAATGTATGTACTTTAACACTACCACCTCCCTAAGCAAATACAAACACTGACAAATACTGCAGCAAAATTTGGCCAAATAAATCTATAAAAGATTAAGAAAATGATGTAGTGAATTGTGATAATAAAATAGAAAAACATATGCAAATCCAAATTATTAAAATTGCAAGTTTAAACTCAATAGTTGAACAATAGTAAAAAAATAATTATGACAATATGAAATCTAATTCACTGCTTTGTAATTTCATTCACTTGATCAAAAATTCTTTATAATTATGAAAAAAGTGTTTCCATGCAAAAGATGTGTTTATTCAGGCCCAATTATTTAATTAGTAAGTCCTTTGATCATCATAAATGACACAGTACAGAAGTTTTTAGGTTGCATCACTCAATAAGATTTTCTGATAAAAATTGTAATTTCTATTTTGGTTAAAATAAATGGCCTAAATGAACAAATCCATTACATGACAAAGAGTATTTTAGTTTTGTACTTTATAAAGCATTTCATTAAAATAAAGAAAATAAATCTTATCCAATTTATCAAAAACAATTTAGTTTGTGAAATAGTTGGTTTATATAATGTACTCAGTGAAAGTTTAATGGATTATAAAAGATTCTCAAAAAAATACAGTAAAATGAATGAATGACAGGGAAATGTTAAAAAAATAAGTATTATGATCAATCATAGAAGATAAGCAGTAAATAACTCAATTGAACTACACCAGATTGTCAGAATGTCTTAAAAAAATAAAAATATATATATTTATTATACATAAATTTGTAAGTTATCAACATTTAACTTACAAAGAAATGAACTAGATTTTGTATAATATCTCAATATCTATTTACATCACCTTCAGAACATCTTTATTTTAAATCGTCATGCTGTATGGCAAGCATACAATTTATAATTACAAAACTTACAAAAAAGATCTTTTTTGGTTTGAAATCAGTTTACCATGTTCAAGCAACACATGGAAGCAAGTTTAAATAAAAACATTTCTATTGTCAATATAAAAATATAGAGTTACACTTAAAATGCATGGAGGTGTGAATGTGGCTATGTAGAATTATTTCATAATCACCTAATATATCATAAGGGTACCTGCAATAACTTGCCAAGAAGATCAGTTTCCTTTATATTCTAACACAATGGACCTAACAAAACTGAAGATGCGCAATGACAACTAAGGGAGGCAATTAAGTCTAATAACTGAAAATCTTTAAACTGAAAAAAGTTCAATTTGCATGATTCATAATTTAAAATACTTGTATACAGGGAGTTATTTTTATGATAACTTAAAAGTATCTTTCTCAATATTGGCATGTAATTCTTGATAAGGTACAAGGAAAGTTTCATAGTTCTTCCTGACTGGTAAAATTATTTTAAACTAATATCTTCACGCCATACAATTATTAAAGTAAAAGCTGTCCTTCTCTGTATAATAGAATATTTCTAATGCTCGAACTTGCAAGTAATTTCTTAATGTATAAAATGGGTACAAGCTGAAATATAGCTTAACTTTGTTGAGTAATCAATTTCAGATTCATTGGACTCAGGAACTGAACTGAAAACCTTGGTAGATTCTGCAGTTATTTACTGAACTTAACACAGTAGTGGACTGAACTCACCAGATAAGCAAATGAGATTAGTTTGTTAACCATCACCCAAAGGAAATGTTAAGTTGATATTTACTGAACTTAGCACAAGGCCACAATTGTGGGGTACTCAGTAGGGAAAAAAAAGTAAGAGTTATAATGGACTGAGATATCACTTTGATAACCAGTTTTGGAAAGCATTCCTTCACGCGCACACACACATAGATATTAAATATAAAGCTGATGAAAAAGTTCTTATGATAAAGGTCAGCTATCAAAAATATGCTAATTTGATATTAAAAGTCAGTGTGTGTTTTAATTGTTACAGAATATGAAGGCAAGGACCAAAATGGTCAGCAATTATACAGAATGCCTTGTGGGTGTGGCATTGACAGTGATGGATTGCTTTTGTCTGGTTCTTGGATACAAGTCCAAAATAGTGCAAATTCAACAGAGTGATGTCTGCCTCTTAGAATTCAAGCTGCCACTTTTAATAAAATAAGAAATGGTCCTTTTTGTTGATACCATTTTGTGTAGTAGTGTGGAGGATCCAGAGATGACACAGAACACAACATAATGGAAATTGATCATTAAATCTATTAAACAGTGATACCCAATTCAAATTTAATTAAATTTGGTTCTTGAAATTTTTAAAATAAATTCTCATAAAAAATATATATAAGAAATAAGAAACTTGTAAGAATAGTCAAATGATTAATAATTCAATGTTCTCCCATTACCACAAGGAAATACAATTATCATAAATATCAAATGATCCATTAGGAAATGTATTAATTGTACAGCAATAATTCTGAACCAACTGAAACTTTTCTAATGCAATGGTCAATAATATTTACAGTAATTGCCATATTATCCATAGGAAGATGAGTTCCAAGTTTTCAAGCAGACCACACTGAAGAATATATCATTTTTTTCTTCTACATACAATTTATGCATAAGAGATTAACAACAATAATAATCATAACAATATACTGTAATAAAACTAAGTGACGGATTTATTTTACCAAAGATCTTCAGAAAAACAGCATGTAGAATTTATTAAGCCAAGTACTTTCACCCTTATATATATATATATATATAAATATTTTAATTCAGATACTTTAATCCAAGCGGAAAAAGCAGGAAGGTAAATTCCAAAAACCTGATCCTAATTAATATTAAAAATTTCATTTTAATATTAAAAAATGATACAGGAAGAGAGCTCCATGTAATAAAATATTACAGAGCAAATATGAGTTTCTGAAAGGATTTTTCTGTTGCTGAGGTGATGTGTTATCCCCCGTGGGGATTTTCATATTGAAATGATCATCCAACATCATTGAATTAATCCTTTTTTAATATATATATATATATATATATATAAAAACCACTTTATGGTTTCTCTTTGGCACATCTGAATTGCCAACATCACTACTATTGTGCTTTGGGAACATTATGAAGCTAAAACATAATTTTAGTTTAAATTTCTGGACATGACCATGGGTAACTGCAGAAAGGGGAGACCACTCTACATACAATAGGACCCTCTTCTAAAAGTTTGATCCTCATATTTTATGACTTTTCTCTGCTATATCCAAATTGCCAACATCACTACTCTTGTGCTTTGAAACTATTATTAAGATAAAAACATGAATTGTCTATTACTGGAATTAACCAAAGAAACTGCAGAAAATCTTCTGGAAAAGTGTGTTCCTTTATAAAGGATGATATCAACTAGATGGAGTTAGATTCATTCAATCAAAAATATCATATACAGATCAGGTTCTGCTTATTTGAAATCATGTATTAGCCTAACAGGAACTGTTTATTTTTGGGGATTTACTATTTAGCAAAACATATGAATGCTTTTTTTTTGGAGTGGGGTAACTATTGGTAATGAAAACCATGGAAGCAAAGACACAAATAAGTGGGAAACACCAATATTGGAACTAAATCAAAATGCACTGAAATTAGAGTTTGAGTTTTGTTTAAATGAAATTAGAGACAGTTACTTCATTACAATGAGCTTTTTCCTTCATCTGAATAATGGTGGCTATGTGATATAGCATGGAGCCAACAAGATGTTGGTGTCACTGAATGGGTATATCTAGCCAGTCATGTTCCAGGGTTGTCCAATGTCTGTGTTGGGTGTGACTGTATAGAATTTAGTCAAGTCTGTAACATGTTCCATATATACTCAATGCAACTGTGTGTGGGGTGTATGGAGGTGGCGCAATGAGGTTCCTGGAACCAAGGTTAGGGTTAGGATGCAAGTGGGGTAATGTGATTGCATTATCTTGCTAGAACAAACACCATCAGTGAGTAAAAAAAAGAGGTGAAAATGGTCAGCTACAAGATCTGTATTTAATACATTGTCAAAGACTCCAGTTTCATTACTAGATCCATAAACTGATATGGTCTCCACCATACACAAATGCTACCTGAAACCAAATAGGAACAGGACTTGTCTAATTAGGCAACATCATATCAGTCTTTTACAAAACAATTTTGATGTTCTCTGGCTCAGGTGAGATTCAGTGACCAATGCTGTAAGAGTTAATAAGGTTAGCTTCATTGATTAATGACTATGAAACTACTAGGAATTCAGTGTATGTTATATAATACACAGACTGTTATATTTAATAGTGTCAACATTGAGTTGGGATGTGATTTGACGCAATTTTTTTCCTTTGTTCTAGAGTACTTAGCAGTCTTTTTGTTATGTTACCCCTGAGTGCTTGCAGTTTTCATACATTGCTGATGTCTGTCTAAAAATTCACACATTCCTGATATACGCTTATTGCTGTTGACGGAGAAAAATCTAGAACAGTTGCAACATTGGACAGAAAGTACCTTATCTTTCTACAGAGTTTGTCAAATCTTGTCTGCATCTGTTGCCAAAGTTATACTACCTGTTTACCTATTACACATACATTACCTGATCAAGTTCATTTTGACAAAAGGTGGAGAAGAAAAAAAAAACATCTAATGTACTGTTGTTTGTAATTTTTTGACACTTCAGTTTATATGAAGAAGTTTTTGAAGAATTTCAAAATAAGTAATGATGATGAGTATTATTGTTAGAATATCCCAAATTATTTTTTGAATGAAAATCCCAAGCCACTTGATATCATTAAAAAAAAAATTAGCAAGTTTAAATGAAGGAAGATATAGTAATTTACTAAGCATAGCTTAATACAGCAAAAAGCAACAAATAAGAAGTACCAAGCAAAGATTGAACTCACTACTCAGCAGTATGATTTACAAAACTAGCTTGTTAACCTTTACTCTATGACAAAGTACCCAAAGAAGAAAACAATTAGATGAGAATGAATACTAAAATCTTAAGGAAGAAATGGTAGTAAATAAAAAAAAAAAAATAAACCAAACAATGGGCAATTACATTATAATGGAAAACTGAAAATAGGAAAAAAAAAAAAATCAATGTTTCTAGTTTTGTTTAAGTCCTACTTTGAATGTTTTCCCTAAAATCTTATTTTCAAATTCATAAATTATGGACAAACAACAATGTGAGAGTTACAATTGAGTTAGATCTCATACCTTCTTTTTTTGATATCATCAGTTTTATAATATACAAACAAAATAGTGTTTATCAGTGGAATACAATCATGATATAGGCCAAATATTATAATCAATTATAATGTTATATTAGGGATGTAATATAATAACACAATATTAGAACAACCAATATTTTATATTAAAGCAGTTATAATTACTATGATGATATATAATTATTACTTGTACATATTATAGCATATTAATGTTTAAAAATAAATGTTGCAAAGACAATTTCTTAATTACATGTTCAAGCTTTTTGATATTGTCGCAATATGTCTGTTGTATCATATTCATTGCTGTCTGGTAATCCTTGTTCTGCCACACAACTCAAGTGCCATCTACTAAAAGACAAAATCTGCCCATTTTTGTATGTGTCTCAGTCAGTTAGGCATATTATTTTCACACCTACCTACAGGCATTTAATTATTCCTAAGGCACTAGATAATTTACATGACCGAGGAGATAGGCCATGTTCACTTGGGGTGGGGATGTCGATCACTTCTGTCTTGTGCTTCTCTGTAGTAAAAATGAAAAGGTTTGTGCATCCAACACAGGAGGACCATCTGTTGAGGTGAATTGAATTGGGGAGTTCTCTTCATCTGGGTCATCAGCATCATCTGTTGTTTCACTGGGCATCTGTGTAAAATCCAGGTGTTCTAATATGATTCCTTGTTCTGATGACTGTCTTCACCTTCCATCGCGATCTCACATTCCAGGGGCTCACCATCACAGTCTACCTCCCTGACAGGGCAAAGGTCTAATATGGTGTGGCATTCTGTTGATCAGAAGTGAGCACAGACCATGGTGTTCAGTCACCACCCCCTTTCCAAATGTAGACGTGTAGATGGTACTTGGGGCCTTCACCCATACTACGTCTCCAATTTTGTAGGTTGCATTCTTCTTGCATGCCAGTAGAGTTGCAAAGTCTATCCCTTTTACCCACATTTGGTAGGTGTGGATTCTGGTTGCTGGGGCTGTTGCAGCTAACATGTCATCCTTCGGCATTATATTGTAGAGATGTACTGCCTCCTCCACAGAACACTGCTTTTTAGTAGCAAAGCACTTGATAGCACAATGGCACCTTTCCAATATGCTATTTCCAACTGGGAAATATGCACATCAAAAGCATAGGTGGATGCTCCAGCCTTCTGCAGATTTTCTGAATACATTCCCACAGAATGCTGCACTATTGCTGGTGAGTAGCTTAGTCAGTGGTCCTCGTTCAAAGAATATTAACTCCAGCTGCCAGATAATGATGATGACGACAGAGTCTTGATGAAACAGTAAGTGCCAGACAGAGAACTGAGTAGGGCCACAATCAAACAACATTAAGTAGTCTGCTGCCAAGGTAGGTCACATTCACTCCTAATTGGCACCAAGTGCCTGGTACATCCAGACATCTAGTCTTCCACTGTATCAATTCAGAGTCTATAGACTGACACGCCTTACATTATCCCACTACTTTCTTAACCACAACATTAGATACTGCAGGATTGACCCGCCACACAAAATACACAATGCACTTTGCGCCAGGATACCCACTTTGCTGATGGATATTCAGCATCTGGGAAGAATCATCAATGGCATACCAGCTGTGTAGGCTCTGCTTCCTTTCATATTGCCTCAAGCCATTACTGCATTACCCTGGTGAGATGATCGGCTAAGTTTGCAACAAACATGACCAAGGCTACATCAGTAGATGTGGCCATATTCTTTGGCAAGCCCCTCCAAAATGCCGAGCTGACATCTTAACATCTCTGTAGCCACTTTGATGTGCAATTTCACTCTCCCAATCAGAAAGTCTAAGATCCACCTGTGCACACATGCTAAATCAGTTAGCAGATGTAGTGCCGTTGCTTTCCATTTAAGCGCTAGATTAATGCCTCTCAACATTGCATCCTTCTCAGCAAGATTTATATGTTGTTCTCCATCTGAATGCAGCCAACACACATCTTCGATTAAGTTTCCATCAACTTCTAACATTATCCCAGTAGCCAAAGAGCTTGCATCAACTCACACTTATTTCCTGACTGCGCACACACCAATTTCCTCTTACTGGGTCCTCCTATGTGCTCTAGTAACTGTCTCAGTAAGCAAGCATTGTAGCAGTGCATTGCAGGTCTTGTCATCCCAGCCTTAAGTTGTCACATTTGCCTGTCACTTAAAAAACACAGTTGCTGGTCTAAGCCAGCCACACACAGAAAATGTCTGGTGAGCTTTCCTCATACAGAAAATACACTTTGATGAATAATGGTAGCTAGAATTGGTGGGATCTCACTCCCTCGTTCCCACTGAATGCTCAGATACTTTGGCCCCATTCTTCATCTTCTCAGGGTCCTTGCATGAGAGTCTGAAATTGGTAAGGTGCTTTTGAACTTGTTTCATCAAAATTTGGCTTTAATTGACATAAATATTGTCAACGTATGCTGATGTGGCATGTTTAATGAACCAGTACCACATTGATTATTGACCGCATTATGAGGGGTGCTACATTCAGTCCAAAGCCCAGCTGCATAAGTTGGTACCTACACCCCCTCAGAAGTACAGTCTGAAATGGCCTCAACATCTTATGGATATGCATTAACAGATAAGCATTTATTAAATCCAAAAGCAATACATTATTTCCCTGCTGTCGCAATTCTCTTAATTTGTGCGCACAAACATCAGCATTTGTGGTGAATGAGTCAATGTATCTATTCAGCTCCCAGTAGTCCATAACAGAGTGAGCCTTTCTCTTGTTCTCTTGGACTACAGCTATCAGTGGAATTATACCCTTAGCCCACCTGAGCTCCTCCTTAGGACATAGTATGAACCAACTGTTATCCAACCATATTTGTAGCCTGTGCTTGTACTCCCATCACACCAAGTTGGACATGGGATATTCAACCATTGTGTTACACAGCACTGTTAGGGATTGACATCTCATTCACTTCCACATTGCAGTCCAAACCTTTGCTGCCTGGTCAAATTCAGCTCTGATACCTCCAGTGTAGCATGCATGCCCAGGCATCACACACCTGCTATCACTCTGCTTCATGTGGCTTTCTGCCACCTGCCTCTCTAAGAAGTACATGAGAAAACTATCCCAGACACAGTGAACACAGAGCTTGCCATTGAATGAACATGCACATCGGTACACTAGTTAGAAGGCTGTAGTCTTGTTCATTATTGGAATTAACCAGACAGATTGCTCCACTAACTAAGAACAACCATGCACCACCACCACCCACTGAATTGAGAAAGAGCTATTGAACTGTCAATCCTACCAGTGTCCAGACCAGGTGATTTTTAGCCCCCACTACAGATATTACATATAATGACTATCAAATAGAGACTAGAATTTAATAACAAAATTCTACATCTGACATACTTGAGAATAAGACAAATTTCAAATATTTTCTTTAGTATAGCCTTCTTATCAGTTATCAAGAGCCATAATAACTGTCATAAATAATATATTTCTGCATGCTATAAACTTTTTTATCATTAAAATATTTTATCACAAACATTAGCCTGTCAGAGATTACAATTTCTTTTCAAAAAGCTTAAGCCCAATATAAAAATAAATTCTTTTTTCTTGTAATATTGCAACATTTATGTACATTAATATCACTTGATCTTGTGACATACATATTTCCTTTAGAAAACTATCTCAAATTATCTTGAAGTGTCAACTTGTTTACTCAACTTAGCAAAGATAATTCTATAAATAAATTTATAATATTTCATTTGTATTATGATTTAAATGTTTTAATCAAAGTTTGTGCAACAAAATGGTTTATATTTAGTTGAATAAACATTTAATGGTATAAATTTTGTTTTGTGTTTTAATTTCCTTTAAAAATTGGCATAAACTTAACTCAACAAATTTGAACAATTCCATAAATAAAATATCCCTCACCCAATTTAGCAAACCCTTGCAACTAAACATGCTAAATTTCTGAGCCCCCTCCAACAAAAAAAAAAAAAAAAAAGAAGGGAGAAAGGAACACATTCAACACACTAATGTGTTGTAAAGATTTTATTTGAATTTAATTTCTATGGATTTAATTTTTATTTAAATATATGTTTTATGAAAAGACAATTTTAAGCAGATATAAAAATGATTATAATGTACTGAAATTATTTATATAATAATTTAATATAATAAATGTTATTACTATAATATTTTTATTCCAATAAACATTATGATGATGAATTATAATGATGGCCTATGCTGTGGAAGAGAATAACATTGGCTGATGAATGATACAAGAAAACAAAATATGTACACAAAATGCTCCTCTCCTACCTTAAAATCATGGAGAGAGAGAGAGAGAGAAAAAAAAAAGAGAAAAAAAGAAGCAGAGAAAAACAGATTTCCACTAAGACAACAAAGATGAAGGCAAGATGCAACAGAAAATTAAGAAGCAAATGTTTACACCACAAAATTAAGCAGAGGAAATTTGTGAAAGAAAATATTCCTAATATAATCATCTATAAAACTTAAGTTACAATTTATAATACCAAGTGATATATCTCCAGATACAACAAAATCCAGTCTTAACAAAGGAAGGCTAAAGGATTCAAAGCTAATAAAAATTTTAGCCAAGAAAATCACAAAGACAACTTAATATAACATTGTTTAATTAAGATACAGTGAATGCTAAAAACTTTTTTTTTTAAATCAGTTTCAGCAACAGATTTGGAAAAATATTTCTGACTCAACTCAATGGACATCTTAAAAACAAATTAATTTCTGCTTTAAACAAATTATACAATATTAGCTTTGTGAGCAGATGTTATATTAATCTGTGTTCACTCTAGTCAAATGTTCTTGTAAAATGCCTTATACTGTGTACTGTTATAGTAAACTACAAGAAGTCATGTACTTGTCAAATACAAGTTTTATAACTGTACAAATAAATAAGCATGTTTGTAATCTAATTCAGACATGCCATGAGAATGAATCCAGAAATTCATTTAGCTGAGATCATTTTTAAAAGTTTGTGAGATATGGTAAAAAAAACTTACTATTAAAAGTAACATTACTAAGATCTTAAACATTTGAAGGCACATATTTTTTACAAATTGTATAGACGAGGACTGAAGATTTGATCAGCCAAAATATTGTTAATGTCAAGTATGTGAGGAAAGGGTTCAACTGTTCAAACAAAACTAAGTATACAGATAGCTCTATTATTCATCAGACAAAAAAAAAAATTTTTACTCACTAGTTTCTGAAGGAACAAAAAAAAAAAAATGTACTTTTTATCCTATTTAAATTAAATTAAATTCATACGGTATGGTTTTAACTAGATAAGTTGTTGTTTTTCTATTTTCAAGCTTGTACAACATTGATAAAATTGTCATAATTTGTAAAAGCTATTTAAAAAAAAAAAAAAAAGAATGAATATAAAAAGCTCAAAATAGAATGCAAGCAGATAAAATAAATTGTTTTTAAAAAGTTGCAACTCAATCGCTGTAGTTTTGCATGAATGAAAAGCATGGATGATACACACAAACATCACAAAAAAATGGCAGCCATCAAAGTGTAAGCCCCTTTCAGAATAAAATGCTTTTTTGTTTTTAAGATAATTGATATTTAAGGTCTAATGTTTTTTTTAATTCAGATGAATAAGATTTAATGCTTAAGAAATAGATACGCTACAATAAAATTCAAATAAAAATTAGATTTGAACAAAGACCAGATGATGATAACCTTTACATTTCCTTGATTTCTTTTTAACAAGATAAATGGGGGGGGGGATGAGAATGCACAAATAAAATTATTAAATGTAAGAATTAAAGAAATGTGGTAAAGGCTTTGCCAAAAATGCATTAGCAGGTGCTCTTGAAATCTATAAAGAGAATCATATTCTCTCTTTTTTACTCTTGATTCCAGATGCAATTGAATATAGAATAAGAATTCTGCTAAGGGACATGTTCGCTTCCTTGGTCCTCTGTTGACTTTTGATCTCTCTCACACATCCACACATGTATCTATCACACACACACAAAACACAAGCAAGCAAGCACACTTTTATAATTAGTTTTAATTTTCTTTTTCATTACATTAAAATTGTTTACATGCATAATTCCTTTTGTTAACAACATGCATTGTCACTTGTTTTATATTCCATGTTTTGTGCACTTATTTTTACCTGGACCTACACTGAGTTCAAATATTGTTTGCAGGATAAATATTACAGGAACTCAAATATTTAATTTAAAATGTCTACACACATCATACGCAATGTGTTAATTTTCACAATATAATAATGTTTTATTTCTACATAACATACTAGTATCCAACAACAAATCTTTCAGAGAATCATTTTAAAAAACTAAACCAAAAATACAAAGAAATCAACTTCTGCACCATCCAGTAAAATGATTCAATAACAAATATGCTACATGCTGATAATTTTACCACTTTATAAAGTATTTCTAGCTTATGTGGTTTTAAATATCAATCAGTTAAGTGCCCTACATGATACATGCTTGGGTAATCATGTCTTGAAAGAGATATGTCTGACTGAACAGACAATTTTCCATGCAGTAGATTGCCATTAATTTCTGCAGTAGACTGTTTGCCAGACAAAGCTATAGAACCCAATCTGTCCTGCTATTGAACCCATAGCTGAATGGAGAAGAGAGATTAATACCTTTCCCAATTTGTACATAAGTGAATGCAATGAATTCAACTGAAATTTGAACTCAGCTCTCTCCAAATTCTTGTTCTGGGCTGATATCTACTGCACCACAATGCACATATGATTTTTATATGAACAACCTCCATAAAAATAGTTATTCTTTAAAAGTGATTATTTTGAAAGAAATAATTTTAAGATAACAGTACAAATTGATAAATACCTTAAAAAAATTATTTACAGTCAAAAAACATCTAATTGCTAAAAGTAACAATGGTAACCTTTTTAACAATCATGCTTAAAAAGGGGGGATAAGCCATTTCAGTTTTACAGGGATATAAAAATAAAAGAAAAAAAAAGGGTTTTGTGAATATTCAAGATGTTAGATTCTAATATGCAAGTTGATGTTTTAAAAAATAAAATTGACGTTAACCATTGTTCAGAAAATTCCCAGCATATACTTACATTTACACAGGGCGTGTTCATAAATTCTCTGTAACATTTCCACGGTTTATTGCATCCATTAGAAGAGTTAATATCTATCAATAAACTTTACTGCATGTTAAAGAAATATTATTGAAGTTCTGATTGATATAGACTAACATCTTGTTCCTTTTTTATTTGATTCCATTTGTCTATGTAGCTGTTAAAAAAGGTGCTTAATATTCATCCCTGAGTTTTAATAAAAATGACAACACCACAAGAGAAAATGCAATGCCTATCCTGGTTCATAGAGGTTAAATTAGACACTCAGGTTCAACAGAAATACAGTACAAAGTAAGAAAACACAAATTTGTGTTAGCATTTATGTCTGGCATGAGATGTTTATGAAGTCAGGAAGCATCTTGTAGAAAACAAAAACTGAGCATCATCTAGATGTTTCATGCAACCAATGGAGAGTAATTGGAAGTGCTCTGATGTGTTTAAATAAAAATTTGTTTACTTATGTTTTCCAGTAAACCGTATTTTATAGTTATCTTCATTTTTTATGAATTGCAAGAATTGCACAAATATTTTATGGACACCCTTTATAATAAATAATCTTTAATTCTAAATATTTAAAATAATTTATTTGGCAGTGTGTGATTTTATTATGCATCTCAAAAATTATTCATCATATTGAAAATAAACATATATCACACTTAGTGTGAATTATTTTTTTTAAATTTTGGATATATCAAAATTGCAAGATATAATCTCAAAAGAGAAACAAATTGAACAGAGAAAAATAATAAAAAAAATTGGAAACATTGGCCAGAAAAATAAATTGATTTTAAGAATATCACAAAAAGATATCTGAGAAAATTCACAGAGTAATAAAGAAAAGAAGATTGACCAACAAGAAAAGATGGTGTTGCAAATATAAATAATGAGAAAAGAATGAATATTGCGAACATCAGGTAAAGGAATGAAAGCAACCAAACTGTTATGTTGATATTAAAATCATAAAGAAAAACATGTAAGTTGAACAAAGAAATACATGAAAACTGACTTCTCAAGTTGTTTTTAAAGATAATACAGAAGTACATTAGATGAACCTGATGGTTAAGACAGAGTTTTTTTCATGGAAATAACTGAAATGGCTTAGAAGTCAACAGGAGGGAAGTGTGGTAATGTTTCAGCCTAGTAATGTTGGCAATGAAAATATAGTTCCCTTCAAAGTTGACGATAGTGTCAAGATAAATGAAGTTCTTGGACTAGGCAATTCTTTCAGTGGTACAGGTCCACAACCAAAAACCTTTAAATTGAAGAGTATATTCAGGCAAGACAATGCTTGATCACATTCTGCAAACCTGACTATTGCTGACCTTGACCCCCTACCCTACAAAAAAGTGTTCCAAAGACAGCAAATTAATGAACTTGCTCCCAGCCTCTTGATTAATCAAATAGAAAACTTACAGCTCTTCATTTGTATGAGAATAGAAAATATTCAAGTTATGATCTAAAATAAAATAAAAACTGTTACATGCTAAAAATTGAAACAGTAGAAAACTCAATAAAATCAAAGATTGAAAGACTAATGTTAAGGGACCCACATTAACATGTAAAAAAAAATTTAATGTATATAGGATAGTGTATTAATTATGTTTCTATGGCCAATACCTTTTGAATTTATTTATAAATAACAGTTCGTTTCACGTAGTTTGTTTGCATAATTAAACATGACCCCCCTCCAAAACAAGTCATTATCTATATTTTTAATAAAAATAGATATTAGAAACTGAAATTCATAAGATAGATTGCTTATACAAATATTTCCTGAGAATTTTACCATTTGTTGGTCAATACTAATTAGCAAAAGATTTAGATTAAAAACATTTTACACTGAATGCAACAGTGTTGTGGATTCTGGTTGAGAAACCACACAAAATAATAAATAACAAAAACGGAGATGGAGATAGAAAATGTAAGTTATATTGGACAAAAATATACAAACTGGAACACGGGTTAGTCAATTCAGGAACACTAGGAATACTGTTAGTAGGAATCAATATATATATATATACAGTCTTGTAGTGAAGTATGTCTGGATAATGAGTCTATAGCCAAAACAACTCCAACTTAATATGCACCAACTTACTGACCAACTAAGCAGCTGTACAACTACTCAACTCCTTTACAACTACTCCTCCCTCTACTGCCGTTCTCTGTATAGGCAGAATTATATGTACACATCAGGCGAGTCCATTCTTATGTGCAAAAAGCGGTGATCCCCAACACAAAGTAATTGTGATTTAAAAGACATTTTTTACTTCATAAAATGAAAAATATTTGTACATTCTGATTTATGAATGCCTGACCACATGTATCCAAGGATGCCTGTCTAATCCCTATTGCAGATGCTTGCTCAGGCACACTTGTGTTCAACAACCACAGAGCTCACCTGTGGTTTATACTGCAACTATGCTGAGTGGACCTTAGTTACAGAGTCTGGGTGAGAGCGCATTATCTGGTGCAAACAACAATCTGAACAAGGCCTGGATAGTAAAACCCTTGATTATGATGACTTGTGACTTCAAGCTAGCACAACCATCAATGGATCCTTAAAGGGAACTGTCTACCCAATTTCACTCACAAGACTTGGGTCAACTTGTGGTATGGATTTCAGACTTTTCAAAGGCACCACACACTGGGATCACTTCCTCCAGATCAATAAAATCAAGTCACTTTCCTGACAAATTGGCCATGGTGAGATTTGAACCCAAGCTTCATGATCAGAAAGCAAACAGTCTAACTACTCAGTTATGCACCCACCCAGTTAAATGTACAAGTTTATAAACTGATTCAAAATACTTCATATAACTTGATTTCTATTCAACATCTTATCAGTCTAACTTAAGCCCTGTAACTTTTTTTGAAAAGAACCAAATAACATACCAAAACTTGGTTATAATAGTAACCATTATATTTTCATTTCAACATCACTTGTCACTTAAAAAAAAATAAATAAAAACAAAAGAACTAAGATTTGAGTAAACTGGTAGCATTTAAGCATCAAATAATAAAATTTCTAATTTGACAAATCTTTCTTTGAAAGCATTGTTCATACACATTGATCTTTTTGGAAAGAAAAAAAAAAAAAAAAAAAAAATCAAAATTATGTTGATTGTTGTCAGTTAATAGACACATAAAAAGAAAGGCTGATCAAAAAGAATTTTAAAACAAACACCATTAGAAAGATAAAATACAGATATAAAAAGGAAAGAGTTGGATGTTGCACACAATCCAGTAAAGTTAATAAAATAGGAGAAGAAGAAAAAAAAAGTATGTATTTAACCCTCTAGGGCTATTCGTATCATATTTGATACAGTATTTCCCTATAAGGAAACATTTGGTATTTCCCTATAAGGAAACATTTGGTATTTCCCTATAAGGAAACATTTGGTATTTCCCTATAAGGAAACATTTGGTATTCATTGACTGAGCAGTCAGTACTGCTTTCATTTGAAATTTATAAAATATTTCTCTTTAAAAATTTTTCAGGAAAATATTTCTTTCAAGGCTTGTTTTCATACTGCATCAAATATGATACGAATGGCCCTAGAGGGTTAATATGTATGAAAACATGTTGAAAAGTTCTTGAACTGATCACTTTCTAACTAAATGAACAAACATCAAATATTTTAGGAGCAGGATATCTTGTCTAAGCCAAAACATTTTCAGCACCTCTGATATTTAATAAGTTTTAAATATTCAATGTGCTTCTGAATAACTGACTTGTAGAATTTCCTATTCAATTTCTCACTTTGTTTAAATTGAACACCTGTTATCATGCACTCCAATAATAAGTCCAGAAAGCATTCAACCATTTTTATTAGCTTGAGAAGTTATGTGGCCCAAATGTAACTGACACAAATCACAGAGAACCTATGCAAGGATACTCTCCTAACTTTGCAATGATGGCTTGAACATGTGAACATTGTGACCAACACTCAATGACATTTTATACAGGGATATTTTTGGTGAAACATGGCATCATTCAGACATGTAACCTCACCACCACTATATTCCAAAATTAACTTTTAAACTCATGGTTTTTAATAAAACAAAATTTGCTATTAAAAGAGACATTCCAGACAAGAATAAGAAAGAACATGACAAGCCAGCTGATAATCACCCAAAAGGACTCTACATGCTGCTTTGAAAATTGGAATGGACATCAAGATAAGTGAGTGAGGTTCCAAGGGAAGTGCTTTGAAGCAGACTAAGGCATCATTGTCATAGGCACGCTTTTTTCCCTTTTTTTTAATGTTTAAATAGCTGAATATTTTCTGAATAAACCTTATTCTTCAAAAACCAATGTCCATTTTACATTTGTGCTTACCAACATTCTCCAACACATTCTCATTTACAAAAGAAATATAATTATGTATTTTAATTTTTTTTAATTTTGAACTCATTAAAATTAACTTGTAACTTGTGCCTTAGATTAAATTCATTATCTATTAGTTTTATTACCACCAGCACTAACTGTACATTAACACCCACACATAATTTTATATATATATATATATATATATATATATATATATATATAAAATTGTGTATTTGATCAGTAAACGCTTCTCCATTGCTTATGATTTCCATAGAATGGTTTTTCACTGTGAGAAGGCAGACTGGGACAGCTATGATGGAAGTTCCTTTCCCAACATTCTTCAAATATGCTGCCTCCAAAACTGTTGCCCTAGTCCCCAAATGGATCCTTTCTGGAATAGAGTGTTTTATAAACCCCCAATGCAAAATTTCAGCAAAAATCAAACAGCCAACCTTGGTTCACCCCTTAATGCACTCCAGCAATAGCTTATCAAAACCACTACTTCTAAATCTATCACAAGTAACAGTGTAGTCTAACCCTTAATTCTTTCAGAACTGCCCACAATCATTGTAAGAGTTATGGAAAAAAAGGTGCAGCTACACATGAGCTGTCCAGACAAAGGTTGAAATGAAAAACTGGTCTTGAACATTTTGGAAGATCAACAAAATTATAAACAGAGGTAATGTGGTTGTGCCCGCTATTATAAATGGCTCAGAGGTCACATCCTCCTCAAGGTGAAGCTCCTCCTCTTGATATCTGCCACAAGCTCAGCATTACATGATAAAAGCCATCCCTCAGTAATTTCTTATGTTTCACTGAGCACAATCTCAGCAATATATTCATTTCAGTAAAAGAAGTCTGTAGACTTCTCAAAAACCTTGACTCTAAAAAAGCCACTGGCCAAAACAAAATTTCAATTAAGAATGTCAACCCAGAGTTTTTTTTTTTTTTTTTTATAAGCGTTTCACCCTGAGCAAGGCATGTCACTGCCACTACTGTGCAGGGGGCTACGTAGAGTGGAGAAAGACTGATTAAATATAGGAAATAACAGAGGGTGGGTGATAGGCGGGTGAGGATACCGAGAATGAGGGTTGGGTAGATGAGAGTGTTGTGAGAATAGTTGGGAGTTAGTGTGATAGGAGGTGTCTATTGACCCTACATTTAAACACCTGGAGATTGTAACTGTCGGGAAAGCAGACTTGTGGAAGGGAGTTCCACAGGCGGGAAGCGCAAGAAAAGAAGCTGTTGGAGTAGAATTTACGGTTACATCTTATTTGTTTAACTGTAAAAGGGTGGGACCTAGTTGCTAATCTAGTATCTCGTGTAAATTCATGCTTAGGCGGCACCAGTGATCTGAGCTCATCGGAGCAGAAGCCATGAAAGTACTTGTAGAAGAGGCACAGGGAAGCTACATCACGCCGGTGTGAGAGCGGCTGCAGCCGGTCTGCCAAGTCAGTATCAACCACGTTACAGATCCTCCTTTGTATTTTGTCAAGAAGCCCAAGGAGAGCAGCAGGGGCACCCGACCAGATATGGCAGCAATATTCAATACACGGGTGGATGGTAGATTTGTATATGTGCAGAATAGTTTCAGGTGAGTTATTCCCAATTCTAGCAAAATTGTTCATAACTGCTTGAAAGTGAAATCTTTTCCAAGTATGTGGAAGATGGCAAGCACATGTCCAATCTTCAAGAATGTGAACAACCGATCCCCCCGCCCTCCCAGTACAGACCCATTAGTCTCCTCAGTATCATAAGCAAACTTTTTAAGGCCATTATTGAAGGTCATTATGTGCCTGAATAAGAACAATCTCTTGTGCAATAAGCAGTATGGGTTTCAATCAGTCTGATGTCGGGTTTTAGATTTACAATATGTTGACCCTCTCCTGCTAAATTTTCTGGAAAGTTAATTTATGATCCATTTCTAATTTAGCAAGTATCTTGGATACTATTTCCTAGTCATTATTAGAAGTTAAGCCATGTATGAATATTAGGCATTGACATAAATCTGGAGTTAAATGAATTAACTTGAAATTCTTGCATTTTCAATTCACGACTCCTGCATAAGAGACAAAATCGTCATCATTACATTTTACGAAGTTAAAACATTGCCAATGTGTAATGAATAATAAACTATCAAACATTTTTTATTATATTACTACAGTTCTCATCAAAATTTATCTCACCTGGTGTTTTTTGGCAAAATAAAATTCATACACTTCTCATGTTTAGTAGAAAACAATTTCCTAACCGCTTTTCTTTGCATCATTCTAATGTGAACAATCTTTTGAAGATTCCTTCGTCCGGATTGTATAAGAATCCATTAATTGAATTAACAACAGCATTTGGAGTGAATAAATCTGATTTTTTTTTTGTAGTTTTATTAAATACAATTTAAAAAACTTCTGTTGTAATTGACATTCATGTTGTTTTTGTTGCCGTTTTTTGTAGAGCCAAGATTTGAATGATGAAAGAATTTAGTTCTTTCATTTTCCTGCACTCTGCTGAATATTTCGTAGATTAATTTTTGAATAACTTCACCTGGTTATTTATTGTTCTGTAGCCCTGCGAATATTGTGTCTCTTTGGTGAAGTGGTAAATATTAACTGAATATCTTATGATGTATAGAATACATTTTTTTTTTGTTTCCTCGAGTAAGTTAAAATGAATACTCATTGCCATTTTTGTAAAGTCACATATACTAGAAATAAGCAGAATACTGGCAGACCTTTTTCTTTTCTTCCTTGAATGCTCATTATGTACCCATATATATATATATATATATATATATATATAAAATCTTTACAATGTCACATAATCCCAGCAACGTGATTCCTCTAATTACATCAAAATGAGGTCAACTATGTTCTCTGATGATCTGTGTTCAAGCTCAAATGTCAGCAGTGACACTTTATTCATGCGTATATGTGTGAAAACTAAAAAAATACTTATACAATTATATAGTTCAGGTTGACCAGTACATAAAGCTTTAACAACCTCCATAATAAGAATATAGTTTTGAGGTATGCTATATTTATGGGTAAAAGTGCTCAATATCAGAGATATAGTATATGGAAATATAAAAGATATGCTTGAATGCAATATTCAGGCCATTTTATTGTTTTGGCTCAACTATTTATATTTTTATGGTGAACAAAGGTGCATTATAGGTAGCAAGGTAGATTGTATTATCCTAATGGTTATTGGATGACTAACAATGTTTATATTTCAAATTATTCAAGAGGCTATTGAATACAAATAATTGTGGATCTGAAAGCAGTCATTTGTAGCTATTTTATAGTATTGTTAACTTTTTACTCATTATTATTGATTACTTTATTATTTGTCGCTGATTATTACATTTACTTCTGTTTGTGTGCATATTCGTAGTTTGTTAATTTCTTTACTATTTACTTAATTTTGACTTTTGTTAATACTTTTTTTTTTTTTTTTTTAATATCTTGTGGATAGTGCTTGATGAGGGTGGAGTATTTATATATATATATATATATATATATATATATAAAATCATATCACCCCAAGCAAGGCAGTCTACTGCTACTGGTGCACAGGGGATTACATAGTTATGAGAAAGAGTGACATATTACAAGGTGTGTCAAGAAGTGGGTAAGAGAAGGATCAAGATATTAAGAGTGGAGTTGACGAAGAAAGGAGCATGAGAGAGAGAATGCAAGTTCACAAAATAGGAGATGACTTGACTTTACACTTAAAGTCCTGGAGATTGTAACTGTCAGAGAAGTGAGTAAACAGAAGGGTATTGTGTATGAGTTTAATGAATGTTTTTCCTACAATTGCTTTTACACTTTTGGTTGAACTATGTGTTTCTTTTCCTGTTAGAATTCAGATAACCTGCGATTAATTATTTGCAGAACTTGTTTGAGTATTGTTGGATATTCAATAGTAAAACAGTAAAAAAAACAGCTACAAATGCACTGAGAAAATGGCAGGAATCATAAAAAAAAAAGCACAAACTAACAAACTACCACACAAACCAACCCTCCTGTAACCCTAAGCATGAGAGAGAGAGAAGAAGGGAATTGAGTACGGTAATTTCATGAATTAACAGCAAAAATCCTGGTATAATTTTTCAAGTAATGAGAATTCAAATTATTTCTGAGAGAGATAACCCTCTCTAAATATTTTGAACAAAATCTAATGTATCTATATCAATGTAATACCTATAGATTCACCTTGATTTATATCAAGGTTTTTAATCAAGTTTATAAATCAGGTTTAAAAGAAAAAAAAATTAGGTGCAGAACTTTTTAAACAAATAAAAAATGTGTCAGAAAAATGTTTTTGCTTTTTAAATATAGAAAATGAAGACTTTTAGATATTCATTTTTCTTTTTTAATATTATATTTTTCAGTTATATTTTAAGTTTTTTTTCTCTATAAAGAAATATTTTAGGGTTATTAGTAATTTGTATTACAAAAATATATTTATCAAGTAAAAAAAATTATCCTCAAGTTGTTTTTAATTTAACTTAGCAAAATTTTTCCTTTTACTACACATTATAACTATCTTCAAGAACACCCAAACAGAGTGTCTGCCACAATAATTAGTATATAAAAAGAAAAAAAAAGATAACGACAAATGATAAAGTACAGCATGCACTTAAAAACTGCCAAAAAAGAAAAAAAAAAAAATGTAAGCATACCTTTTCAGAATGATCTTTTGTGTGGCCATTTTTATTTTCAGGTGAGCTTTCAGCAATTTCTCCAAATGGAATTGGTGATAATGTGTGTTCTCTTGTGTAGTTCTCTACTAAGCTTTCAAAATTTTCAGCTAGAAAAAAAAAAACAAAAAAAAACACATTTTGTTTATTGCAAAGATATTTTAATGATTAGGTTTTTACGTCCAAGTAACAAGTTTGTGGTGTTACGTCTAACAAAAGTAATTTAAAAAATAAAAAAAAGAAAAGAAAAAAGTCATCATTAAGTGAATTGTTCAAAAGGTAGCCCCTATTTGAAATGTTAAAAATTACACATCTGTTGTGTTTGTATTTTTTAATAGGTATTATCAATGACGAACAGAAATTGAACATATCAAGTAAAATTTGAATGGACAAATGAAACTTGAATTTCCTATAAAATTAGACAAAAATTAGGAAACAAAAATTAGGGAACAAAAATTCAGTATCTCCAAAACAAACCATCAAAATTGTGAAATTTTCACTTATAGTGGACATACACCTCACCAACAATGTTGCTAGCTTTCAGGTTACAGAAAATAGAAAGATTGATTAATTTTACAGCAGATCAACCTTTCTGGTTATTTACTGCCGGAAAGAGTTTTTATTGAGCTTTTATTGCGAATGGTTGATTTAGATGTGTAGGGATAGAACTCATTGTTTTCACTTAAAGTTAGTGTATATTTAGATTAGGGTATTAAATTTTGTTATATATGCCGGCCTCTTTCAGATATTCAAATATTTTGCTTTTATTTGTTTGGAGAAAAATGTCTTCCAGGTTTTCTCCTTATAATATTTGATATGTCTCATTCGAGGAAGATAAACGGTTTAGGCAAATATAACCAGATAGGACAATCTAGTACGTAGACGTAATGGATGTTACTTGATGTAGGCGTAGTCAATATATGCAGACCTCTAGTCGAAGACCTGTAGACATGTGGTAGTTGATCTCTATGTGTCCTTGCCTTTGTCTGGATTTATGGCTGACACCAGCCAATCACATTACTGTAAGAGGGGATCCAAGGTGTATGCATATTCATTACATAAATATTTTTCGTAGCTCAAAACAGTTTGTTAATATGATCTTATTGTGAATTGCTCCTGGCATATAGTGGTTCTTCCTTTTTAAGGAGGTAAGAGTGGTTAATGTGAGAATGACCTATTCAGAGTCTTATTATCACTCCTTTTCTAGACATTTCAATGTTATGACTTTCTCCTACCTGTTCTTTTATTGCAAGCAGTTTGTTGCTTGTAAGAGTGTTCCATAGGGCTTGCCACTTATTCATTATATATTTGCTGGTTGTTGGTTTCAGGTCAGTAAAGGGAATTTTATCATTTGATGGCTTTAATTTTAATGCATTCTTTGCTGCCTCTATTGTTTTTGTGTATGCCTACATGGCTGGGGATCCAATAGAAGATGATGCTTTTGTTTATTGCATTGATTTTGTTTAAGAGCTTGTTGACTAGGATGTTGGTTACATCTGTTTCTCAGTGATATGAGTGAAGACATAGAATCTGTGAAGATAAATTATTTGTTTCATTTATATCTAGAGCCAAGTCAATTGCAGAAATTTCTGCTGTGTATATGGATGCTCTATTTGGTAGGTGTTTCAAGTGTTCAGTATTATTCACCTCTAATATTCCACTTTAAAATTTTGTTGGTCATGTGTGCCTGGTCTTTCGTCTTCTATATCTATTGCTTTGGATCTGTTTTGAATTAGGGTTCTTGTTTTGGATGTTTTATTTCCAGTTCTTGGGTTTTTTGAGTGTCTTTGGTTTCAGCTTCTTGTGGTGTCCTTCGATCAGATTTCTGATTTTGTTTTGGAGTTTGCTTATTTTCACTTTTCTGCTTCTATAAATTCCAGAGCTTCAAATTTATTTTTGTTTAATATATTGGGTCTTGATTTTGAATTAAATCTAGACCAAATGTTTTCTTGTTCTATTGGTATTTGTTTTTTTGTTTTGGGTTTGGGATTGGAAAAAAGAAGGCTCATCAGAATTTTGTTCTGCGTTTTCTTTCCAGGATTTTTTGCTTCCTTCTGGGTTTATTTGATTTGGGTTGTTGGGCTTTATTTTTATTTTGGTCCGATTTGAGCTCAGTTTTTAATTTCTCTAAAATGGCTTTTAATTCCTTGAACAGATTTGTTATTTCCGTTGGGTCTTTTGTTTTGTCTTCATTGTTTATTTTATTTGTTTTTTGTACCATGGTGGTGTAGGCGTTTTCTTTTGTGTTATTTTTTACTTCTTATGCTTCTGGAAAGGATATATTTTTTGTTTGGTATTTTATCATAATTATTTCTTTTTTCTTGCTTGTAGCTGTTGCATTGTTTTGAGAGTGCAGAGTGGTTCCCCAAGCAGTTTGAGCATAAGATCTAAATTGGGCAATTCTCTTATGTTCTGGATCTTTTTCACTGCATTTGTCACATGTTTGTCTATTATGACAGGAGTCTTTATGATGTCCAAATTTATGGCATTTGTAACACTGAAGAGGATTTGGTAAAGATTGTTCTACTCTTATTATTTCGTATGCTATTTTTATTGTTTTCAGAATTTAGGGTGAGTTGAATGTTAGGATATAGATGTTGGTTTGTATTTCTGTCCTATTTTTCTTTATAATTTTTCTGACGTTTGTGACACCTTGAGTTTTAAGTTCTAATTTTATTTCTTCTAGAGTACATAGAGAAAGTTCTTTGTTCCTTACCACACCCTTTGAAAAATTTAAGGTTTGGTGTGGGTAGAATTTTATATCAGTTTCTTGTCGTTTTCTTTGCTGCAGTAATATTTCTGCATATTTTTTTTTATTTATTTCCACTAGTAGTGTTCCATTTTGTAATTTCTTTACATTTTTTGGTGAGATTAGGTTCGATATTGCTTTCTGAATTTTGAATGGAGACATTTCAGTTAATGACTTGTTATTTATTGCTCTAAGAACAATAAAATGTGGGAAGTTTTCACTATCCATGTGTGGTCTTTTGGAAGATTTTTTAAGTGCCATGGATTATTTTTTTATTTTAATTCACCATTCACATGCCCTACCCACCACAGAGTCCAGGATCGGGACATGGCAAGGGGGAAACCCATTTGTCTTTTCATATTGGGGCTATGTAAAAGGTATACTCGCTTTGGGAGGAGTCTTTGAGCACAGATGTTCCTTTATATCCATTATCCAAGTATTGCAGTTTGTCAAGGTTTTACAGCTGTGTCAAGTCCTTTTCTTCTCCCAAATTGATCAACCCTCAGCCATCACCTTTCATCATATATTTAGGGGTAGGTGTTAGTTTTGGTTTGAAAGGGACGTACGAGTTATAGATTTCAGGTGGATTATATATGATGGGGCTTGACATGATCAATCAATTGATCAGATTGCCTGTCTAGCCCAGGTAATGACCAAAGTGGAGTGTTGCAGGGTTGTGACTGCTTTATACCTGGGTCATGACCTGCTCAACCACCATTGTTACCATGTTCATAATCGATGTTATTAAATGTAAGATTTCTCTATTTTATCATTAATGCCTCCATTATTTTTAATCTAAAAGTAAAGCTAAAAAGGGAAGAAAAAACAATTATACGAACACCCATGGCCAACAGGTGGCCTCGTTGACTTTTACCCTCTACAGGAAGGCAGTTGGCATATTCTGATGCCTCGCCAACAGGGCAGAACAATAAAAAGTAATTTATCACATATTTACTATTTTTCAGGTGTCCAAAATTCAGGAACAAATTAAAATTTTGGCTAAATAAATCAGAAGAAACTAAAAACAAACTTGAACTTTAATATTGTGTGCTAAGATCTTTATTTTCGATGACTGCTGCACATCTTCAAACAAGATTTTACCAAATTTTGACAATCAGTAACCGTAATTTTATCCCATTCTTTACATAGTTTCAGCCACAAATCTTCAGAATCAATGGATTTCATGCCATTAACTTCTCCTCAATGTTTTCCATAAGTTTTCAATGGGGTTCATGTCAGGAATCTGAATGGGCCAGTCAAGAATCTCATTCCTTGCTCCTTGAGATTATTCATCACAAGTTTTGCCTCATAGCACAAAGCATTATCCTGCATAAACATGGGAGTGTCAATACCACAATTTTGCAACACAGGAACAACATGATGTTCTGACAAATTTTTATATACTCTAGCACTTACTCTCATATTTAAATGTACAAGAGAAAGCTCCAAGCGCAGAAATCATTCCAAAGACCATTACACTGCCTCCAAACTTCAGTTTTCTTTGTACAATTCTTATTCATTGCTTCACTAGTTAGTCTTTGTACATATTGCTTGCCATCACACCCAAACAAATTGAACTTTGATTCATCACTGAAAAAACTTTGGACCAATCAGCTTCTGAGCAGAGCACAGGCTTCTTCGTGAATGCTAACCTTGCTATAGTTTGTCCTGAAACCTTGAGGTCAATTTTAAAGTTTTAAGAAACGATTCCTGCAGTTCGAAAACGGTCTTTCAATGCAAGGTGTTGCATTATACTGTCCTGCCTGACAATTGTTTTTCAAGGTTTGCCAGGTTTCTTCTTATTAATTGTGTTACTGGTGTTATTATATAACTTCAAAACTCTGCTAACAACACTTTTCAAATGGTTTACCTTGTCAGCTATTTGTTGTACGGTATTATTATCCTTTATAACTTTCACAATTTCAGATTTAGTAGAAGAATCAAGTTTCTTTTGTTGAGACATTGCAAAAACTGCTGCAGTAATATTAAACAACCATCAGATTCTTTATCTTTACAGGCACTTATCAGAAGAGTAGATGATCAAAATTTAACCATAACTTTTCGTTTGTTGTTCACGAATTTTGGACAACTGAAAAACAGTAAATATATGATAAATTTCTTTCTATTGTTTTCTGTAACCTTAAAGCTAGCGACATTGTTGGGGAGATGTATGTCTACTATCAGTGAAAATTTCATGCAATTTCAATTGTCAGTTTTGGAGATATTGATCTTTCATTTTTGTTCCCTAATTTTGGACACTACTGTATATGAATAAAGATTCTATGCAAAAATTGGCTTCAAAAACGGCATTTAAATTGATCACTAATACTATTTTAAATGCTAATAATACCCTGAAATGTCATTTATTGAAATATTTTTTTTAAAACATAATGGGTTGAATCACTGAATTAAAAAACAATTTTCATTTATAAATTTAATTATTTCAGGACAAATTTCATACATTAAATTTAGCAATTATTCTAGAACAGAAATAGTAACATTATTTAATAAGAATGAAAATATTTTAGCATATGAAAAGCACTTGAATTCTGACTTTTACATAGCATTTAAATAATGGCCACTTGGAAATATGCAACTACTTCACTTACCAACTAATCCAATCATTGCCTAGTTCAGCAAGTAAACTCTATGATACCCACTGTAAAATCTGGTATTAATTATAAAAATAAAACTCTGGCATTATAGGTTTTTTAAAGAATTCAGTATTATTAATTTCAACCTTTAACCCTTCATTAGAGTTTCAATAGTCTACCATCCCAAAAATAGGACAGTAAGTGTTCACAATCAAAAATAAAATAAATTTAAACTGGTGCTAATTTTAAAATTCTTGTTTCATCATAATTTATGCTGACTAAATTTATTCAGCTTACAAACTGAGTTATAAATTTGGTGACTTCAGTTTATAGTTCAAGGTTATTCTCTTGGTATATATTAAAAGTCAGTGGGTTTATTGTGTCTATCAACACCTGATCTTTATTCATAATTACCTACCTTTCAAAAAGTTTTTTTTAAAAACTAGTAATGTGGTTGACCCTACTCAAGTGAATTGGGGTGCAGAACTGTACTGAACCCCAGCTTGCAATAACTCACACGACTCCAAGAAATTATATGTGAACAGTGACAGCCACACCAAGGTCAACAGGATTGACTTGCCAACTCAGAAGGGTTTCCCTATTTGACCAGTGAAGGTGAACACCTCTTCTAACCCACCTACGCTAAACAGCCATCAGCCAATCACAAGTTTGGGTGTAGGAGCTGCACCTCAAATGTCAAGGGCTTTACCAGTGGGTGAAGGAACTTCTGATAGGAAGGATGGGGTATCTTCAACATCTCTGGTGAAAAAAAAAACCAGCATGTCATTGCACAATTTTGACTTGAATGTCACCATGAATCAAAATTACAATAGAAATATGGGGAGTAATGACCACAGTGGTGCAAAATGTGTTAATAAATTAATGAATTTAAAATTATTATATTTCATAAAATCTCAGATTTCTTAGTCAAGACCTCATCTAGTGAGTTGTTTTACTATTAAGAATTAAAAACAAAAAAAAAAAACAAAAAAAACAGGCTTACCATCTTGGACTACAACAATTTCAGCAGGTTCAGTAAAAGGTTCTGGAGCTGAAGCCAAGGCAGGGACTGGAACAGGGTCTTCAAGAAAAACAGATGACCATCCTGTGGCAATTTCCAAACTGTTACCCAAATTTAAACTACTGCCACCAGGAGAATTTCCAATATTTAATGTATTTGGTCTTTGGCGTGACTGCTGGCATTGGATATTGCCTGATTTGCCTTTTGATTCTCTGGAGGTTTTGTTATTGTTATTAATATTTGATGCTTTACCCACACCTGTTGGGTGATGTGTTTTGTTACTATTTATTAAAACAGAGTTTGTTTCTATTTTTGTAGTATTATCCTCTGCTTGATTGTCTTCACTAACTCTCAGTGCTGATGTTGCACTTAAAATAGTGCAAGATTCCGGATTTGGTTTCACAGAGTTGTTTATTATAGGTTCTGATGGAGTTTCAGGATTTTGTTGACTATTCCCAGACACCTTTGGGTTTTTCTCTAGAATTACATTAAAAGATAAAAGAGGATTTTAATAAAATTCTTTCCTAAATTTTATTCTATTTTTATTTTATTTTTAGTAAATAACTTGTTAGTATTCAAATTACTATAAAAAATTTTAAAAATAATTTTTGATAGCATTTTCAAGATATCAAAAATATTTTCGACTAGCCTCATCTTAGCTATATTTTTTTTCTTTCCTTTCATAGATCCCTTAAGTCATTTACAGTTGCTCAAATAAAAGAGTTTTTGAATATTAACCCATAAACTGTGACATGAGCATCTCAGTTGCTGTTTTGTAAATGTTGAGCCCTGGTTGAGTATTTGGCTGCAGGAATCAACTGGAAAGTTTTTTTTTTGTTTTTTTGACAAAGCTCTTATTTTACAGCTATGTTATGTAGAGCCTAAGATATAAATAAATTTTTATTATAGACTTAATGGTAAAATGGAAAAACATTCAAAACATAAAATTAAAACATTTAACTCCAGTACACTGTAAAAAAAAAAAAAAAAAAAAAATTCAAAACAAACAATACATGCTAACACTACTGACATTTTAAGAATGTAGAAAAAACAAAAACAAAAAAAATAAATAAAAAAATAAAAACTTACAATTGTTGTTGTTCTCTTCAAACCTGAAATGTGTTGTTGGGGATATTTGATAAAACAAGTCATAAAAAGCCTAAATTGGAGCAAAAGATCCAATTTGCTTAAAGTCAGTCATGCCAAAATAAGCAGTGACTGAAATTTCCATCATTCACAGATAATAGGTGAAGAAGCTCATTGTAAAATCTCTTTTCTTTAATTACTGAATGCATTGTAAATTACTATATTCACAAGAATATCAAAACACATTGTGAACAATTTTAGAAACTAGTTTATGTCCAATTATTAGTGTTTCCAAGAAGAATTTTTTTCAGAAAAAAAAGTAAGTCATTAATCTTTTAAAAATTTTTGTAGAAAGACAAATAAAAAAAAAAAAAAAAAAAAAAAAAAAGATAATTTTGTTAATCTGACCATAAGCACAACTTATATCCAGGGATGCAGTTGAATATGGAATGACAATTATATACATGTATGTATATATATATATATATATATATATATACGAGCAGATGGAGTGATTCCTGCAGGGTCCATCTACAAAACTGTCAAATCAGGACTGAAGGCAACATCAG
This sequence comes from Ascarosepion bandense, assembly GCA_037127315.1. Classification (NCBI taxonomy): domain Eukaryota; kingdom Metazoa; phylum Mollusca; class Cephalopoda; order Sepiida; family Sepiidae; genus Ascarosepion; species Ascarosepion bandense. The sequence goes on from JBBBDQ010000436.1 coordinate 4,341,744, forward strand.
CTAAGTGATAAACCTTTTACTTAGGTGTAGGTGTGTATGTGTGTGTGTGTATATATGCACGCACACACACACTAGCAGTTTAGCCTGGTTTCACCCAGGTCATTTAAGGAATAATAAGAATAAAAAACATGATGAATTTACATAGCAAATACTTACACAACATCCACCCTCATCACTTTTATACATAACAATGTAGACTGTCTCTTTTGGATTAGGGTGGTAGGGAGAGGGGCAACATATATAGATAATGTAAAGTGGGATGATCGATTCTATATTATAATCAATACATAAACTGATCCCTGACTTTGTGAAGGGTAATAATAAATATTTTTCTACCCCTAATTTTGGCTTTCTGAAAAATTTCAAAGTGTTGTTAGCATTATAAAATTTTAATCTACATTTGAGTGCAACTCCCATCGAGCTAGACTGAAAAATGCAGACGCTAAGTTAAATCTATCAAACAAACACTTACACAATGTCCACCCTCATCACTTGTGTGTGTGGATATATATATATATATATATATATATATATATATACATACAAATGAATAAGGAATGAAGAAAAGATTTGCAATGTTCAAAACATTAATACTATAATTACTTAATTCTAACCTAAAATCGATTTTTAAAAAAACCTAAAATCCAACCTGCTGTTAAAAATTATTGTCTACCCATTTAAATAATGTATGTTCCTAATATGTATCTTACCCAGACAAAATTAAAGTGTCATGTTTTGACATTAAGCTACATTGTTCTCTTTCGTGACCCAAATTTTCAACTCCCTAATTCAACATAATTCTCACTTTTGATTGAGCAATATTGAGCTTAACTTTCTCCAACCACCACTCCTTAATTTTCTAAATAACTATGACTTCATTTTATATTTTCTGAATAAATCTTTTTCATTATATTACCTGAAGAATAATATTGTTTTGAAACATGAAATTTTTTGTATAGCGAGATAATACTTTTATAAATCATTGTACTTTTGTAGTGATATAACATGTTATAAATTTAAAATTTTCTTTTTTCAAAACTCAATTATATAAGAATTGTCCAAAGGTTTTGTACTTTCAAGCACTTTCGGTTATACTTTTAGCCATTATCAAGAATTTATTTTGTTTTACTTGTAAATAAATGTGTAAAGTTCATGCATACAGAGTCTTATGTATGTTAAGTTCCGAACATGGTAAGCACATTGTTACCATGTTCATAATCGATGTTATTAAATGTAAGATTTCTCTATTTTATCATTAATGCCTCCATTATTTTTAATCTAAAAGTAAAGCTAAAAAGGGAAGAAAAAACAATTATACGAACACATGAAAAATGATATATATAAAAAAAAAAACTTAATGATTGTACTTTGTCATTTTTAATGAAACCTGCATAAAAGAGATTTTTGCCCAAATACGCTATATATATATATATATATATAATTTTTCCCAATTTTAAACAAGTTATTTCGCTACCCAGGTTTCTACCATGGGTGGTGTCTACAGGTGATTTTTAATAACTCTTTTTAATAATGTTATTAAAAATCGCCTGAAGACACCACTCATGATAGAAACTGGGTAGTGAAATAACTCGTTTAAAAATGGAAAATATTCAAAAGTTCTACTAAATAATTGTATCGAACACTTTTTAATACAAATGTGTATTGGTCTAACCCTATTATGACCAAAAGCTAAGTATTAAACAATATATATATATATATATACACACACACACACAAACACACATACACCCCAAACATACACACCCCCAAATCCACTACTCTAAGTTTCAGGCAATGGCAATCATCAGGCAGAATTTCTGATGATTGCCACTGCATGAAACTGAGTAGCAGATTTGGTATTATTACGTGTGTGTGTGTGTAAGAAAACACGTTGCAAATGAAATATTTGTAATTGTATTATAAGTAATAAATAAACAGTAAAACATGAAATTAGTTGGCATCCATTTATCTAATGGTAGCACTCTGATCAAAATTTAGCCCTCAGCTGGTGAGAAAGGAGTGATCTCTCCAGGGCACAGGCCTTAATGATATGTGGAAGCTGTGCACTGTCCAAACCACATTGCCTCCCCTTCAGTTATACTGATAAGATTCAAAGGAATACATTTAGGGGATGGCATGACTGCAGGAGTTGTCAGATGTTTAGCAGTGCTGACAACTAGCCACCTTCAGGGCTCTACTCTGGATTTTCTGTCAGGGTTAACTTCCATAGCCTTTCCCATGTTTGGACATGGACACAAGGTATCAGAGGTTTAAGACCAGGATTTTCATTTTCCAGATGGAAAGCCTTCCTGGGCTGACAAGCTCTATTTAACTGAAGTAATTAGTTAACCTGAACCCCTTTACCAGATGGGAGCTGAAATTATGAATATGAAATTACCATATATATATATATATATATATATATATATATTACATTGAGCACTATTAATATCAGTGCCAGATGTTTGATAAATCAATTGAAATTATCAGAGCTTATATTTATAGCTGTTTGAACAAATGCCATAAATTTAAGACTCTTGTTAGTTTCTTTATTAAATGTAACATTTAAATTTAGAACCAGTTTAAAATGTATTATTTGTCACTATATATATATATATATATATATATATATATATTGTAACAAAGTTGTGGAACTCGTAGATTTTTTAGCCTGCTGTTCATGCATTTACTTTTATAAAGAGTGCCCGATACAAACAACTATTACAATATATATATATATATATATATATATATATATATATAATTCCAAGTGAAGAGGACCTCAGTTTTTGTTTTTTTTTTTATTTTGAGTGCTCTCAATATATATATATATATATATCAGCACTTGAAGATTGCATTATGCATGAAGCTTAAAGTCATGTTACTGCTGAGGAATAATATGTATATTTATTAATAGATACTTAATAGCTGTTATATTACATTGAGCACTATTAACATCAGCACTCAATATGCAATATCTTATATTTGCATATGTATGCATAAAGCTTTAATATAATTATTAATATTTCACTTTTCTAGTATCCATTCTACATTTATAGTACTTCTCGAGATATGGCAATTTACTTGGGTTATTTTATTGTGATATCAACATTTCTTTCATTCTATTATAAATTTTCTTCTCAAATTTATCATTCCAACATGCATAACTGTTTTATGTGTACAGTAGTTTGCCTTACCTGTGTGAAATATATTCAAAACCCTGTCAGCAGATGCCTGAAACTACTTAATTATACTGAAGCCTATATTACTAGGTTTTTCTTAGATATACAATAGAATAAGGTTTAATTTACAAATTTAAGCATAAGAGTTTTACACTATTTACATTATTCAGACTAAAACAATAACAATGAAGTAAAATAGTACTAACAATATATTATAAGTTATTTGACAGAGAGAATTGCACTTAGAACAGATCTTAGCAACTGAAGCATATGACTTTTTTCTTAAGTCAAGAACTTTCACTTTTCACTTGAAGAAAAAGAATCAAGGGCATCTGAGGTATATCTGAAATGCTAGCAGCACTACTCTTGTGCATTTATTTGATTATGAAATAAAACTGATGAAGTATTTCTAACATTGACTACTGCATATAAAGGAGACAATGACACATTATGGTAAAAATGACAATACAGACGCAATTTTTAAATTTTACTATGGATATAAGACCAAAAAAAGAACCTTTACCTGTAGAATTGTCACAGTGTGTGGCATCAGTATCATCAAAAGTAATTGTATTTGAATCTGATTCAGCAGTAGAAATAGTAGAAGCTGTAAAAGGATTAGTAGATATTGAGGAGTCAGCACCAGGGGTCAAAGTAGAAGAGGTAAGGTCAGCAGTGTCAGTGTTGGCATCATCAATGGCATCCGTGTTGGTCCCTACACTTTCATTTTTTGGAGGTTCTTCTTCTGGCATGAGAGCACCTTCAATGCCTGCCAGCAACAATGGGGTATTCATCCAACTATTGAGGACACTAGAGTTGTAGGGAAGCTCAAACTGAAATGCCATCAGACCTTAAGAGAAGAAATCAAAATTATAAAAAGGAAATTTTATTAATGTAATTTTATCAAATGTGTATCTAAATATTTTGTAGATCGTTCTAGTCAAAGGTTACAGAGCATAAATTAAGTTTTGATTGCTCCTAAGGGGCAAGTGATGATGGTAGTAAAGATTATGATTTTCATCTGAATTTCTGAGATGAGGAGTTATTTATGAAACAACACTTTAATTTCTTGGGCTATTAAATTTGGTGAAATAGTAATTGCGAGTTCTGTCCCTGGGCCAGGTAGTGCGTAACTGGACTGTGAACAACAGGGCAAGCAATAACTGAGCAACACTAAAAATAAGAACTAGAAAAGATATCCCTAGACATGGGCGGTGAAATGTAAACAATCTACTCTTGTAGATTAAAGGATTCAAATCAGAATTCTTTGTAAGTTATTTGGATCCATAGACACCTGATGAAGGCCAGAGAGAACAACAGCCAAAATGTTATGATAAAAGCAACAAGGATAAGGACAATATCTCAAATGGAAATAACAATTATGGTTTCAAAAAGTGATTAACAAATGTGAATAATTTTTTTTTTTTTTTTTTTTAAATCAGAAATATTTATTCCTCCATGTCTAATGTGTGTGTGTGTGTGTGGAGGGGGGTCCTTTAGTTTCTTACCAACTATCTCCCATTAAGTATTAATAAGAAGTTTCAAGAGTTTTAATAAAACCCTTGAAACTTCTTATTAATACTTAATGCCAACACCCTTCTGTTAAAATAGTAAGCACTAGCAATACAAAATTATCTTGATCCTGATCAGAAAATAAGAATTCACAAAATATTTCTGACCCTAACTAGTTATTAGACTCCCCACCCCCACTAAGTGTCTGGAAAGTACTTTGAAATACACCCTTTTTAGCAACTGGATGAACCTGATAGACAAGTAAGCACCTATAACTGTTCTAGATTCACTTATTTGTTTGTATCATATATATATACATTAGTCATCTGCAGACAGATTTGTTTCGCTGTATCACAGCTCTTCAGTACGGTTAGACAGCCGATTGCTTTTTACCCAGGATTGAAACCCGACCAAATTGGCGTCAGTTGGCGATTCTACCACTGAGCTATGGGTGCTTATGTATGTTAAAAAAATGTCTTTACTGAAAAGTAAAGAGTTTCTCATTAATTTATCACTTTCAAACATATATCTTAAAGACTGCATAAATCAAATTCCCTTTCTTCAGTTTTATTTTCAATTCATTTTTGCCATGTCATGATGAGGAAACAGAAAAGGAAATATACATACAACTGATGCCAAAAATGACCTTCAGTCTGTTGTTAACTGAGGCAAAGGATGGTTTATTAATTTTAATGCTGCCAAAACTAAACAGCTCTCTATTAATTAGATAAGAGACCCCTCTCTGCCTTCCATCAGCAGGACTGACATTAACCTCCAAATGAATGACTTGCTGCACCTTCTAATGGCTAACATTTTCAGCTGACATGAAATGAAAATACTATATTGAATCCATTGCTAGGCCAGCTAAGAAAGTTGATTCACTGTGTCAGACAATTTTTCTCCCCAGAATCTATCTTATATATTGATAAGTCTACCATTCACCCAGGCTTATAATATTGCTGCCACATAGGGTCTAGTGCTCCTGCTATAGAATTCAAGAAGAATCAGTATTATTATTGGTCTTGATCTGGTGCCTAAGCTTCAGTCATTTTCCCACCACTGTAAAGTTACCTCCTTGTGCTTTTTCTATAAATACTTTCATGGTAATTGTTTAGATGAGTTCATTACTATGGTACCTAGACTTTATGAATTTAAGCAGAGTACTAGACTGGCAACAAGTTCTCGGCTGCTGGCGTGTGTTTACATTGTATGTAACAAGCTAAAGTCTACCTTCTACCAAGCGCTCATAGCTCACAGGTAAAATAGCCGACTGATGTCAATTTAGTCGGGTTTCAATCCTGGCTAGAAGCAATTAAATGTCTAACCATACTGATGAGTTGTGATACAGTGAAACAGATCTGTCTGTGAATGACTATGCTCTCACACCCCAATTGAGAACTATGCAGGAATGGTAGACTTAAAAAAAAAAACAACAGTAGCTACTCACAATTTACAATTGAGCTGGCTAGATATGACCTAAATTCCATGCTAACTTTCTTTTCTTGCACTTCGTGCTTGTGGAACTCCCTGATGGGTTCATGCTTTTTTTTTTCTAGTCAACTTTAATCTCCAAAAATTTAAATGCAATGTCAATTACTATCTACTGTTATCTTGATTACTCTTTTGTTCCCGCTCCTTAGCAAGGTTTCTGTTTTCTAATTCTTCACCATCCAGTAACACCTTGTGTCTTAGTGGCATTACTGCCTTGCTTGAGGTGAACTTAAATAAAAATTTAAAAAAATAAGAATTAAAAAAATGTGAGCCATCTCTTATCCCAAACTGATCTTTGGAGCCTGGTGGTAACAAAGTGGCTGCTACATCTATTGAACATGTTAGGTTTTGAAATCTTAAAGATAAAAATGAATGTAATTTCTGGTAGATTGAGATGACTCAAAAATATGTCAGTTTTATGCAAAATAGTTCACCGATTTGTTTATGAAGTCATTTTTGTAACAAAGAGCAAAGGTAATGTTTAAACATTGTGCCTGCAAAAAAAAAAAAAAAAAAAAAAAAAAAAAAAAAAAAAATGGTGCATGAACAAGATTCCATTGACACTATTACTGTATACACTTATGACTCTCTTGGCAATGTTTATTGTTTTAAAAAGAGATGATTAGAATTCCAATAAAATCTAAATATATGAAAGTGGATTTATACATTTTCTTTATTCTTGTGAATTGACACGAAGATAAGCATTATTTACTTATTAGATTGCTTATTTACAAGATTAATTTTATATTAATGTCAGTTGCCATCTATCTTCTTGAATCCCATTCATCTTTTACCCTTTCTTCAATAATCCCTGTACCCAGTTTTTTTTCTCTTACTGTAACCCCCTGCAAACTAGTGGCAGTCTAGCCTTGCTTGAGGTGAAATGGCGGGAAAAAACAAAAGATTTATTCATAAATTTATAAAAATATATGTGAACAAGAAAATTTAAATAGATACATAATGACAAGTAACTGTAATTATAGTAAAAAATAAAAAAATAAAAAAATAAGAAAATGCTCAGTTAGTTCCAGTGATTCAAGCCAAAAAGTTGTGAGTTCAATAACTGGATACAGCAATGGTGAGCAACTAACTTAAAGAGTGTTGAGTTAAAAGGGAAATAACTATATGGTATGACACATGAAACAAGAACGATTTACTCCAGTGATAGAAATAAAGGGTTTGGCTCAAAATTCCTAGCATCTAAAGAAGGCCAGGGCATATGATGGCCAAAATGTCATAAATATGGGAATAAAGATGAGGACAATAGTCTGAACAATGTGGGGGGAAAAAAAAAAAAAAAAGAAGCAGTTTCTGGACATTTGTTTGATTTGTTCTTGTCACAAATTCACTTTCCAATCTTTTCACTATTACGTAGCCCCCTGCACATCAGTGGCGTTACCGCCTTGCTCAAGGTGATACGATTATAAAAAAAAAAAATGGGTTGAGAGATTCTCTCACTTTAACATGTTTTGATAATTTTATAATTTTTTAAAATAAATTCTCCAGTAAAAAGTCTCTTCAAATTTATTTCTTCATCAAATAGTAAAGAATGAATCTTTATAAAAAGGTAAAGAATAAATATTACATTTTACTTGGTACACACAATTTATAATCATGGAAATAAACATTACTGAGGGAGTCAAAGTGTATACAGTAATAACAGTGTCAAAAGAATAACCATTCTTTTTTTTTTTTTTTTTTTTGCAGGCATGAAGGTTAAACATTACATTCTCTTAACCTGTTTACTGCAAAGTATTTTTTTTTAAACTCTTGTAGGACTTCATTGTGTGCTTGAGTCAGCTTTATCATTGCCATACAGTCAGCTAATATGTTAAGCAGAATATCTCATAAATCCATTTATTATGTATCAATCTATCTGACCAACTGCAATCAAAGTTGTACAATAATTGGGTACTTCATGATCCTTTTGTTAGTTGAATAGTGTATGATACTATTTCAAGGCTACAGAGCTTTAAATTCAGAGTTCTCCTAGATTGATTGCCAACCATGGCTAGAATCCAAGTTTGCTCTGCTATTTAGCCCATAACCAGAGTGAGAATAGATATACTCATACCTTTCCCAAGGCTCTTTGTGTGAAAGTGTATGTATCAAACTGAAATTTGACCTCAACTTGCCAATTTCTTGTTCCAAGCTGCAAACCATTACAATACCTGTACAGCCATATTAACTATGTAAAATATACTGTTGCATTATTTCATTCATAGTAAGAAACTGATGACTTACTAAAATGGATTGTTTAGTCTGTGACTAAAGTGATTCATTTGTTTCTTAGAGCATATCAACCCTTTGCAAGTTATTTAAAGCCAGAAAGTATTTAAATTGTAAAAAATTTTTTTGAGATCATGATTTAGTGATACAAATCCTAACTGACCCATAGCCAGAAAAAGCGGATTCATATTCCCCAGGGTATTTGTGCATAAGTGAATATAACAAACGCAACTAGAATTGGAACTCAGCTCTTCAAGTAACAATTTTGAGCCATTATCATAACACAACTCACACATCCAAGCTGACAGCACCTGGTATTCCCAAGTAGTCACCAATCTAGGTACTGACCAGGCTCAACATTGCTTAACTTCAGTGATTATATGGGAATTGATGTTTCAACATCATACAGCCATAAGCCTTTGACAGATTAAAAACATCTATTTTGGGAATAAAAAAAATAAAACCCTTTATGGTATTAATATTTTAATGAAAAGAATAGTGTGAAAAATTTCGATATTTTCACCAGAAAACAGCCCCAGAAACCATCTTACCTTGAACATAAGATTTGAATATTCCTGGTTGTTCAAGATCTCTGAGATAGGCTAATTGATAATAAAAAGACCTAGAAAAGATAATCAATAAAAACAATATTAAGCATTGACTTGTGGATAAAAAAAAAAATACTGATAAACCAAAATTCAAACAAGAAATTGCTTTTGTATGAATAAATATTGCATTTAAAATACTTAATCCATTCTTTTTCATTATATTTTTGTTGTGCAACAAACTTTAAAAGAGACTCATGACAAAATGAATCTGACGACAGAAATTTTTTTTCACTGAAGTCAATAAAGAATGAAAAAAGGCAATACACCCAAAAAATAGGATCTTCTAAAAATTAGATATATCTGAATGTACAGGCAACTGGCTTTTAAACACGTTTCATCAATAAAAATAATGGATCATTAGGTGCATTCTATTTAGACCTCACCCTGTTCTATCTATAAAACATTTAAAGTAAACTGAAACAAGACTTCTTTGACAGTCATTTCACTTTTCTCTATATTGCACTAAACCGTAAATATTGGAATTATATGTAATACTTACTCTAATGTTGAATGGTCAGCTGTCATGGCATCAATATAACTGCACAATAATCCATCATTAAGAGCCATTCGAACCCAAACCTGGAAAATATAAAAAAGTATTTCAATATCTTTTATAAGTATAATGCAGAACTTAGTTTTGTTATTCAAATTTGTCAGAATATAGCAGACAGGTCATCACAAGAGATTGTCAATTAGCATGGTAGATAAGTGTTGCTGCAAAAAGCAGTTATCTCTCTTTGGGTAAGATGACATCATGAGAATCACATGATGGCCAATGAGTGACATCAGTTTGTTGGGGTGACAAAACCCAGTTGTTGATACACATCACTAGGCTGCTAGATGTTCTCACAAGCCCACAGCAGCAGAGAGAACAGAGGAGTGCATGTGGTACTATTAAGATATCACTGGTATGGTTGCTTTCTCTTTAGAAAATATTACAAGAGTTACTCCCCCCCCCACTTTTCACACTGCTTGTTGTATTCAAGTTATAATTTCTGTGTGGGAGAAATATATATGTCCTGGGTATGATGATAAACTACATCTAGCAGCAAGGCCACATATTCAGAAATTAGAGGTTAAGAGGAGCATAGAATCACCTTTTAACTGCTGTTCCCAGGTCCACCTGACCCAGAGTGATAGTAGCTGTTAGGGTCTCAGCTATGAGCAAATAGTTACCCTCCTCAAACTGGGGTTATTTAATAGAAAAAGAAAAAGTTAGGCGGGGTAAAAGTCTTTAGCTTGGGATGGTCACTTATCTAAGAGAAGGAAATCACTGAAATAAAAAGCTCTACACACACTCTGAATGGAATAGAGTAGGCTGAACTCTTTAACCTTGGTAGGTAATCTTTCTAGAGATGGTGTCTCAATAAAAGCACCAAGTTTCCATTTTCCTACTAAATTGGTTCGTGTAAGTAAGGGCATACAGTTGTAAAACTCACTAATATTTCATGATGGTTTAATTAGAGAGCCATCAAGAAAATCTGCCCAACCCATGCTAACATGAAAATAAACAATGATGATGGTATATATATATATATATATATATTTTATTATTATTTGTGTGTGTGTGTTTAATGCAAATAATTTGTCACTTTAACTGAGTGGGATTATGCTGACTTCGAACTTTTATCAGGACAAGGACACTATTATGATGTAGTCACTCATCAGTGTTGGGACTTTTGCTGTTGTGTCTGGTATTTTTTTTTCTTATTTATATGAAGCTTAGTGTAATTTGATATTTTGTAAGAGTGGTCTTGTTTGCAATTGGTTAGTATTCTTTTTCTTTAAAGTGCAGCTGTTTGATTTCTTTTTAAGTGGGTATCCACTTAATTGCTTTATATTAAAAACTGGAGAACAACAGCAAGTGGTTAAACAGTGCCCAATCTACATGTTATGATATAGAGATAGGTGGAAGTTTAGTAGGAAGGAAAAACTGAGCTGTTAGACTAATACATGAGAAGTAGGATTCAAGTTTTCACCTCTTAAAATGTTTTCAATTTGTGATTCTTTGTAAACTTGTAGCTGGCACTCCCCAGTTTTTGGTGCATACCAATGTGAAGGAGAGCAAAGACATAATGTGAGATAGTCATTGACCAGTCTGGGAAAACTAGGTGATGGTCCCATTGTATGTTTACATTAAAAAGCTTTAATTGATGTCAAACACTGTCATTACTGATTATAATAATCAACTAAAAAGGCATTTATTTTTATTCTACATGAATAAAATGTGAGGAAATTACTTGACTGAACCACATAAAATTTAATATTAAAATCATTAATTTAAAATACAATATTATTAAAATACATTACTTTAAATGTAACTTGACACTTAAAGGATAAATTGGTGTATAGAAAACCAGCAGGTAACCTCCTTGACAAATTTGAACAAATGGATGGAGAAATGAATACAAGGACAAAGAGTCATAAAGAAACAAGTATTACTAAAAGTAATATCTAAGGAAAGGAAGCTGTGGAGAACCTTAATTCTTATTTTCTGAAAGAAGATGGCAAAAAGAGAAATTTAAAATGACCAACTCCAGCTCGTTAGCATCTTTTAAACTAATTTGATAGACTGGAGGCACAATTTACACCAAGGGTTTGAGTGAGGAGAAATGAAGGCTTGCCACTTGGGAGAAGCGAGCTCAAAAGAAAACACAGTGACATTAGGGGAGAGTTTTTTCACATTGCAACCAGGACTGTCATTAGCAGCTGAAGCATAACTCTCTGGGTGCAGGTTCAAGATTTTGTAGCGTCCAACAGATGCCACACACAAATTTGATAAAACAAGTTAAATTTTCACTGGTGCTTCCAATAAAGATGCACCTTATTCAAGAATATTTTAACACGATAACTTCATAGACCATAACTTGTGTTAGGAGTCAGATTCCCACTTGTTGTCCCACAGATAAACAGCTTGCCACATGAATGATGATGTATATATTTCACTAGTGCCTGTGGTCAATATGCACCAACTGAGGCAAAAAAAAAAAAACTTTTTTGAATGCTAGTTTTCAAAGCAGACTAGTTCTTCCCATTTGCATTAATTCCCTGCATTTCACTGTGCCAAAATAAAATACAAAACAAAATTGTATTCAGCTTACCCGACAGTAACCAACATCTGTTTTTATCTGTTTCAGTTCTTGAATTTGAGAGATCACATTCTTATGAGTGAATTTGCAGACAAACTTCCAAAAGTTCTGGAAAATAAGAGATGGAAAAAAAAAAAAATTCTTTTTAAAGTTTTCACCAAAAACGGAAGTCAATTATTTTTTATAGTTTTGACAAAATCTTTATCCCCAGTTTTTGGTGCACACTGATGATGTGAATGATAGTGGAGACATAACATGAGCTGGTCAGTGGAAAGCTAAGTGAGGATGTTTACATGAAAATTGTTTAATTAAGGATATAAACACTCATTACTGAATGCAATAGCCAAATAAAGGCAACTTTTTTTTCCTTCCACATGAATAAAATATGAAGAAATTATTTGACTTAAAACATTTTTAAAATCATTATTTTAAATTGAACTTGACACTGAACGACACAATGTAGATTTTTTTTGTTTTTATTCTTTTTTTTATTTTAGAAAACTGAAAATGTCTCCTAGTTTTGTATTCAAAAATATTTTGCTGAGAATGTTTTTTTCTTCAAAAATGTATTATTTGTTTTTCAAATATGTATTGTTGGTAATATTTTTCCTTCAAAATTGTATATTTTTATGTATATATTTCTATAAAAGTGTATTTGTATACTTTCATAGTGTTTTAACCCCAGTTTGGGGGTTAACTATTTTCCCATAGCTGGGACCCTAACAGGTGCTACCACTCTAAGTCAGGGTGGATCCAAGAACAACAGCAATTACGAGGTGGTTCCATGCTACTCACAACCTCCCAATCAGAGCCTTTGCTGCCGGATGCAGTTTATCGTCATGCCCAAGACCCCACACATTGATGTAGAGAAAAACAGCAGGTAACTTACTTGACAAATTTGAGCAAATGGATGGGGAAATGAATGCCACAAAGACAGTCAGTTAATTGCCATACACGATACATACATGGGTGACCATGTCTCTTGAGACATGACTAACTATGCAGAAGATTTTCCCACAATAGGTTGCCATTACTTTCTGTGATCGACTGGTTGCTAACCAAGTCTACTGAACCCAATCTGTCTTGCTATTCAACCCATAGCTGGAGGAAGATGGATTACTACCTTTCTTAAGGGTATTTGTGTATAAGTGAATGAAGCAAATTCAACTGGAATTCAAACTTGGCTCACCGATTTTTCATTCTAAGCTGATATCTATTACACCACAAATAGTCATAAAGAAACAAGTATTACTAAAAGCAACTGAAGAAAAGCTGTAGAGAACCATGATCCCTATTTTCTGAGGGATTATGAGAAAGAGAGAAAAATTTTAAATGACAAAGTCAACTACAGCTCATTAACACTAATTCTCTTTTAGACTGTTTTAACAGATTAGAAACTTTGTTAAATTGGTCTTGAATACCAGTAATCAGTTCAATCCTCATTTAGTGCCCCCATAATAATGGCCTTGTACCAAACAAAGCTATTTTCAGGTTTGTGGAAAAAAAAAAAAAAAAAAAAAAAAAAAGAAATAAAATAAAATGTCATAAAATCTAGCTTGGAGGATAACAATGCCCCAGTAGGTTGAAAAGACAGTGAAAGATTTTAACAGAATGCTACTTATTACATCTTCCTGAAACATTCAGCAAAATTTCATATTTATTTATAAATTAGTAAAGGATAAATATTGCATTAATTTTAATTGTATTAGTTTTTACAACATTATAAGTATAAAATTATTCTTGTAAATAAACAATCTAAGTGTTTATTATTTTTGTTGTCACTTCAAGAACAAAGAAAATTTAAAAATTCACTTTCACATGTGTAGGCTTTATTACAATTTTGATCACCGCTTTTTAAAACATTACCAAGGAGTGAAGGTAGTTAAGATAATAGCGGTGTCAAAGGAAAAAAAACCATACTTTTGACAATATTATTTTTAATATTTTTTTTTAATTTTTGCAGGCATGAAGGTTCAGTTTAGCCTAGTATTCTTCAACTAGTGTGTAAATCTATTCAATTAACAGTAGATAGCAAGGAGTATTAATTATTGCCAAAGAAACATATTTATGTTAACTTTGTCTTCTCTTTACTTTAAGTCATCAACAAAGGAAATACAAGCAAAAACAACCTTTACTATTGTTTTGATCACATGTTAAATATTTGTGGATCAGGCAAGAATTCCATTTTTAGAAAAACACTTAAATCAGGGTATTGGGTTACTGAAAGAACGAATATGAAAATGTAATCATTTGAAGTTAAATATGCTATAAAATAATACTTATGATTTTGATAATCACAACTTTTGAGAGAATTAAGAATATTTAAATTAATAAGAAGAAAGATATCTATTCCCCATCCTCCGCTTTTTATACAACTGACCAGATCTGATATAGAGATCATTTTTTTTAATGTCATGTCCTTCAGGAGTTAGGTGATCATGGCTCTTCACAGCTTCCTTTTGTTAATATCTGTGATTGATCATTTGTTTTACCAGCACATCAACCCCTGTGGGTCATTTATGCTGACACTGGATTTTTTTTTTTATTCAGGAATGTTTCAAAACATTTCAAGTGGCTGTGAGAATTGAAAATATTTCCAAATCACAAGTTGTATAGTTCAATATATTTCAAAATGTAAGTTGTATGGTTCAAAAATCCAAGCTCTATTTTCTATAAAATGGAAGTGTATTTATTTTCTTTAGATATCCTATTATTTGGACAGTAGGTACCTATTTTTGAAGAGCAAGTTAAGAGTTCATGCTTGGTAATAGTTGCTATGTATATTTTTGTGCTTCTTACATTCGATCTAGCTATGTTTGCCCATGAGAAACTGATTACAGTGGGTACACAGTTGTAGTTTTTGCCTTGAGCACGTGTGTGCCCATTTCTTATTCTGCTGAGAACTATGCCTTGATTGCAATCAGCTAATGACTATATTGTTAAAATCTGTAAATTACCATGACTTCTTGGGAAAAATAGTGAAGTGGTTTCCCCATTGCTTTCTCCAGTTTTTAAATTCAAAATAGTAATCTTCTTAAACTGGTTGCCAGCCAAGGCTAGAGAATTCAGTCTGCCCTACTATTTAAGCCATAGTCTGACTTGTTGATTAGCCTTTACACTACCCACACAGATGAATTTAAAAATGATAAAGATTTTTTTTAAACTAACCTGATGGTGAGTTATTGTTATCTGAATATCAAGAACTTCATCCGACTTTATCAGTCAAATGTTTTAAGAATTTTCTTTTTAGTAAAAATCGTTTTTTTAAATATTTAACATTTTTTCAAAAAAGAAATTTAATTTAAGAAATTTATTTTCCGTAAAGAATTTAATAAGAAATTTATTTTCCGTAAAGAATTTAATAAGAAATTTATTTTCCGTAAAGAATTTAATAAGAAATTTATTTTCCGTAAAGAATTTAATAAGAAATTTATTTTCCGTAAAGAATTTAATAAGAAATTTATTTTCCGTAAAGAATTTAATAAGAAATTTATTTTCCGTAAAGAATTTAATAAGAAATTTATTTTCCGTAAAGAATTTAATAAGAAATTTATTTTCCGTAAAGAATTTAATAAGAAATTTATTTTCCGTAACACTTCATTGTGCGACTATAAAAATACAATAGCAAATACTATCAACAAACACTGAAATATTAAACTATTATCAAATATTGAATGTTTCCAAGACTATTTTTGATGTACTCCTCATCTTGTAAGATAAAAGTCATAGTTACAGGCAAATAGAACTTTTAAAGAGCAAAAGAAACAGTAAATGCAGAAAAGCTGCAAGCTTTAAACATCGCCAAATCGTTTTAAGCCTTTAAAAATGCTGAATGTCTTTTGACAAGAGGAAAACAGAAATGAAAGTTACTCACAAGTGTTGATACTTGCCCAGTATTTTGCTGCATAAACATTCTCAGCTGAAAACAAAAAACAAAAGAAATTCAATTTTTCTATCACTAAATTGGAAACAGAAGTTCTAATGGCTCAAAAAGAAAGAAAACTATAAACTGATTTTGTATTAACAATTTTCCAGAAACATTGATGTCTATATAAGTCATACAGTACTGAATATAATTTCTTATTCAACTAACCAAATTTTGCTTGCTTATTGCTGGCAGACAGTAAAATTGTCTTCATATTGTTTCTTACAAATCAAGCCAAAAAATAACATTTTTTTTACCCACAATTCAATGGTGCAAAACTTATTGAGGTATTAAATATTACAGGTTTTAGAGTATATATAAAATTAATATTCCCATTTGTGCAAACATTTAATAAAAGATAATTAAAAGTTATATTGACAAATACAATCAGATATATAAGAAATAATATATATCCATCAAACTATAGGCTTTCTCCAATATGCTAGTGTTCTCAACATTTTATTACATCTTTTTATATTAAGAGAATGTAATATAACTGAACCACCAACCAATTAGAGACATCTACTAAACAACATGTATCTCTTTCCATCATCTAAATAATGGCAATTATACAAAGAGGTATGGAGTCTACAAGGTACTCAAGTTGTTGAATGGGTATATCCATCCAGGCACATTCTAGGATTCTTTATAAAAAGGTTATATTGCTACCTAACGATTAACTTTGCTCAGACACAATTCTGACATTGTTGAACTCTCTGCCTGAATGCAGAGAGTAACCCAGACAAGGCTCCACTGAGGAAAAGTCTCACGTCTGGGGAAAAAAATAAGACATTCAATTTTTGCCCAAGCTATATGGCTTGGATTACCTGCATTAAAAAGGCCTTGTACCACGTTTTGTCTCAAGTGGGGAGGCAGCTAAATACCCATAAAAGAGTTGTTTGTTAGATATGGCCATCAGGAATTTAGTGTGATCTGTAATGTATCCTATACAAGCTCAATGGCAAGCATAGGGAACGAACAAAGAACTTGGAAGCCAGCTAGGTGTTTCTAGAATTAGTTTTGTGTCAACCCACACCCAATGAATATTATCTTACAGAAATCAACCTCACTACTGTGAAAGATGTCAAGTATAAAGGGATATGAAGGGTCTGCAAAAACATTTATGTATGTCACCTGTCAAAAGAGTCATCAATTTCACTAACAGTTCTTGTGAAGTCCTTATAGCATACACTCCCCACACCATTACAAAGCCACCACTAACCAAGACAGGCTGCTGCCATATCGAAAGGGACAACTCAACACTGATGACTGAGTACTGGGACAACTCAGAACTGAGACAACTCAGCACCTGAAAAACATTTGTTTTTATAACCAAATAAGAGTAATTAAGGATTAAAACTTTATCAGTGAATATTTTTCAAATTATGCATTTGAAAAGGCATCATGTAAAATATGAACCAATTTTTTGTTTTTGATTATTTTTAATAAAATAAATCGTCATGTAATTTATTTTTTAATAAATTAAATCAAAATTCTTATTTTTTATATATGAATTTGTTTTATTAAAAAATAAATTTCTTCATGATTTACAGTTTTAATCCTTAATTACTTTTATTTGGTTATTAAAAAATGTTTTTCTGGTGCCAAGTTGTCCCAGTGAACAGTCGGTAGCATTGAATTGTCTTGTACCCATAGTCATAGGCTCATGTGCCAGAAAGCAAAAGAGCTTCAAAAGTAATGATTTTCTGAATGTCAATTTCATAATCAAATAACCTAAGTATTGATTCTCTTTATAGATTCATTTGTGGTGCAATTGATATCGACTCAGAATGACAAATTGGAGAACGGAGTTCAAATTCCAGTTGAATTCCTTGCATTCACTTATGCACAAATACCCTTGGGAACGGTATTAATCCATCTCTTCCTTCCATTTATGGGTTAAATAATACTGCAGAAAGCAAAGGCAAACCTACTGCAGATAATCTTCTGCCTAGTTAGTCATGTCTCTTTCGAGACATGATTGCCCAAAGCATGTATCACAAATGGCACTTAACTAACTTCTTTTTGACAACACTGATAATTGTTTAAATAAACTTCCTAAATCCTTGATATAAATTCAAAAATATAAAACAATTCTGATGGAATAGTAAAATTAAGCAAATAAAAACTAATAATTTTTTTCAAGTAAAAGAAAAAATGTAGTTTCAGTAAATCAGGTGATAAACACAGCTTTGTTTTGACCTTGTTTTCTCAAGAGAACCTTTTAATTTTGTTTTAAAATTATCAATCAGTAAAAAAGAAAATAACAAAATTACTGCTTTTCAAATTTTAATGTAGAGAAAAAAAAAATCAAATTATTTAAGATGAAAAATATTCTTAAACTGGCATAAAATATCGAATATTTTTATTTTAAAGTCAAATAATCACTTATTAGTTAATATTTTCTTTGCATTCTCATTTATCAAATGTTCTTGCTATATTATTTGAATAGGTACCACCAATACTACTAAAATTATTATTATTACTATTATGTACTCTATTAGATATAAATTAAACATCAATGTAAATTAAATATAAACTTTGGTGCCTTTTGTAGATTAAATTAAAAGTTACAAAGCAAAGTACAATGGAAATCGATTTTTTTTTCCTTTTTATTTACATTTTGACTCATGAAAATGATGAAAGAAATAATACAAAATATTGTTTTTGTTTTTTATATGAAACTAACATGGAACCCCTAAAATGTGATCATTTATATAAGAATTGGCATTTCTGCCAACAATCAGTATATGTTCACTTTAACTAACTTAATATTTGCAATTTTTCCATATTGTTCAAGCAGTTAAAAATGCACATTATATATATTTCGTACCAGTGCTTGTAGCCAATGTTCAAGCCCAGGCAAAAAACAAGATACTGAATGCTTATTGAAGGCAAACAGACACTCTTTATTCAGAAGATTGGCACACTACAATCTTCCTAACATCATTTGACTTTAGGCTGTACTAAAATAAGGTTTGTAAATACTGATAAAAACATAGTGAACAAAAGGTTTATAAGATAAAAAATTTAACAATACCTACCTCTTCAAAAAAGTTGTTTTTTTATCATACAGTTTTATCTGCTACAGCTGTGAGCTAAGGCACTTCTTGCAATACAGCCAAAGAATGTTAATTTATTAAAAGGAAAGTCATCTCTTATATCATGAACAAATAACATGGTTACAAACAGTGAACATAGAAGTTGAATTGAGTGTGTAGTTTCTCTAACTGGACATCACCTAGAAATGTCATACTAAAAGCAGCCAACAGAAGCACAATTATCACTTGCAGAATAAAAACACTACACTCAATTTGGGACTATCCTGTATAATCTGATAAATAACATTTTTGTTGTCAATTCTCAAGAACAAAGAAAATGTATGAATTCATTTTCATATGTTTAGGTTTGATTAAAATTGTTATCAATTGCTTTTTTTTTTAAAAAAGCAAACATTGCTGAGAGAGAGGAGTGAAGGTAGTCAAAATAATAGTGGTGTCAAGGGAAAAAACTGTCCTTTTGACACATTATTTTTTGTGGGAACAAAGTTTAAACATTGCTAACTTTTCACTTAAAACTATTCATATATTCTACAACCATTAACTGCTCTTTTATAACCAAGTGCAGAAATATCAAATTTAACATGGCAGCAAAACTTCTGATCTAAATCTATCTAAACTTATTTATAAATGGAACTTTGTGTGTCTGTCTGTCTGTGTGTGTGTGTGTGTGTCCGTTACCTATATACTTCAAAACAGCTGAACTGATTTTCTTGAAAATTTACACAGTTGTACTATTAGCATCTGTGAGTGTTCTTAGCTAGGTTTTGTGTTGAGGTACCACCGATAAATATCAAAAATTGATAATCAAAAAATCGGGTTATAGAAGGAGTGGGCTGATTTTAATCAAATTTGATTACACTCATAGACAAAGACATAAACGATATTCAGAAGTTTCAAGGTTGCAGTTCTTACAATAGTGTAGAAAATCGATTATATATATATATATATATATATATATATATATATATAAAAAGGCAAGATGTTTGTGTGCATGTCTGTTTATCTGCTTGTATGTCTATTTTTTTTCAGCCCTTTTATTTTAGTTTTTGCTTTAGGTTTGGCTCTAAGTAGGTACAATTGTAATGCTTAGTCTCAGCCATGATACCATTTACTTAGAGGACTTATTTAGCCTTCAAAATTCAGTTCACGACAAAAAAAAAAAAAAAAAAAAAACTTATTTGATATCGATTCCAGGAAATCAAAATTTGACTTACATCCATTCATTTTTCTTTCAGTCTACGGTTTCACTTTAACTGGAAACAACTATTGCTTTTTAGACTTTCATGACAACGTCTAAAGAGTCTGAGCTCCGGGACCATGGATTAGTTTTAAAGCTTTCATTACACCCGAGCAATGCCGGGCTATACTGCTAGTTCTTTATAAATGCAAAAAACACTTTAGTGAATTACACTGAACTCAATTATAACTCAGAAGATCTAAATACCAAATTATTACTTCCTATAGACAGGAAATTATTCACTAGGTGATGTTCTATCTTAGAGTATCGGAAAAAAGACAGTGCCAATTTGATTTCTTTTTTCAGCCAAACTGAAAAAAGCACAAAATCTAAGAGGCGTTCTTACATGAACTGTTTGCAATTTATCTGGCAGTTATACATTTGACGTATTTATTGGAAGGCAGGTATTTCCTTGTATTTCCCAAACCATCAGCCAGTGACTTATGTGTTGCCCACTGTTACAAGGATGCATTTATATAAAAATATTAATAATGTCTAAAAAGTTTAGTTAGGGATTCTTTTGAGTCCTACTTGTTATTACAAAAAAGTTTTAATTCATGAAGTAGTTATTAAAATAGAGAAATTAGGAATAGAGTGTTTTGGAAGATTGTAGATAATTCCAGTAGATTTGAAAGATTGAGAAATATGCAAATTAGGTGTTAGCCCCTATAAAAATAGGTTTTGGGAACAGAGTAGTTAGTTGTTAAAAGGATTTACTGACATTATCAACTCCGGCTTTGATTCAAGGATTTGTATATTGAGCCAAAAGAATCTCTGCTAAAAGTTGCTGACCAACTAAAACCTAAAAGAGAACCTCATGGAACTAAGTGGGTAAATTTTTTTTTTTCTTTTTCATTGACCAAACTAATAATTATTCTTTATATACACATTTGAGGATTTCCAAAAAGTATAGCACTTAAACTACTTCACTAGCTTAACTGGGTAAAGATACTTGACACCTTGCCTTCCCTTGTCGTAACACTCGCCAGTAGTAAACTGTTTCTTGTTTTGAATGCAACGAAAATTGTATATTTGTAAATATCTTATTTGGTATTTTTTGTAAATTAAATATTTGTGAGTTAGCTCTGAGTTTTTGTCAATCATTTTTTTTTCTTTTGTTACAATTTATAACATGTAACACCCACCAAGTATACATTGAGAAATAAAACTGATCTGATATCACAGCATACCTATGAGATTTAGCAAATAATTGGAAGAATCCGAGTTACAGCAAATACTCTCTCACATACCACATTCAGTAAGATCACTTCATTAACCCAAAATTAATGTCATCATTGAAAATTAACAAAAAATAGGACAATATTTTGGGGGATATTATAAGAATTTGAAAGAGATAGTTAAGGGAGCTAACCTTTTAGCATTCAAAGATCAACCTTGAATTTGAAACTCTTATTAATCCAGGATTGATACTGTCCAATCAGTATCCCTTCTTTGGGCCATGTGGTAAAAATCTTCCTCTTTTTCAAGTAAGAACAATAGTGACCCCACATTTATTGAAGCCATCCTTTCCAACGTTAACAGAGTACAAATGCCACAAGCTCTCAAAACCCACTTGTTCCTTGGAGACTTAACTCTGTTAAGTCCACAAATATAAATTATATTTGCAAGCTCTTTTTTACCTATTATGTATATACCCCTTTGTACATTAAACCTGTTGAATTTGATACTGTCATAGAGTTGCTTATCTTCAAGTATGTCCATCTGTATCTTTGAGAACTACAGAGAAAAATCTTAAAAACATTTCACTGCAATCCAAAGATTGTCCCAGTTCATTCATCATGTCTTCAGTTTAATGTAAGATTTTACAGAAACAAGCCAGGTCATATGTACTTCCAAGTTTACATAAGCAACTCATTCATTTCTACGATCTACTACACCCAACCAAATGCTCAATGTTAAGATTAATTAGCAACAGATTTATTTGGCTCAACATTAATGAAGATATATGCAGATACTAATAATACCAGCAGGAAATATATACACAAAAACACTCCCATGAACACTGATGCTTGTCTTACCAATATACTCATAGATATAGTTGAACCCTTACCACCATCAAAAGATTTGCACACATATATATATATATAATAAATATATTATGCTCTCATTACAGTTGAGCTCTCTGGAGAAGAAAATTTTAAAAACAGTTTCCACTTCTGCTATATGTGTGACTCTTCAGAAATTAATTGAGTTCTCTCGGTGACTGGCGTGTGTATACACTGCTTCTATACAACACGTTAAAATTTCCCTTCTCTGATTCCATGTGCCTATGGCTTAGGGAGTAGCGACTCCGACTGACACCAAATCGGTCAAGTTTTGATCTAGGCCAGAAGCAAGTGGATATGTCTAGCCACACTGATGAGCTGTGATACAGCAAAACAGGCTTGTATGTGGATGACTAATATATGTGTGTGTGTGTATATATATATATATATATATTTTCACATTTGTCAATTGTTGCATGCAATAGTCAATTGTTGTACCAATCAAAAATATATAAAGAAACAATGTCAAAGTGGATATCAAACTTTGGTTTACCTGCTGTAATAACTATTGACAAGAGCACTCAGTTTCAATTAACATTGTTTGAAGAATTCAATCAACTCTTACAAGTGAAACATGTGAAGACAGTTGTGTAATACTCATGAACAAACTGTCTTGTTGAAAGTTTTCATAGATGGTTAAAGATAATACAAGGTAACATATTGAACAGACAATGAACCTCTTGTGCTTCTATCAGTTAAAACATAGGATGCAACTTAGCAGAGCTTGCATTTAGGGCCTCTCTCACATTAGCTGAATAATTTATTTTTGAATAACATGGCTTAAAAACCAGCTACATTTACAAATGACCAGAAGAATGAAATGTCACATTGAAGGTTCACCCCAACAAGACAAGTTACTCTGCAACATTTCATATCTAAAAGAGGTTATAAAATTATGGCCTATGAACAATGCTTGCAAGAAAATATATTTCAGTCCAAATTATACTGAACCATATAAATTGTTACAAATTTGGAGAAGATTTCACTATCAACAGACAAACTATTTATATAAAGGAAACAAATACAAATTGAAGATAAACATTTTCAAGCTGAATTGACAGTTAATACAAACATACAAAATTGCTCCAATAAAATCACCTACACAAGAAAAAACATGATAATCAGACAGTAAGAAACAGGTCTTGTTTGGGATGTCTTGATCTTAAAATGTAGTAATTAAGGTATTTTGTGTGATTACTCAGTCATAAAAGTATCCAAAAACATACTCAATTTGACTTAAAAGAATTAAAATAAATAATTAGTGCAAAAAAGATAGATATCATGATACAAATTTTAAAATAAAAATAAATAACTGGAAGAATTCATTTCATTAAATCAATCAATTGAATCAATTTCAAAACATTATTTGGTGGGTGCCTCAAAAACCACTTAAATAGGTTAAGAGAAGTGACAAACAATATATGTTGTTTCCCCAGAAACAAATGTCACTCAGCATGTTGAACTTGGACAAAAGAGAAATTGACTTGTTTCTTAAAAAGGAGCTTTTGTTTTTTTAGACTTTGAAGATAAAACTTTATTCAAGCCATATCCTCCTGGTGTCATGTTAAGACATTTTATTTGTGACTATTTTTACTTACAAGTTGATATCTTCATTTTAGATGACTATCTTTAAATTCTCCAGCATTTTAGAGAAATTTTCACTTTCCAAAATTATAAGGACACTTACATTGTTTTATACTAAAAAAACAGTCTTTTGTGAAATTCTTATTTCTAGTCATAATTAAAACATTCATGTTTCACACAATATTTCAAATATGTATTCAAGTTTATTCAATATTTCAATTCACAAGAATACTTTTCTTTGTAAAATTCTATATTAAAAGTTTTGGCATTCAAAATTTGTTTCTTTTTCCCCCCCAAATTTATCACAACTCAAAACTATTTTTTTTAAGTTAGAATCAAAAGATCAAAGTAGAAACTACTACTTTTTTCATAATCATAAATCCAGGTTCTCACAATTTTTGTACTCACTCATACCCATTCATTATGATTAGATTAAAAAAAACAAAAAACAAAAAAAAAACTTTCAAAGTTATGGATAAAGAATAAGTTCAATTGTCTGAAAGATTCTCTGACTGATGACTTTTCTTGAAATTATACACAATATCACTAGTGCATTGGTTTGTTTTTCAATTAAAAATACAGAAGAAAATCCAAAAATTATACTTGTCCTTTTTTAAATAACTAATAATCTAAATTGAAACACTTTAGACAAATCTGCTATCAGCTTACAAATAAAGAGCTGCTATCAAAGACATTGAGATGCCAAAAGATATGCTCTATATTACTGATGAAAGAAAAACAGTAAATTATGTTTGTAAAGTTGAAAGCACAGCAACAAGCAAGTGATAAGCAAGAAGAATTTTTGGTACAGAAAAATAGAGTTAGCTACACATCTTTAACAGCATAGATTTCTATGTTCTAGCAATTATTTATAACAACATATTGATACAGGTTTTTAATTGAAAATAATAAAATAAACAAATTTAATCAAATTTAGATAAGTTAAAGGTTAATTATGTTTGATTATTTCTCATCATTTCGTATTACTTTCATTTTATTTGTTTGGTCCAAACAATTGCATTCTGTTTTTATCATTAAAAGCGTTCAGTTTTAGTTAACATTAAAAAAAAAAAAAAAAAAAAAAAAAAAAAAAAAAAATCACTTAATTGAACAGTGACAGCTGTAGCATCAGTGTGTATTTTTAAAATGCTGGCATATCATTTTGTTTATTGATTTCTATTAAAAGATAAAAATATTTCCAGCTTATGCTTTTTTTCATTTTCATGTAAAAATATAAATTCAAACAAATGAAAAATTTATGCAGTTCTCAAAGATACTATGAATGATCGAATGTGTCAAGTGTTATGCAAAGTTTTCTGCTGAGAATTTCTAACTGAACAGTGCTCTACAATTTGATAAGCAGGTTGATTGGGATGAAATCCAGACATTGAGAATAATCAATATTGTATGACAAATAAGAGTCAACAAAATTCAAAATATCTAAATCAAGTGCTGAAAATCATTGGCACTAACTCGATT
The DNA here is from genome assembly GCA_037127315.1 of Ascarosepion bandense. NCBI lineage: Eukaryota > Metazoa > Mollusca > Cephalopoda > Sepiida > Sepiidae > Ascarosepion > Ascarosepion bandense. Next base: position 4,367,208 of record JBBBDQ010000436.1, read on the forward strand.
ATGTTCATCACTGATGTCTATCATTCACATATTAAATGAAGACACTTACAGGAATGTATTTCCATGTGTGATCTGCTATTTAAATATAACAAAAATTATCTGTTTTTTTTATAGGTGATGAAAAATGGTTACTTTAAAACAACATGGATTGCAATAGTTCATGGGGGCAAGTGAAATAGACCACTACTAACCAAACGAACAGTTAGACTTCATCTAAAAAAGATACTTTGTATATTGTTGGATTGGAGAGGAGTCTTGTACTATGAGCTTTTTCAAGAGAAATAAAAAGGTATGAATTAAATGAGTACTGCTTTCAATTTGAAATATTACAAATAACAGACAAAATGTCTGGAATTAGTTAAGAGAAAGCATGTAAAACTCCATCAAAACAGCACTAGACATGTTTCTTTGGTGACCAGGTAAAAGTTGGTTGCAATTTGACTTGGAAGTTTTTCACTTCTCTGCCATATTCAACAAATACTGAGCATTCAGATTATCATTTATTCCAGTCTTTGCAAAAATTTGCTTAATATTTCAATTCCCTGAAAGATTTCAAATGGCAACCTAGAGATCAAAAGATCTGTGTGAATATAATTATCAAGTTGGCTGATAGATGGCAGAAGACAGTGAAACAAAATGACAAGTTATTCAAACAATTGAATGCTGAAATATTTTTATTTAATAAACTCATTGAACCTTTTGAGTAACTAATACTATAATCCTGAATTAAAAGATGGTTTTATACAATATTAATCAGAAGTAGGGATTATTTTAGAGAAAGAAGCAAAACAGAGTTTGTAATTCAATAAGAAAATGTTAAAAAAAAAAGGATTTGTAGAGAAAAGCAAGCATTTGCTACCTACCTTATGAGCAACTGGCTCTTTCAATCCATGAAGGAAAATAGCCTCCAGGATGTCACATAATTTATTTGACAATTCATTGCTGAAAGAAATTTGGTTAAAAATTAGATTTCATGAAAAGGAACAATGTTTTTCTTATAAATTTAGATACTGTCAATATTTTTTTTTTTTTGTTTACAATAAACATTTTTTTTTTAAAGTTTACCATCCTTATCTTCAACCTTATTACATGACTAGCAAAGTATTTTTTAATATTTTTTTCTATTCCTGTTTAACAGAAAGCTACATGAAAGGTGACTGTGTGACACTGAGAATCACCGGAGAGTAAATAAACAAAAAAAAAAAAATAATTGTTGGAATTTCAGAAAAATGTATCAAAAAGTTAAAATTAAAGACAAAATGCATTGTAAAGTCATGTTTTAAAATAATTTCATAAAGAATCAAACCCAAATGAAATAAGATTAAGCAAATCCAAGATCATCACCCCTCTCCACTGATAAGAAAGGGATCATTAAACCTAGTAGAAGGAAACATGTTGATAAAGAAAACCAGTTGTTGCCAGAATAACATTCATGATTTCTCTGGACAAAAGGGAGCAGAGAAAAGACATTTGTTTTGAATCAACCACCCAGAAAAGAAGTACCTCTTATGGAGAGAGAGAGAGAAGTCAGTCTAAAACACTCATTCTTTATAATTCGTCCCATGAAAAATTTTATATCCAATCATTAATTCAGATCTCCTTGAATGCAATTGATAAGGAAACTTTAATATTTTGAAGTGATCATGGACAAACAAACTGATCTATTGATTTCAAAAATGCATAGGCAGAAAAAAAGTGATAAACATAAATAATTTTATTTCCTTTTCTTTTGAGAGGTTTGGCCAAGAGAGAACACAACATGAGATAAGCTGAGAACTGCAAACTCCTTTTCACTATGACATTTTGAAAGTTTGAATAATAACAGGAAGCACGCTGAAGTTAGCTGCTGAGAAGGTGGGAGAAGGAAGAGAGATTAGCACCAACCATATGGAGTAGTAGTAGGAGATAAGGTGTGAAGAGAGTTAAAGAACAAAAAAAAAAAAAAGCTTGACTCCTCTAACTACTCTCAAAAAGGGGTTGACCAAATCCAAATTTGATAAACCACTTGAGTACAGATATTTTGAGAATATGGAATTTTAAAAAAAGGTTAGAATTAAACCAAATCCAAACCAATCCCCACCCCTGCCAGACACAGGACGTTTTAGACAAAAGAAACCAGGAGACACATGAAGAGCCCCCACACTACTGCTACCAAAAACCACATGATTTGCCAAGACCTCTTGACAAAGACCTTATGCCAGCCTAGAAGATGAAAAAAAACTTAAGATCAAAAGAGCAAATGAGAAGGTCAAAGGCCAGAACAAAAATTTAAGTTACTACCAACACAAGCTGCAGACTCTGAAGGTGATCCCAGTGTCATTTGATTTTAAGTGGGAAGGGTTAAAATCTCTGTATACAACACATACAGAAACCAATTCCTTGTTACATTTTTAATCAAAGTTAATTCTTTATTCCAAAAAAGCTGTCAGACCAGTCCTCATCTCAAATTTGCTTCATCAGCGATCTTCTCACCCTGAGAGATCAAAAACATAATGGGACAAGTGTGAACAGACAAACGCCAGCTAAGTTGAGTGGAACTGTGCCACCAACATGATACCAGCAGTAAAAAGAGTGAAATGTTAACAAATGAGGCATCAGCTAGATGATAACCACAGTTTCCTGAAAGAACTTGAAGACTAACACAAGTTGTAGGGCTACAGTATTGGTTATCACGAAGACCAATATAAGAATAATATATTTGGTCACTGCTGATCAGGTTCAAAAGGGTTGAGGGTTATAACTATTCATTATCAGCTAGAACTCTGTAAAATCAGCAAGTAATCACTTATAATCTTATAAACCATATTTATGTGGACATTATATATTTTCAAGAAAATCTTCAACAAACAGTAACTACGTTAACTTAGTTAGCACTTAATACCAGGTGCTGTAATCTTCGATGTGTGAGTGGTGTAATAGATAATGGCTCCAAAGTGTTAACTGAAGCACCAAATCCCAATTTCAGTTGGGTTCATTATATTCACTTTTGCATAAATATCCTAGAGAAAGGTATGAATCCACCTCTTCTCCCCCAGCTATGGATTAATTAGTAAGACATGTATCACAAAATCATTATCTCCCCAAAAAATCTTTACAGGTTAAAAAATTTTTCTAGCCTTAAATAACCTGCAAAGTTTTGATAAGGCATAAAAAACAAATCAATCAGAACATGTTATTTTATATATTTGAATAAGACAAAATACTAAATGATAAAATATGTAAAAACAAATAGAAATTTCAATTCTTAACAATGTTTTCTACTAACCTGTAGACTGGTTCATCCAAAAGTTGTTGAGCTTGCAAAGCTTTTAAGGTTCTAGAAAGTTCTTTGGTAATTTTGGTTTTTCGTAGATCTTCTCGGTTTTCATCTGAACAAAAATTTAAAAAGCTGTTTGGATCAAATTCTAATTTACCCACACTACAAATACAAAGTGACATTATAATATTCATATTCAAAATGAGTAAACTAAAAATTAACCAATACAAAACAGTACAATGATAAGCCAATGTACAATAAAAGTATATCAAAACCAATTTTCACCAGACATGATACACTGATTGTAACATAACCAAATGAGGTGGTGTTAAACTATACCAAGTCATAAATTTCAAACATAAGTATTTAGGACAAAGTCAAGAAGTATAAAAAAATAAAAAAATTTTTTCCAGGTTCATTAATAACAAAAAAGCTTGGGTATATATCATTAAGGTATATAAAAACAAATAAGGGTTTAGTCAAGATGTGTGTGTGTGTGTGTGTGTAATATATATCTCCGAGTGAGTACAGAACGAGGAGAGAAAAGAACATTTTTTTCCCCGTCCAAAACATTAATTTAAAACAGTGCTCAATATATGATGTATAGAGCTGTGAATATTTATTATAAATTATGTTTTAGAACATGTACATAATTTTTTCTATGTATGTCCTCTTCTCTACAATCATGTTTGTTTCAATGTTGGGATTCCAACATATCATCAGGAGGAAAGAGTGAGAGTTGGAATTATCCTCTGTTTATATTTGGTTCGTTGTTGTGGGGTTGGTTGGGGTTATTGATAATGAAGGGAATGTGTCTTTCGTTTTGACCGTTAGACTTTTGAAGAACCTAGTGTGTAAGTACGAAATTGTTGATTAATGCCAATGGTATTATCTGTTGGAATGTATGTTTTTGGTCAGGTATATCTTTTGGTTAGAATTTCTAAGAAAGCAGCGTGTGGAGTGGTTTGACTACTTGATCAGTTTTGTGTGTTTATGTGGGGGTTCTTTTTGTGTGTGTGGTTTAGGAACTTATCCTGTTTGTTGACCTTAGGAATTTTTAGGACGGCTTTATGGCTGGCTAGCGTTTAATTAATTGATGTCTGTTGTTGTTGTTGGTATTGATGTCTATTTCATGTATTCACTTTGATCCTGTGGCTAGGTTTTCACTTTGGGGTTCCTTAGATAGACGTGATAGGGGTGGGGTGTTTTTTCTTTTTAATTTTGATTTTTCCAGTACAGAATTTTTTTTTTTTTATTTTACTTCCTGCATTTACTTCCTAAAAAATACAAGTTTAGATTTCTTGAAATAACTTCGCCTAATACAATAATACTCCAAACTTGAATATAAAATAAAAAAATATTTTTAAAAAAACCCTATCCCGCTAAAATAAAAATAGAAAACAAAACAAAAATAAAATAAAAAATATTCCGTACCGGAAGATTGCACTGAAACAAAGTAAAAAAAAAAAAAATTGGAAAACAACAAATTTAAAGGTGGTGGTCCGCCAAAAAAATGAATATGATCGGAATTAGTAAAAAAAATAGACTAAATTTCTTTAAGTCAAGCGGCAAGCCTGAATCGTGTATAGAAGAAAAATGTTAAAGTACAACAGTTTTGGGGTGATATGGACATAGATATCAAAACACAAAAAATTGGTACATCTACTTTTCTTTATTGTACTTTTTTTCACTGTTTTTTTAGCAACATAAAAGAGAAAAAGGGAGGTATCAAACAACAAATTTTGTTTTTTTTTTCTCCCCATCCTGAATGAATGAGCAGAAATTGATGAAATCATTTTAATAATAATCTTGAACTTAGGAAGAGAGATTTTTCTTTTACTAATTAGAAAAGGTAGGCATGTTAGTCTCTAAAAAAATAAATCTGTTCAGCATGGGACACGTGTTATAAACAGCGTCACAATGATGAAATGAATATATTGTAACTTTTTGTAACTAATAGCATTTAAAAGTGTGTAGGTGACTAATTCTATGACTAAAAGCAGCAAACAATTCAGAGCAAATTTTATCTCAAAGTCGTCAAGTGAACTAGACATATTTTTTTTTTAGATAAATTGTGACAAACTAAAACGTTTTTCCATGGTTCATCAATTTTTGATGACATAAAAGTTTAGTTTCTATAATAATTTAATTGACATGTAGAAGTGATTTGAAATAAATACTATTTATTTCTATTTATTTAAAATAGCCTACCAAATGTTTAAAACTTCATTTTTTGTGGAAATTGTTACTATTTCTTTTTTTAGCACATAAACGAAGTTTAAATCCTTTAAAAAAGGATCTTTATTCAAACCAAAAAGTAGTTAGGGGCAATGAACAGTTTTCAAAGTAAAAAAACTAAGTATCCATCAATAAAAAAAAAGCTAAAAATTAACGATTTCTTTTGTTACTAATGTCAACAGTTGCAGCAATAAAAATGGACCCAAAAGTGAACAACTTCCAATAATAAAGCAAAAAAACACAAACATCTAACTAGAGAGACAGTCTCCTCGTCAGGCTAAAAAATATGCTAAAAATGAAAATACACAAATTATAAAATAAAATGTAATAGCGAATTTAAAACCTAGAAATGCAAATAAATGACTTTTGTCCTGATAAAGCCACAAGACAACCACAACAACGAAAAAAATAAAAATTAGTAGCAGGCTAGTTTAGGATCCAATTCGACATGTGTGCATTTAAAACGGATCATCGCTTTCTTCTCAGGCATCGTAAATTTTACAAACGTGTGACTAGCCTCAAATGTGGAGTTTCATAATTTTAGAAGTAAAAGTTATTCAATTTTTCAAAGCCTGATAGCCGGCGTTATCATCAAATAAACTAGGCAATCAAACCGAACACTAAAAAAAAAAAAAAAAAAAACTTGTTCACCGCAATATCGAAAAAATAAATAAATAAATAATTAATTAAAGCTTAAAAAAAAAGCGTTTCTTGTTCCGTTCATATAAAAAAGATGAAAATTTAAATGAGTTCATGGTTTTATAATTGCAATAATAAGAACAGCTGAATATGTATGACTTTTAATGACTATGAGGAAGATATGTCCATCAATAAGCTAAAAACACTGGAATAAATAAAATACGAACAATAAATGACGTAATATTGCAAGTGCGTTTGTCAGGATTTGTAAACAAAACATTAAAAATAAATAAAATAACCATCAAAAAATAAAAAATAGAAAAAAAATATTATGATTCTCATGTTTTTAAGATGGAGGTCAAGAAAGCAATATTTATTTATTTTATTTTTTATTTAATTTTCAACTTTTCAAAATAAATCCTATATAAAAAAAAAAGCAAAATTTCAAGAAATTATTTTTTTTTTCACTATAAGACTTTTTGTGTTGTCGAAAAAAAAAAAAAAAAAAAAAAAAAAAAAAAAAAGTACAATGTAAAAAAATAAAATAAATAAATAACTCGTTCTTGCTTTGTCTTAAACTTTTGACAGCATTTTTTCTAGCTGCTGAAAAATTTCATAAAAAGTATGAATTTCGACAATATATTTTTAAAAGATAAGAACAGGCAGGAAGCTATGTTTGGATATTGGACTGCTTTACCAGAAAATGTTCTGGAGACAATCAGAAAAGAAATAATGCTCCAGTCCAGTCCAGTAGTATGCTAGTTTGGTGGTTTCTTTAGTGAGCAATTTCCAAGCTTGTTTTTCGCTATGTGCGGTTTTCAAAACTTATCTACTCCTACTACCCAATACAAAAGAATATATTATTTTGACGCTCATAAAAACGGGAGAAAAATAAATTTACAAAAATAAACTTCAAAACAAATCACTGGCAAGAGAGAATGATACAACAACGCACCATTGTTAAAAAATGAGAAGAAAAGTCAGTTTTACTTTTTAAAATAACCATTCTCTTCTATCTCTGGAGACAAAAAATATTTCTAAATAAATTATTTACACAATCATAAAAGTCACAAGACAAAATAACAGACAATTGTATAAATTGTCTTGACTTGTCTTCAATTGTAAAAAAAAAATAAAAACGAAACCCCCAAAAAATCATCAGATTGCCTTTTTTCGCTCATCGATTACAGAAATTCTATTTAATAATAATAATCGACAGGTGTTCTTATATAATGTGTTTTGACAGTGTTTTGTTTTCTAATTTCTTAACACTTACCTTGGTTAGAGAAACTCATATTCGTCGCTAATCTTGGGGTTAAAGACAGCAGACCTTTATTTCACATAGAGTTGATAATCAGACGACGCGCCATCTTTAGTGTCAGGAGTTAGATTTAAACGCTTCAACGCGTACGTTCGGGTTTTTAAGTTCTTTTATCAAACTATTATTCTGGAATAAGAATGATTTTTTTTCCCCTTTTAAACATCCTCTTTCACTTCATGTTGTTGGAAGAGATTATTTACTAGTTTCTTTTAAGGAATTTATTTAATTTTTGTAACCTATCATTAATGAAATATAGGTACGCTATATGAAACTGATATAGTGCCAAAGATTATAGTAATTTGTAATTAAAGTTGAATATCACCTGTGTACCTCTGAAAACAATACATGTATGGGTTTTCCCCCAAAAGTTTGTTTAATGTTTACTAAAAGTTTTTTATCTTAGTAAGCAAAAGAAGTTTTTGGCAAACCTTATATATATACTAGCAGTATAGCCCGCCGTTGCTCGGGTGTAATGAAAGCTTTAAAACTAATCTATGGTCCTGGAGCTCAGACTCTTTGGACATTGGCACCAAAGACTAAAAAGCAGTAGTTGTTTCCAGTTAAAGCGAAACCATAGACTGAAAGAAAAATGAATGAATGTAAATCAAATTTTGGTTTCCTGGTATCGATATCAAATTTTCTGCACTATTGTAAGAACTGCAAACTTGAAACTTCTGAATATCATTTCTTATGTCTTTGTCTATGAGTGTATCAAATTTGATTAAAATCGGACCACTCCTTCTATAACCCGATTTTTTTGATTATCGATTTTCGATATTTATCGGGAGTACCTTGACACAAAACCTAGCTAAGAACACTTGCAGACGCTTATAGTACAACTGTGTAAATTTTCAAGAAAATTGGTTCAGCCATTTCGGAGTCTATAGGTAATGGATACACACACACACACACAGACACACACACACACACACAGTTCCATTTATAAATAAGTTTATATATATATATATAGGTGCTATATATTATAGTGGGTATCTCTTCTCTTATTTCATTTGTAGTGAGGGGTAGTAGGATTCCATAGTAGGTTAACGGAATTTGGCCTTGTGGGAAAATAGCCCACTATAATTCATAAATGATTATAAATTCAAGAAAGGCAATTTTGAGTGTAAAATAACATTTTTACATATATACATTTCAATTAATGTTTTACAATTAAAACAATACTTGGAATAAAGATCCAACGAAGTTAGAGAGAGTTCATGGCGGATAATAATGAGCTGAAGGAGATAAAAGAATGTTCAAGGAAGATACAAAGCTGAAAGGTAAAAGGCTTGGTAGTATGATTAATGTTCATTATCAAGTAGCAGTTTCTAAGGTCAGTAGGTCAGCAAGTTGGTTTGTGGAATGCCTTAGAAAAGGTCAGTTAGTACTTTGAGAACAGGGGAGGAAGAAGGAGGCGAACATAGTAGCCACTTGACATATGTCAAGGAAGAAACTAATTACACTCTTCTCATCTGTCTGTGCCTGTCTGACTAAGCGTCTATGTCTTCGCTTTTTATATCGGCATTTTGGATCAAAACAGCTAGTTTCGAATTTCATCCTTGTATTTGGTTCCAGGCTCCCCATTGGCTGGTAAATAAAAAAAATGGTAATTTGATATTTGATTAATTTTTATTTTTCAACTGGAACATCTGCGCGGATCCGGATGCACACGACGACTTTTTATTCATTAGCTTTCTGGTCAGCATAGAGCCAACATCCGGTTTGCTTGCTTTTGCTCGGTCAGTGGTATCACCATAATATATATATATATATATATATATATATATAGCACAACTCAGAGTTCCATGCACAATGCAATCATCAGGTGCATATGAACTGACTAGTCTGAGACTTGAATTTCTGGTTCTTATGCTGTTCATGGTAGTTATATATTACAATACTGGGATGATATTTTCAATTTTTTAATTATAGAATTTGATTTAATTTAAATTAAAACTTAAACATGAAATTGAAAAGTAAAACCTCAAAAGTTTGATAAGTAGGAAGAATATTTTTAGAGCAGAGGGTATATTTCTTGTACATATGAGTCAAGGCTGTTTGCTTGATATTATAGTTTAGAGGAAAACAAAAAGAAATTAATAATGATAGTAATATAAAAAGGTCTGTATAGGAAAATTTATATTAATCCAGGTCAACATATTTAAGGCGATATTTATTTCTATGTTTGCATGTAATCATCAATTTACATATGTGTGTGTGTGTGTGTGTGTGTGTGTAAATTTATGATAACATGCAAACATAGAAATATATATATATATATATATATATATATATATATATATATTTAGTAAATTATGTCAGATCTGTAAAATGGAGTGGATAATCCCAAAAAATATGATTAATTAATATAAATTGTTACATAGATAAATTAGAACTCAATGGATATTATCCAGAGCAATATGATATACAGAAAAGAAAAAATCAACATATATTTAAAGCGATTATAACTCCTGATTTATTTTGACAGGCTGAGTTACCTATTTCCTCAGATCTCAAAGTATCAAATCATTTAATTTCACTCAGAATATTCAAAAATAAATTTTAGTTCAGAAATGAATTTACTTCTAATGATGTCAGTTTAGGTAAAGGGTTGAGAAGTATACAGCTTAGCATTAAAATGTAGCAACTGTACCAGAAATGTCACAAAAATTAAAAATATGCATACACCAACACATATGCATACACCAACACATGCACATATACATAAATAAACCATAAAACAATTCATATATACAAAAATACAAGTAAATAGAAATTACCACACACAAGCAAATACACACAAATACACACCTAAGAAAACCATATATATATATATATATATATATATATATGCACACACACACACACACACACACACACACACACACATATAAATATGAATAAAATAAGTAAAGAACAGGCAGGAAAAATGTCTTTAATCTAAAATGTTTCACTTTAACAAGCTTCTTCAGAGAATTTTTTAGAGACAAATGATTTAAAAAACTTTTTTTTTAATTTAAAATATATCATTATAACAATTATAACAATTCCAGCACTTTAATTGATAACAATTCTAATAAATAAATCTGTAACCGTTTCACGAACACATTTGACACCATTGCCAACGTGTCATAATAAAATTTGCTACATTCAAATGTTTTACAATTGACACCAAAAATTCTAGCTTTTCACATCTTAATTCTCTACCCCACCCCAACCTAGTAACTTATTCTCCTACCCATCATTGTCTTACTTTCTATTGGTTAATCTAGTCCAACTCTTTGAATTCCACAACTCTCCACTTTATTGACTAGTTATAGTAACAACTGTATTGCTTTTAAATTTTTATATATAACTATTCCAAAGAGAAAAATATTTCACTGCCTAATGAGGTGCTAATAAACAGTACAAAAAAACACAACAGTTCTTGTATTGTAATCAACTATGTTTTTTTATAAACACTTATAAAAAAATATTACTATATATATATTGCAATTTTGAAATTACAATGGTTTATAAAAGCATTATATCATTACACAAAAAATTTAATGTTTCAGAACATTATTGAGAATTTAAGGAGGGGTGGTTAGAGGAAATTAAACAGTATTATTATTCTAGTTTGAATGTTGACTTGTGATTATTCCATCATGTTTTAAAACTGCCCTCAGTACATCCTAAACATATTTTTCTTCTACTTCTTCTTTGTAGATAACTTCTTCAGTTTTTCAAACTCCTTCAAGTGAACATTTGTTTTTGTTTCTTTTATTAAATTTTTCATTAACGGTATTCTGCCACATGTTGCTTTTTAAATTTTTAGTATTTTGTCTTATACGATTTTCTAAGTTGGAAGTACAGCTGTAACTTAATTTAACTGTGTTTCTATTAAATATTTTGTGTAGCTCTGAGCTTTTAAGGAAGTATTTATTGAGTAGTTTGAAAACTATTTTCCCTATTTTGGACTTTACTTCAAAATTAAAAGGCAGGTTAAACTAAATGATATTACGTTTTCTTGTATTGTTCTTTTTTTGTTCATTTATTTGGAGTTTATATTCTAATTTATTTTATGTCTATTTTCTTCTAAAGCTTTTTCATAATCCTTTTTTTCCTCTCATCAAAAATTCTTTCGTAAGAGGAATTTATAGACAGTCTATATTCTATTCTTTTAGGGATTCTTTTTAGGGATGTGTTTGATTATAGGTTGATTTGATCCGGTATTTACATATCTTAATTTTGTGTTTATTTTCATGTATGGAGAGACAGTGTCAGTTTGTAGACTGAGTTCCATGTCTAAATATTGGACAACTTTTTTATTCATTTCAACCTCGAAATCAAAATTGAGGCTTTTGAAAGCATTTTTCTTACTTTGTCACTTGTTCTTTTGTTGTCTGGTAAATACTATCAGTCCGTCATCTCTATATATTCCGCGATCATCTATGTAGACTATTTTGTTGATTTTGTGTAAAATAAATAAACCCATTAGCTTGAAAACCTTGGCTTCGTCAAACAAACCTTGTGGTACATCAAAGGTACCTGTTTTGATTTTTTTATCCATACTTTGCCATTGTGGAATAGCACTGATTTAGGACAATGTAAAAATTATTTTTATGTGATTCACTGGCATATTTGTAAAGATTTTAGCAAAATCAAAAGCTTCAAGAAGTTTTAAATGTCATATTTCATGAAACATTTTTTTCTTTGTTTTTAATTTTCTGGAACCAAGAAATACATACACTTATGTCCTTCCATTGGTTATTTTGCATAGAAATCCTCAGTGAATCACACATATTTTTTAGGATTTTCTGGCTTATTTTTCCAAATTCATTTTTGTTAGGTTGAGGGGTTGTTGGGAATGTTGTCCTTATGGTCCTTTATGGTGTAGGAGCCTCGGCTAAGTTTGATCAGCAAAAGCTGCCATAAAAATTATAAAAAACATACTGAGAAAAGTAAGGGATTCGTACATGTCCCTGCTAGCCCATGTAACTACCTCAATGGACTGTGGGTATTCCCCCAGTGAATGGCTAATGGGGAGGAGATTAAGAAAGCTACAGGCACCCGAGTGACCTAACTTCAAACTCATTCGAGATAGGGATGAACACAAAAAGGTTCAACAGCAGCACACATACAGCCAGAAACACAGAGCAAGAGAACTGAGACCACTGGAATCTGGAGTAAGGATTAGAAGCCCAAGCACCCCTAGCCATGAAGAAACAATAGTTGGAAACACCCTCACTCCATGATCCTACATTGTGGAAACAGACGACAACAGGATGGACATCCGACACAACCACCAACACATATACCTCAACTTCTTCTGAGCATGGAAATAAAATCAGAAAACCCAGAAAGCATCCAACCCTTAATGGACGAAACTGGAGAAATGGCTCATCAACCAACCAGTCCCTCATGCCATGTAACAACCAGGTCTGGAAAGATATCAAGACTGTTCACAAACATCTAAAATGGACAACAGTCATAACCTCAGAAGGGGAGATGTTATGATATCTATCTATCTATCTATCTATCTATCTATCTATCTATCTATCTATCTAATCTGGACAGAGTGATTCCCCTTTGAACGTGAAGGAACTAAAAGAGGGGAGTTGCCATTTTGATAATAATCGAGCCACATGTTTTGATATATCCATCATTTAATGAATACAACAGTACAATTTGTATATTATAAAAAATATTGTTGCCATTCTAATAAATGTTTCTTTCTTTAAAAATTTCACTTTGAGTAAGAGCATTGTCCTTTTTGTTAACACCTCTAAAAATATTTATACAATTCTCTTTTTTCTTTCTTTTTAAAGGTAATTGTTGTAGAGCAGCTAACACCCCTCTGGCACTCTCAAAGATAGAGTGGTCTGTGGTCCAAGGTAGCTATAAAAATAAAAACTAATAGCAATCTGAGAGATTTCAGAGTGTTATTGACGATTAGTATTGGACTGTGCTCTTTGCGACTCTAATGACTTAATCTCTTCTCTCTTCTACTATTTGTTGCTCTGTTTTCTGGTGTTTGTCTCATTTGTATTCATATACATTAGCACAGATGTTACGCTGTAGATACTCAACACACATCTTCTGGGTATCATCCTGCCACTATGACGATACAACAGTAATTTGATTTTTAGCAAGAAGTAGAAACAACAGACTAGTATATTGGTCTGAAGAAAGCCATGGAAATTAACATCATGATGCAGTCAATTTGGTTCACTCTTGAAGATAATTCAGTGTTTACCATGTATAAATTTTATGAAGCAACAAAATTAACAATACCCATTAAATTTTCTGAAATTATCAAAATATATGAAAATTGCTAGATTTTGGAAAAATATGAATTTCAATTTTAATGAAAAGATTATAGAATAGAACCAAAATTTGGTTATTTTTTAATTGTTAAAATAAAAAAAGATCAGTTTTTGAATGACGAATTCCCAATCAGGCTTTTGAGCCCAACGACCTATGATATCATGAGAATTTCATATAACTTTATATGAACCTTTTTTATTTATAAAGTAACACATCAGAAGTAACATGAAATGGAAAAAAATAGCATTCAAAACGCAATATAATTTGAAAAAAATTATATTGCATTCCATATCTTGTTTTATTTTGTCAGTAAAAGCAAAAGTTTTATTTAATCTAATCTAAACTTATTTATAAATGGAAATTTGTGTGTGTGTGTGTGTGTGTGTGTGTGTGTGTGTGTGTGTGTCCATTACCTATAGACTCCAAAACGGCTGAATCAATTTTCTTGAAAATTTACACAGTTGTACTATAAGCGTCTGTGGGTGTTCTTAGCTAGGTTTTGTGTTGAGGTACCCCCGATAAATATCGATAATCGAAAAAATCGGGTTATAGAAAGAGTGGTCCGATTTTAATCAAATTTGATACACTCATAGACAAAGACATAAGAAATGATATTCAGAAGCTTCAAGGTTGCAGTTCTTACAATAGTGCAGAAAATCAATAATATATATATGTAAAAGGCAAGATGTTTGTGTGTGTGTCTGTTTATCTGCCTGTATATCTGTATTTTTTTTCAGCCCTTTTATTTTAGTTTTTGCTTTGGGTTTGGCTCTAAGTAGGTATAATTGTAGTTCTTAGTCTCAGCCATGATACCATTTACTCAGAGGACTTATTTAGCCTTCAAAATTCAGTTTACGATGAAAAAAACTTATTTGATATCGATACCAGGAAATCAAAATTTGACTTACATCCATTCATTTTTCTTTCAGTCTACATTTTCGCTTTAACTGGAAACAACTATTGCTTTTTAGTATTTCGAGTCTGAGCTCCAGAACCTTGGATTAGTTTTAAATCTTTCATTACACCCGAGCAACGGCGGGCTATACTGCTAGTATATATATATATATATATATATATATATATATATATATATATATATACTAGGTGCGATTGGTAAATTGTAGCAATTAATTTATTATTTCAAATATTCTTTAGGCTGAGTCTGAGCACTAGGACCATGGATTAGTTTTAAATCTTTCATTACACCTGAGCAACACCGGGCTATACTGCTAGTCTTTATTAAGTAAAATGAAGTGTTTTACATTTACATGATAGGGGAAAATATTTTTGACCAATTAATTTCACAGGAGCAGAAAAACATCTTTATTCTTATTTCTATGAATATTTTTTTTTCTCTACATTGTTTCACATCAGATGAGAATAATTCTTGTTTGGTAGAACTTTAGTTGTGGAGAACCAGGATCACCCACATCCTGAAAGGATATGACAAATAAAAGATCACTTTGGTTTCATAGTTTCTTTTTACAGTTTTCAAAGAGAATCAACACTTTCGGTATGTCTGTTGGCATCAACAACATTTTTATGAGAATCAGAATATGAGACAAGTTAAAAAAAACATTAATGTAAAAGAGCTAATTCAGCATTTGTTATACAGTAATAATTTGAAGCGCTAATCTTAACAATACAGTAATAACACAATTTAACAGCTCTTGATTTAAGGAATATCATATTAAATGGAAGCATTTCTGAATTATATGAGCCATTGTTTCTTTGATTCGGCCTTGTGTCATACATAACCAAACTCTCTACAGCTTATAAGTTTTATCCAGAATTATCATCAGAATTATCATCAGAAAGTTGGTTGTTGGCAGATTGGAATGTGTGGAATAGTGTGGAATAGTGGAAGAATAAAAACATACATTTTTCATGTTAAAATAGAAATTATTAAAGAAAAGAATAACAAGAATTCATAGAAATTAATGTTCAATGAGAAAGTTGAGAGTATCAAGAAATGTTCATAGTAGTAATTTGTTGGAAAGAGTTTATGCGTATGTATAAGCGTTTGTTTGGTAGGAATGTCTTTGGATAGAGAAAAAGAAGTAAAATGAATTAGCACAAGAGAAAGAAGGAGAAGGAGGACAATGTCTAGGTCACTTGAAGCTTCTCCTGTTACATTTTAGCTTGTCATCTCTGCTGCTTCCATCTGAGTGTCTGACTGATGCTGACCGGGGTCTTTTATAGTATTTAGATTTTTCACACTGGATTACAAAGTTCTTTGGGTTTTGCAAATCACTTCCATTGGTCAGAAAATCAATTTAACATCTACTTGTGAAACTGGTTTGACTTTTTCTTTAAGCACATGGTCAATCCATTTTCTATTTGGGATAAACCAGGATTTCACACATCATTGTGAATTTTTGTAAAAGTGAAGAAGAAAGTTGATTTTAATTCTTAATTTTCTATCCACCACATCATAACGAACTGACTTTTTATTTTTACCATTTATTTTAAAATATTTCATTTCATGTAACATAAGTCTGAAAGGAGAAGTTAGGAAAAGTTGATTGTCATTGACTATCCTACACCTAGCTAATCTGATTTGTGATTCTTTCATTCATTATAATTTACTCATTCACCACAAGAACTCATTCATCACTGTTCAATTTGACACAGACTTCAATACCGCAAATTCATAGGGATCCTATTAAAACACCTATGATATAAAAATTTCACAATATATAAAAAATGTCTTCTTTTTTCTTTCTTATAAAAATAGATAAAAAATATGACATAAAATGAGAGAGGAAGAAACATACTCAATAATCAGTCAGTTAAGTGCCATACATAAAACACACTTGGGCGATCATGTCTCTTTTGAGACATGACTGACTGGGCAGAAGATTATCCTGCAGTAGGTTGCCATTGCTTTCTACGGTAGGCTGGTGAATTATATTATTATATTAATAAGTAGTAATTAGTAGGGGATTAGTTTATTATTTCATGACAATAGAAAACAGATCCCCCACTTTATATCCCAGTAGAAGCTTTAATTATCTTTCCAACTATTCAGTCAGTCAGTTAAGTGCCATACGTGAAACACGCTTGGGCGATCATGTCTCTTTCGAGACATGACTGACTGGGCAGAAGATTATCCCGCAGTAGGTTGCCATTGCTTTCTGCAGTTACTCAATAATAAAAATAACAATAAAACATTCAAACTAAAATATGTTAGTAGGACCTGTCTACCCAACAAAAAAATAAAAGTGACTACTGTATTCTCCCACTAAGCAGACTCAAGCAACTTACTCATTAGGGGCAAGAAAAAGACAAAATGAATAACAGAGTGGAGAAATATCAAAGGCTGATCCAGTCCAGAGAAAAAAGGTGGGAACAAAAAACAACCTGAGAAGGTTGGATATCTCAACATGTATCACAACAAAGGAGAATGCCGGGAACAGGCTGGAAACAACAATTACTCAAATTAACTAGATAAACAAAAGAGTCTCCTTAAAGCAGGGAGGAGTTCAACCGGAACCACCTCGTTGTTTCAAAAAGGTGACTAAAAAAGAAAACCAAGATTGGCCCCATTCACACAAACCAAGCTTGCAGCCACATCCAAATCTGCCAATAACAAATACTTTCTATCAGTTCTGATCTTCTTCTTAAGCTGACTGGCCAGACTATTTTTTTAAATTTTTGCTGACAAAGATAAATATTATAATAAATCATTCAACACGACTGTGTTAAGTTACTAGGTACATGTCAGACTGTGTTAAGTTACTAGGTACATATCAGACTGTGTTAAGTTACTAGGTACATGTCAGACTGTGTTAAGTTACGAGGTACATGTCAGACTGTGTTAAGTTACTAGGTACATGTCAACCTTGTTAGCTGAAAATTAAAAATCTTGTCAGTTTCAAGACAGTTTTTCACTATAAATAACAAACCCTCTTTGGTAACAATCTATGGGGAGGGGAGAAAGAAAGTGAGAGAGACACTCTGTCAGTATTTTATGTTGTTTAATGTGTAGCCAAGGTCACTTGCTGATTGTAAACAACTGCTCTCAGTGTCTCTTGGATGAGTGCACTGGAAAAATAACTTTTTGAAGGATGATTCTAGTACATGCATGTATGATTACAGATTAATCTCTTCAGATAGATATTCATTCTAATTGACATGTTTTTACCTAACATTGGTTAATTGAGTGCTGTCTTGAATTAAACAAACCAATGTTCATTACATTCAGTGATTTACAGAAATTATTTCTTTTTTATAAAATGAGGGATTTGTTGGATTTAAGGAACATACTCTCTCCTCAATTAGTTATTTACATCAGTTTTACTGTATCTATAGCGGGTATCTTATCTTATTCATTCTATTTCTAGTAGTAGTAGGATTCCGTTCTAGTGAAGGGTAATTGTATACCATTGCAGGTTAACGGAATTTGGCCTTGTGGGAAGATAACCCACTATAATTCATAAAATGATCATAAAATCAAGAAAGGCAATTTGAGTATAAAATAACATTTATATCTATACACATGTCAATGTTTTTACAATTAAAATAATACTTGAAATAAAGGTCCAACAGAGGTTAGAATGTTCATGGAAAATAATGAGCTGAAAGAGATTAAAGGCTTAGGCGTGTGGAGGCGTCTTGTAGGTAAAGAATGTTCATTTTGAAGTTGCCACCTCTAAGGTCAGTAAGTCAGTAAGTTGGTTTGTGTGGAATGTCTTTGAAGAGGTCACTCCTGAGGTCAGTAAGTACATTTGAGACAGGGAGGAAGGAAAGAGATAAGGGAGGCGAACATAGTAGCCACTTGACTTAAGTCAAGGGGATATTAATTACACTCTTCTCCTCTCGTTTTCCCGTCTGTCTGTCTGCTTTTGTCTTGGCTTTTTATATCTGCTTTTTGGATCAGAACCTTGTTTTGAATTTCATACTTGTATTTGATTCCGGGCTTCCCATTGGCTGGTAAATAAAATTCGCGTAGGCTCACGAAATGGAAATTTGATATTTGATTAATTTTTATTTTTCAACCGGAACATCTGCGCGAACTCAGATGCGCACAATGAGTTTTGTTCATTTTCCTTTTTGTTGTGAGAGAGCAACCATCCGGTTCATCGCTTTTGTTCGGTCGGTATCACCACATATCTAACAAAACTATAATGATGTGAGAAAAACCTCTCAGACCATATTATAACCCAAAAAATACCCAGCAGTATGACTTTATTAGAAATACTCATCCAAATAAAAGCTGAACAATAGACAAGTCAAGAAGATAGCACAAAAATACAACAAAATGAAAATAGCAAAAAAATAAAATATCATTGCATCAAAGCTATTCATTACAAAATTTTAGTTATAAACTGTTTCAAAAGAATTACATAATTTTTTCAAATTATCAATCTTACCAGAATAGTAAGCATCAAGTATGACAGTATTATTTATGTGTGTGCATTATGAATATTAGGTTTAAGGCTTCAATTTCTAATGTCATGATCAACTTATGGGATAGTAGCCTAGAGACTTAATGTAGTGGTTCATGGATTTAGTGGCATATTAATTGTGAATTAAATCCCTGGGATCTATCACCCGGTTCACACTTCACCCACATCTATTAAACAGGTGAAGAGGCTCATTCCTTGTTTCCTGTTTAGGATGCGGTTTCCAGTTTTCTCTTTTCCAATCATCTCACATTTTTTTTTTTTTTCAATTGGAGTAGATAGACTAATCTATCACCCGGTTCACACTCCACCCTCGTCTATTGAACAGGTTAAGAGGCTCATCCCTCGTTCCCTGTTTAGGATGTGGTTTCCAGCTTTATCTTTTCCAATCTTTTCACTCCTATGTAGCCCCCTGCACATCAAAGGCGTTACCGTCCTGCTTCGGGTGATATGATTAAAAAAAAAAAAGATAATAAAAATTCATGTTATTATATGGTACTTGTTGGGTGGAGAACAGACAAAAACTGCATTAACCAATCTGTTAGGTGTTGTGAAAAAATAACAAAATTGTTGACATATAGTTCTTTTAGTTGTCATTTCAGTGGATGTGTAAGAAAGGTGATTTTGAATGATGGAGAGTCTTGGAGTTGATGCGTTTGTCAGGTCAGTTGACCAGAGCTACAGTAGTGATGTCAAGAGAGGTTTAGAGTAAATTAATGAAATTTGATGTTTGCTGCAAACTGAGTTTGCCAATACACAGGATGAGAGTGGAATGTCTATGTGAGTATGGTGTGTGTGTGTTTGTGGGTTCAAAGCAGATATGTGTGTCAGGTTGGTTGACCAAGGTCACACTGGTAATGTTGAGGGCCTGCTGGCCACATTCAGTTTACTTCTGTTTTATTCGTTTATGATCAGCATTCTTAAAATCAAATTTGGTGACACCTGATCTCATCATTTTTATTGGTGGCAATGTTCATGATTGACTTCTTTTATTTTGGGATTTTAAGTTTTTTCTGGGGATTTGTTTTGTGGGCTAGATGTGATGCACCAAGCCCCTGTTCAGAACACAACTCTTTTTATTTGGGTTTTTTTTCTTTCTTAGCACTTACATCCAGCATAAATCAAAAAGAGATCTAATTTGCAGCAGAGTATAACACACAGATCAGTAGAACCAGGACTGGCAACAACTAAACAGTAATAAAGAAGTAATTGTGAGTTCAATCCCTGGGCTAAGTAGTACAGACTTAAACAGGACTAGCAACAACTAAGCAATAATAAAGAAGCAATTGTGAGTTCAATCCCTGGACTTGGTAATATAGATTCAGATTCCATTGAAACAGGATAAGCTATAAAAAGTAAACACAATGAGCCATCTTTAGATATAGTCAGTAGAATAAGCAAAATCTACACCTGTAAATTAAATAAAGGGTTCAGTTCAAATAAAGGGTTACTCTGGTGATTGCTAAATCACCTAAGTAACCTTGAATCCTTTGGCAATCACCTGAAGAATGCTGCAGGGTATCACAATCAAAATATGATAAAAAAAAGATGAGGACGTTAATCTGACTGTAAAAGATTTTTATCTCAATAGTGTGAATATGAATTACTCAGTGAAAAATCTACTAAATTCAATATTAGTAGTGCATATAGCCAGCAAAAAAGAAAATAGAATTTTAATAACAATAGCAAATGTTTTACAAAATCTATTTATAAATATGTTATAAGCAGTAATAATCCATTTGTTGCTCTGAAAATGACTCAACTGGTGTGTGTCAACTTACACTTTAAATCTAGGTTCTGCAAGGATTCAGTCATAGGTTAGAGTTGAAATGTAGCTCAGAACATATGAAGTAGAATTTGATAGACCCTGATGTAGATACTTGCAAATAATAAGACCCCCTCCACCAAGTTTTGCCCTAGAGGGAGCTGACTATAAAAACTGTCTCTTTAGAGTTGTAATTCTGCTTTTATGTTATTGGTAGGATATCAAAGTAAACTCAGCACAGTGAAAACTGATTGGGTGAAAAATAAGTTTTTTTCTGTATTGATTTTTGATTGGCTAGAAATATAAGCATGTGTTGAGTAGATGTAGTAGTAAAAGCATATTGAAATATACCCTTTCCTCCCTACTAATAGAGTGACAGAGAACCCCTCTCTCTCTCTTTTTTCTCTTAACACATACATTCTTTCTTTTTTTCTAGTTTTCCATGTTTCTGGTAACCTAGATATTTACCCAGACATAGCTTATGTGGTCAATTGATGTCATATGAAAGTCAGCCAATGACTAACACTCCCACCAAAATCAAATCAGAAAGACTTAGGCATTAAGTGAATATAAAAAGAACAGTGAACACATGCATAGCTTGTTCCACTATTTGCTCACAGCACATGTGAATTCAATTCAGCCACTGGAGAGTCAACCAACACACAACCAACCAAAAGAAGACTACCTCTGTGCAAACCAGAGATGTGCTTAAATAATCTTTGTGAAAAGAATATGCAAAAATCAAGGAATTAATTCAAGAATACAATTAGCACAGTCAAATACCCAGAACATAATATAACATTGCACAAACAGCAACCTGATCCTAGATTCCACCTGACACACACATGGAGGAACAAATATGCTATATTCACAAAAAAAAACTCTTTATAACCTGAAAACAGCAATATGTATATAATAATGAATATTCACATGAATACCACAATGACTTATACAAAAAACACATCAAAGACAGAAAATACAGAAAGGAGAGAACTGACAATCCTTCACATATAACAAAAGATGTCATCTTAAGGAGTCAACAACAAAAATAAAAATGATGGTGTAGTTAAGAAAACCTGGCCTTTACTCATGTATTTTCTCAATCTTGTCTAAACCATAGATTATTTGGATCTACTGTTTACATGAAGTATATTATACATTTTTTATCTGCAGTATGTGTGTGTTTTAGTGTGCAAAATTAATTTCAGTCCTAAGACTCTGTCATTCTTTCCTTTAGTTTTATTCTGTCAGTTTTTCAATTTTATTTCCTTGTTCTTTGCTTTTGTTTTATTATGTTTGTTTTTTTTCCAGTTTTATTTGATATTTAAACTTGATTTTTTTTATATCCACCTTTCAGACATTTTATTTTATCTTAATTTTCATAGTCTTTTTTTCTTTTTTTATAGTGCCATCATAAAATTTATGAATTATTTATAAATTGCTTTGAACATTTATGGACTTTAAGTAGCTTTGGCTTTAAACTGAAAAAAATGCCTATTAATTTTTAATCAGTGACCTTATAAACTCAAACCAATTGTGTAAATCTTATCTCTTTTTCTAGAAGATATCACATGACAACTGATAAAATCTAACTGAAATATTCCAGTATATTATATCAAATCAACTTCATTACTCAATAAGTGTACGTCACAGATGGCATGTAATTTTTACAGCATGAGACTGAAAGTTTCAAAGCATTTACTTTGGGAAAACTACTCTATTGGTGTTCTGATTTTTTATAGTACACTAGCAGTATAGCCTGGCATTGCTCAGGTGTAATGAAAGCTTTAAAACTAATCCATGGTCCTGGAGCTCAGACTCAGCCTAAAGAATATTTGTGTAAAGTTTGGTGAGAATCGGATAAAAATTGTGGATTTGTATAAAGGACATACAGACAGATAAACAGACACACACAGACATCTTGCCTTTTTTATATATATATTATCGATTTTCTGCATTATTGTAAGAACTGCAACCTTGAAACTTCTGAATATCGTTTCTTATGTCTTTGTCTATGAATGTAACAAATTTGATTAAAATTGGACCACTCCTTCTATAACCCGATTTTTTCGATTATCGATATTTATTGGAGGTACTTCGACACAAAACCTAGCTAAGAACACTTGCAGACGCTTATAGTACAACTGTGTAAATTTTCAAGAAAATCGGTTTGGCTGTTTTGGAGTCTATAGTTAATGGACACACACATACACAGACAAAGTTCCATTTATAAATAAGTTTAGATTCGATTTCTTTGGTATCAGGTCTGACTTAGTAAAAGTAAATAGATATAAACAGTTCAAATATACAGAGTATTTATTGCTTTAACAAAAAAAATTATTTACCTAAAATTAACATAAAAATAATGAGAGTCAGCCAAAAGTTGATTCTTGTAAAGGATTAACCATTCTTCTTTGACTTTCGGTGGAGCTGTATCAAGCAATATAAAGGAAAGGGCATAAAACTCACTCTCTCTTCTTTCTCTATTCAACTACAGTATGGGTACTTTGATGTTGTGTAATGTTTAACAAGCTTGTCTTGCTAGATTAATTGCAACTGAGTAGTGAGTTCAATCCTCACTGGGCACGCTATACTTTCAGCCACCCTAATGAAATTCTTAACTTTTTGGTTCCTTTTTTTTCACAATAAAAGAATTTTTTGTTTTTAAGTGAACAAACATGATAGAAATGTTATCCTTCACAAGCATGGCAAGGGTTTGGTGTAATATCTTTTTCTGCTTCACAGTTTTATTTTTATTGCACACTTTTTTGATCTGCAACACAGCACTTATTTCAATATTCTTAACATCCATTTATACATCTCTAACAATCTTCTGCCAGGTTTTGCAAAGTTAAGTTGGGTTCGTTTTCAAGTTTATTCAGAACTCTCCTCCTGATTTCTGTGTCTTTAGCTAACATTAAACTTTGCACAAATATTAAACATTTAAAATTGGCAAGGCTTAGTTCTGCCAGTTTGAATTCCTCACACTGATTATTTACAATACTAGCGAACATAGTAAAGTCATCCTCGTCATTTTTCAGTAAGTTCATACACTTCAATCTCTTATGGAATAATGACGTTTTCGGGATGAATAGCTCTGAAAGTAACGTAAACATTTCATTAAATGTTAAATCACTTATCTTCTTTAGTAGAATATAATTCATAAACTTTGTATGTTCAACATCGCCTAATTTTTGTAAAATAGTCTAACTTTTTCTGGTTCAACCAGTTTATGCAGCCCGTCTTGTATATGTCTTCATATCTGTGGAAATACAATGCAAAAGGTACATCTTTCTCAAGCCTGTAGTTAAAATCTGTCATGGCTTTCACAATAGATTCCTGAGAAAAAATTCAAATCGTCATTTATGTTGCTTGTAAACATTTTCTGCCGTTTCAAAAACAATTTCTCACATTTTTTAAGCCTTTGTTCAAAATATTTTTGTTGTTTAAGCTGTTGCTTTAAAATTTCCAACAACTCATTTTTAAACTCCTTCATTTTTTGTTTTTAGAAAGACATATGCATTTTCATATGTCTTTTTTCAACTGTCAATCAAAAAACACTTAATTTTCCACAAAACACGTTTATCCTGAGAAATCCTCTTGATGTTACATATTTTGGGGCAAATTGAAATTTTCAATTCCTCATATCTTTTTATGACATTTTAGTTGGAATAATATTGTGTTTTTCTTTTTACTGTTGTGTTTCACACAACTGGTTAATATCATATAATCCTTGAAAATCCTTGTAGCCAAAAAAAAACATGCTTTATGTTTTTTGTACAATTTTGCTCTTCCTGCACCAATGGTCCTTGGTTAATTTTTACATGAAAACCTTTGTTCACTTAAGTTGACTTGGTAACTTTTTTTCTGTGCTTTTTTTGCTGATACTATGTTCAGTTAACCTTCTGGCCCAAAATCTCTGTCACACAAAAAGGCTGTGTTGGTGATCTTTTTACTTAATTTTGGCCAAAATTTTCACCACCAAAAATCTTGTCACCAAAATGTTGTATTTGACCAAAGGTGTAATCTTTGATGCCAAAATGTTAAATTTTGGTTCACAGCATAATCTTTGTTAGCAAAATATTCTGTTTTGGTCAATGGTAGAAACTTTGTCACCAAAATTTTCTATTTTGATCAATGACACAATCTTCATTACCAGTGTTGTAAACCTAAAAGGTTACTGTGTGAGTAATCACCAAAACAAAGTTTGGGAATAATAGTATATGAACAAGTACAAGACTCGCAAGCTGTGTGAAATAGATACATTGCTAGTGAACTGCTAGTCAGTATAATCACTCTACTCTACTACAGTTTACTCCAATTAAGAAGATATACAATAGAAGTTGAAAAATTTAAGTCCAATTCCAGTGGTCCATTATCACATTTTACCTATAGAGGTATGGTCACAACCAATCCTTAATAGGTGATCTCAAAAGGAAGTGGACAATTTATGGAACTATCCAAATATATAGACAGGGCTTCATTTTAAAATTAACCATTTGTCATATTTTGCTCTTGCAGAGAGGTGTGTAAATAACTACCATCCTAAAACAATTGCAATATGAAGTTTTTCCTTACCTCTCATAACATTGATAATTTCTTTTTCCCTTAATTTATTTTTCTTTAACTTTTACTAGGGAGCTTGATCATGCTTATTAAATTGGCCTTGTGCCAAACATAAACAAACTCCCCACAAGTGAAGATTATCATCAGAAGTCTGGAAAGAATAAAAGTGTTTTGTTTGTATGTTTAGGTGAAAATTTATTTATAGAATAGAATAACATCAATTTGTTTGTATGAAATAATCAAACTGTGAAAATGTTCCAATAGAAAGTGTAGTAAGGCGTTAAATGAATCCAGAGTTTGTTTGTAGTAAAATGCGTGTGCAGAAAAATATTAACAAGGTAGTTTCAAAGTTTTTGTTCCTGTCTTTCTTTTTGCAGACAACGAGAAAGTGAAAAGGAAGGTAAAAAGATAATTAAAGATAAGATAATTAAAAAAGGAAAATTGTACTTATCAACATTAATTTTAGGAATCAGTTGAAATGTTTTATTGTTGTTGTCTTCTGCTTTTTCTTGATGGTGAGTGGATGAAGACAAAGGCATGCGAGAAGGATAAAAAGGGCGAATGTATATTGACAAAACATTATGTCCGGTTCAGCATTTTGAAATTTTATTGAACAGGTGAAGAGTTTCATCACTTGTTCCCTGTTTAGGATGTGGTTTCTGGCTTTCTCTTTTCCAATCTTTTCACTCTTTTCTTTTTTTTTTTTTTCAATTGGAGTAGATAGATTAAGCTATCGCCTGGTTCAAACTCCACCCACATCTATTAAACAGGTGAAGAGTTTCATCACTTGTTCCCTGTTTAGGATGTGGTTTCCGGCTTTCTCTTTTCCAATCTTTTCACTCTTTTCTTTTTTTTTTCAATTAGATTAGATAGACTAAACTATCGTCCAGTTCACACTCCACCCATGTGTATTGAACAGGTGAAGAGGCTCATCCCTTGTTCCCTGTTTAGGATGTGGTTTCTGGCTTTCTCTTTTCCAATGTTTTCACTCTTACATAGCCCCCCGTGCATCAGTGGCTTTACCACCTTGTTTGGGGTGATATGATTAAAAAAAAGATCTCCGGTACCATCTGACTGATTCAACTTTCTTTCTCTATTTATTTCAAATAACCTTTTGACACTGGCTGGTTAATTTCTCTCTGTTTTGTAAATTGCTCCCTTTTCATTGGCCAGAAAATAATTTGCACATGCTTGCAAAATTTGGCATCATCTTTTTACTTCAGTACAGAATCAATCCTTTTTTCTATTGGTCAAAAGAATTTTCCATACTGGCTTGTGAATTTGTAAACAGTGAAAAGAAGAAAGTTACTCTTATTTCATATTCACCACAACCTATCATAACATTGAGAATTTTCTTTGCTCCTTATCTATCAAAACACTCTTTGAAAAAATTATGAACATTGGTTCTATTTCTTAATTTTTTTTCATTAAAATTTAAATTCATATTTTTTTCAAAATCTACCACTTTTATATACCTTGGTCCATTCAGAAAATTTAATGACCATTGTTGATTTTACTACTTTATACAATTTTTGCAAGGTTAACATTGAATTAACTCCCCAACATTTTTAACTACACTCATATTCTTCTTCATAGTTGAAATGTCATGTGTTTGAAATAAACCAAAAATGTGTGTTCAAAATATAGTATAATGTATTTCAATTATTATTTTAATTAAATAAAAACAGAAACATAATTTAATTTATGTAAAGGAAAATTGACAAGTAAGTTTCAATTTATATAGGATGATATTTGAGTGCAGTAAAATCATAGAAGCAGAAAAAATGAAATTTTGACTTCTTTGGAAAACAATTTTAAATCTGATGCAAGCTTTTAGAATTTGGAAATATGGTCAACGACAGAAACAAGGCACAAAGATATTTTGGAAAACTAAAGTAGAATAAATATATCTACAATATTCATTTCTTATACTTTTTCAATCTCTTCTCGTCCAAGCTATGGGTTAAATAACAGGGTACACTGTAATATAGCCTATATATATATATATATATATATATATATATATATATAGGGTGCACTGTATATAAATAGCAGGGTACACTATATATATATTTAGCCTTGAATAGTAGCTAGTGTGAGGAAAACCCCAAACCGTGAAGAATGAAGCAGGTAACCACTCTACTATCTACCAAGGAGGAATGGTAATTCACAAAATGTAAAAAAATAAGAATCTGGGAAGCCATGGTCGGCTACATTCTAAAGAGATATGGTAATTTTTTTAAAATGTCATGGAAATGTAAGGGAGATCATTCAGTGTTTGTTATAAGAAAATTGTTTTGAGCGGTTATCATCTGAATAGACTTTTCATAATTAATTTGAATAATAATTTTATAACCTAAAACTAATGAAAATCTTTTAACTAAATTATGAAATGAAATTAAAAATATGAATAATTATAATAAATAATTAAAAAAACTTTTGAATGATTAATTGAAAAAATATTCAATTAAAATTATATTCTCTATCAAGAATATCTCGTGAAGATTTAAGCGCACTGGAATAAGGGAGAGAACTCGGCGATTGCAATCCGTTGAGAGAACCTGAGCATGCGCTGTGTGTACCATTGGGTACACGTGTTGAAAGCACGTTGTGTTCAGCTAGTGACTCCTGCAAGGAAAAGAGATTTTTCTTAGATTACAAATTCACTCATCACAATGTCTTGGTTATTCGGAATTAAGAAAGACCAACCAATCGGGGAAATTCCACAGTTTCCGATGCCTCCTCCATCATCTGGGGGCTCCGGCGGTAAAGGAAAGGATGATTCCGGTGATTCTCACGCTTCGAAAATGGAGGCTTATAGATTTGACTCAGCTGCTTTGGAAAGGGCAGCGAAAGCTGCTAAGGAGTTAGAATCTTCAAGTAAGGATTTTATTAAAAAAATATAGTGAGAGATTCATAAGAAGATTAGTTTCCTGGTTATCTTTTATTGTTTCTAGGTGTTCACGTTCAGCACGTAATGCTACTCTTAATCTTTTCTTATGTAAACATTTTGTTTCCTTTTTTCATATTATCTTCCTTTTTTTTTCTTTTTGGATTGGAAATTACGTTCTCCTTTCCAATATTTTTAACTTCTGACCCTCTTATATCGATTGACTAGATTTCCTTAAGTAGTCGGAGAGAGTTTGATTAATAGCTTATGACATCAAAACGAAAAAAAACTTTTTTTCTTTTTTAATTTTTTTTTAAAACTCTTTATAAAATAATTTTTGATACTTTCATTTTTCAATCAAAAAATTCCTTTTTAATTTTAATAATTCTTATCGAATAATATTGATATATAAGTTAATGAGACTCTTCGTGGTGTTTTTTTTTTTTAAATAAAAAATACTCAAAATTCGTCTGGGTTATTAACCTGATTTAATAAAAGAAAATATTTTGAGTTTTAAAAATAATTAAATGTTTTCTGTACTTCTTTTAAAATATTCAAATTTATTTACTTTGAAATAAATCACAAAAAGGTATTTTTAAGTTAGGAAAAAACACGACTTAATTGAGGCTATGCTAAAATTTAGCTAAATTATTGCATAATGATTTTAGTCACTTCTTAGTCGATACGAACGAGCAGAACAAGATTTTTTATGAATGACAAATTAATTCGTACTTTATTTTATTTTATCTCTGAAGTTCTTTTTTATTTTATTTTAAAATCTAAATAAATTCAACGTCTAAACAGTTTTTAGTCTTAAATTCATTATTAAAAATTATACTTTGTTTACTTTAATGTCAGTGTTGGGTTTTTTCCTTCTCTAAATAAAACATGTGATTTTTTTGCATGACCCATTGACTCTAAGTGTAAAAATGTGTAGTATTTCTAAAACCCGGCAAATTATTGTGTCGAGTATAAGAATGTTCGCAAAATGACCCTGTTTTTAAAACTGTCGTTGACTTCCTTCTCTTCCACTGTTGCTTCTTCTTTTTGTCATTTTCAGTGTAAAATTTCGTTTTAATGAAAGGAAGATAAAGTTGTTGCTTTGTTTTCAAGGTCACCCTTGCCATGAGAACTTGAATGTTGAAATTAAGTCGGTTTCACTTTGTCGCACATGTTCTATATTGCCACCGGTTATTTATTCGTATGTTCGCGTTTAAAAAGAATTTAATTCATATTGTATTCAAGAATTAAGGAACAAAAAACAAAAAATAATGGTCAAATTTTGAATAACCGAACTAAATAATTGCTTCTTTCATTATAGCTGCATTTTTTTAACGATCTTTTAGTTTATTTTTTGCCCTCTTAAGACTGAAATATTGTTTCTGATACGTTTGTTTTGTTAAATAAATTTTTTAAAAAGTGGGTGCTTTATCTTAAGATAGGGTGAAAAACGTAAATTCCTTAAAATTTTAAATCTTTACCTTTTTATTTAAAGAAATAATAAAGTTGTACAAACGAATCTTGTAATTTTAGGACATTGCATTGTCATTTATTTTTAATTTAAATTCATGAGCGACTTTTTTCATTTCCTCGAATTTTGTTCTTATTAATTTTTGACTCGAATCACTTTTTTTTTTTTTTTTTTTAGTTTCATGCTAACTATCAACTCTTTGGCGGGGAGACCTTTAAAGCTTTTTCCCCTTCTTCTGTCCAGTTTAAAAAAAATTTGTTTAGTGTTTTAAAATTTGAATATTTTACTCTTTGTTGTTTATGGTGATAGGTTTTATTTTAAATAATTATTTTTAACCCAACCAAAGCAAAAATATGTCATAAGTGGTGAATACGTTAGAGGGCCACTTGTTATACGACGCACGAGTCAAGGTCACTTTTTTTTTTTTTTTTTTTGAGAGGAGTAGGAGTATCTTTTTTTTTTTCCTCTGCTCCAAATATCAAGTGGGATCCCGATCCTTACACTACTCTTTTAGTCCAATTGAATTTAATTCAAGAATATATTTGCTTATTTGCATGACTAATAAATATTACAGCGAAAACTGCAATTTAATGGTCAACCTTTCTTGAGGGGTTTGCTCATTACCTTTTTTTTTTCTTTTTTTTTTTTTTAAGAATAAATAATAAATGTAATGCAATAGTTAAAGAAGTAGTGTAGCTGTAGGATGTCATGGAAATAATTGTTGGGACCAAAAAGATGAAAAATTTTATCTTCTTGTCAACAGTAGTAAGGGAATATGGGAATTCTGGACAGA
Organism: Ascarosepion bandense; assembly: GCA_037127315.1. NCBI lineage: Eukaryota > Metazoa > Mollusca > Cephalopoda > Sepiida > Sepiidae > Ascarosepion > Ascarosepion bandense. The sequence continues at coordinate 4,397,864 of JBBBDQ010000436.1, forward strand.
CATCAGCAGTAAGTGAAAGTGTGCAAAGGTGACATAAGAACTGAACTGCTGATTACTGATGAGGAGGGTAATGATCCAACAAAGAATGAATAAAAGTGAGTGAGGATGTTAACATTTCAACAAAGAATGAAACCACATCCTAGTTCAATGCTGGTGCTGCTCAACCTGTCTGTTTATAAACCAGGAAGCAGACACTGCATTTTATGGGGTTACATTATCATCAATCAGCCAGGGTTTAAGACAATGACATGATTATTGCACCTCATCTTGGCCAGGCTTACAGCCACATCACATTTTTTGAAATATTGGTTTCTGTATGATCATCAAAGTTGAGCAAGTCTTGTAAATTGTCCATTTGAATTTTGAAGAAAGTGGTGTAGGTAGGGGATATATTTGATTCATGAAATTGTGTTTTATTACCTGCCTGCCAAGCCTTTATTTTTGGGTTTTATTAGAGGAGGAGAATAGCTAGGTGTAAAGGGTTGGAAAGAGTGGGATTGGATCCATCTTTAATGTTTATTTGTATAACTATAGAGTATTTTTGTATTTAAGCACAGTTTTATAATTAATCTAATCAATACCTAGATGGGTGACTGATTGGAAATTCCACATGCTGTAAGTTTGGGTGTGCAAGTGGTAGGATGGATAACGGTTTGGAATTATTAATCAGAGATCCAAGTTCCACTTCCTATCATGTCTGTTATATTTGCTTACCTGCAAATACCTTTAGGAAAGGTATGAATCCACCTTTTCTTTCCCAGTTAAGGGTTAATTAGTAAAACGTGTATCATGAAACCATTATTATCTCCCACAATCTAAAAATATTTTCTAGTTTTTAAATAACCTGCAAAAGGTTGATAAGCTGTAAAACATGAATCAACGATATGGGCCAGAATACCATTGACTGTGAAAAACTGTCATTGTGTTTCCTGGTCATGCATACGCTGTTTTCAACAACTTTAGGGCAGTTGATTTCATGTATGAGGGATGACTGGGCTATGAATCAGTCCTGCCAGCAGGGTATTGTGCAAGCTGGGATATATTTATCATGATGTGGAATGTGTTCTTTTGGTGTTTACAAGGACCACAGGTAAAAGCAGTTTTGATAGGTGTGATATACAAATCATTTGAACCTTTTTATGCTTATCATGTTTTGCAGGTGGTAATGGTTTCTTTCAGCAAGATAATACAGTCTTCTATATATGCAGATGACACAAACTGGTTTCATAAACTTTGCTAACTTCTAAATACTCAATTATCTTTCCCCTCCATCATGCTCACCAGATTTGCACTCTATTCTGTTGAGCATGTGTGAGACATGTTGCAAAAGTGACAAAATTATCTGCTGCTACATTCAATAAATCCTGCAATATCTATATATATATATATAGAGAGAGAGAGATTGTAGTTTTGTTATTACAATGGCTTATAAAAGCATAATATCACTACACAAAAATTTTCATGTTTCAGAACAAAATTGTTCCTCTTCAGGTGATATGTTAAAATAAATGGTGAAAATGATTTGTTTTTGAAAATATGAGATGAATTTCTGATTATTTAGAAAATTAGGGAGGAGTAGTTGGAGGAAATGCAATAGGTGTGTCCAAACAGTTCAATCAGTATTTAAAATTATGTAACCATGGAGATTTAAACATTTGGTTTAGGAAAGGAGACAGGATGGCATAGATCTAGACATGTAATTTTTTTATTTTGTCTGGGTAACATACACAGTAGGACCTTTTATTTATTAAAGGGTAGACAGTAATTTTAATCAAGAGGTTGAATTTTAGGGGTTTTTTTTTGGTTTTTTTTATTGAATGATAGATTTTTTTTTTTTTTTTACTACTATCTATGAGTATGTCAGAATTTGAATTAAATAATTGTTGTATACATAGTTATATTGTATTAAGAACAGCAATTTAGTATTGAACAATAGATTTTTTTACTACTATCCATGAGTACAAATCAGAATTATAAATGATTCAAGATGGAGATTTCCTTTCGTAAATAGTCTGTCATGATAATCACGTTATTGTAAATATCTCGTAAGATATAGTTAGAAAATAAGAATAAAAAGGAAAATTATAAAAGAGAAAAACCGAACAAATAAGATATAATAAAGAAGTTAAAAATTGGAGGAAGAGAAAGGAAAGTCGTAAGACGAGCCAATATGATAAAGCGGTTTATTTTTTTTATATATATATATTTTGGTTTTTCTTCTCTTCTTCAAAAAGACACCCCGTCTTGGCCATATGTAGGAAGATCAGGACAATGAAGCATACCCGATCTATAACGTCGAATAGCCCAAGTGAAGTCTTGATTAATTACCTTTTCTGAAGCAACTTATATAATTATATAATGCATGTCCTAAAGCTAGTGCTGGGTGTGAGCCAAATACTGATCATATTCAGTTGGGTCACCTATTGAAGAAGTCTGTTGTTTATTTAGACCCAAAACTTCTAATGACATGGGAGCAACAACACTGATGATGCACCTACATTCGGCACTTTAAGGTGTATTTTAATAATTCAGTCATTGTGAATGCGTATTTCACTGGAACACTTGATGACACTGCTCACTGAGTAACCCTGTAAAACAGTTTGTTTATGCATTCTGAGTTAGCTCCCCTTCTGATTGGTCATGAGATATTCAAAATGACTGAATACATTCTGAACAAGTGTGTGTGTGTCAATTGGTAACAGAAAGTTCTCAAATTTGACATGCTGCAAGTGTACCATTCATTGGAAATGTATATAAAGTCAGCTAATGATCATTGATACCAGGTTGGCTGAGCGCTATCTACTTATGCAAGGTTGCATAATGTATTGGAACTGTTCTGAAATGTTTATAAGTAACACGTCTGCCTCAAATTTTGTGTGAAACTTGACAATTTTGCTCCCAAGATTTTTGAAAGGCTTTGTTAGGCTTTTGATGAATATTCTTTACATGAACCACAGGCTTTTGAATGGCACATGTTCTTCAAGGTTAATAAAATGAGTGTCCACTTGTAAAATGAGTGTCCACTTGTAAAATGTCAGAAAATGGTATTCTGAGGTTGTGATTACTTCTGTATTTTCTCAAGTAGCCAAATTTTAATAATTTGAGGAATATATCATTTACTAGAGTAATGGTATGGTAATCTGTGTGAGTAAGTTGTGTAGTGGTATGGTAATCTGTGTGAGTAAGTTGTGTAGTGGTATGGTAATCTGTGTGAGTAATCATTAATAACACTATTTACATTCAAACTGTCCTCATCTTTGTTTTTGTAATCTTCCAACATTCATCAGGTGTGTATCAATCTGGATAACCTACAGAATTCTGAACTGACCCTGATCAATATACACTTCAACAAAGGCTGGAGGGCACAGCAGCCAAAATATTGTTAAAGATGAGGACAATAGTCTGAATGTAGATAGTGTAAACATTGGTGTAGTACTTTTATTTATTATTTTCAAACCCAAATTCAGTAATTATAATCTGTATAAGAAGAGGATTAAATAATCCCTCAATTCCCCTAATATTATTTTACTTCCATTTTTATTTTCTTCAATGCATTGCAGATTTGTATACCCTGCAATCCACATTAACATATTCCCTCTATGCTAAGATGCACCCTATAATTAGTGAGGTATTTTGGGAAGAAAAAAATGTCAGATTTAATAATTAATCATAATAGCAAGTTCAAGTCACCAATTCTACCCTATCATTTTTCTTTGTCAACAAATTATCATATTTTGAGCCTATTAACTATTTACATTGTTCGGACTGTTGTCCTCGTCTTTATTGTCATATTCAAAATGTTTCAACCATTGTACGCTCCAGCATTTTTCAGTTGTTTGTAATTTTGAACTGAACCCTTTATTTCAATCACTGAGGTAGATTATTCTCATTCCATGAGTCATGCCACTTTTGGATGTCTTAGTTATCTCTATTTAACTTGACTCTGTTTTTGTTCACCACTGCCATTATCAGGTATTGAACTCCTAACTCTTGTTGTCAAGGACAAGTGGCCCAGTGGATAAAAGCATTGGTTGGATCCAGTGACTTGACCTAGAGTTAAGTAGAGATAACTAATACATCTGGAAGTGGCATGACTTATGGAATGAGAAAAGTCTACCCCAGTGATTGAAATAAAGGGTTCAGTTCAAAATTCCAGTCACCTGAAGAAAGTCAGTGTACAGTGGCTGAAACGTTGTGAATATGTCAATAAAGGTGAGGACAACAGTTTAAATAATGTAAATACCTCATTTCAAAAATATAGACAAATATTAACTATTTGTGGTTATTATTAATTATATTTTTAATAGTTTAGCACAATGCTATACCTATTCAGATAAAAACAACTCTTTTCTGATGTTTCATGATCACATTCAAGAGTGCAAATGGTGTGTTATTTTGCATTGTCACTATTACTGTATGAATTTATTATTGCCTATCCATTTATATTAACATAGTAATTAACAGTTGCCTTGTCTGCCAGTAGATGGCATCAATGAGGCACCATCACCATAGACAAACATGGTGGATTGTAAGTACTGGAAATTAATAGTACATTTGAAACTAACAGCTGGCCTAAATCAACTGGTTTGTTTCAATAGTACACAAGGTGTTATAATAACACTTATTTTTGGTGTATGTATGAAACTGTCAGCCTGTATTTTATGACTGTGGTTGGAGTTTGGAAAGATACTATGCCTAGATAAACAAAAGATTTACAGTCCTTGGTTACGGGCAATCATCACTACTCAAAATAAACAATATATATTGATTGATATTAACCTGATATATAGTATTTATTATATATGAATGATAATTGTAGGCTGGGGTTTGTGGGGGTTGGCAAATTAGCAATTTTATCATCTTTTGATAAAGTAAAGGGAATATACAGTATTTACATTATTCAGGCTATTGTTCTCATCTTTGTTGCCATTTGTACAACATTTTGGCCGTTGCACACTCCAGCCTTCTTCAGGTAGCTGGGCCATGTGTTAAGGTGGATATAGATGTTAGTTCCTGTGACTTGACCCAAAGAAGCAGTAACTTGCAGGGTTAAAGGGAGATAACTGATGACTTCCAGTCGCAGCATTACTACACAAGGAATGAAGATCATATACACCAGTGATTGTAATAAAGGGTTTTTGTTTGAAATTCCTAGCACCTGAAGAAGGCCGGAGCATACAGTGGTCGAAACGTCGTACAAATGGCAACAAAGATTCGAACAATAGTCCAAATAATATAAATACTACCTCACCTCAGAAATATAGATAAATACTAAAGAGAATGTACTCTCTTGGATAAAATGTTTCTCTTTGACATTTCTGGAATGTTACCAAATGCAAGATATATCTAATGGATAGAGGTTGAAATGTGAAGAAAACTGACCCAAAAGAATGACACCAAAAATAAAGCTTATGTTGACTGATGGTACCAAAGGCATGTGCTAGTGGTGTGCTAGTAGTTAAACCTTTCTACCTATTACTCACCTATTTTTTTTTTTTTTTTGTTGTTTTTGCAGGCATAAGCTTAGTAACAGTCTGGCAAATAGTATGGTGTGAAAGTGTATAGAAAAGAGTTATGTCATTGAATTCCTTTGTGCAGAAAAAATTTCACACTATGACATTTATGGAGACCAGATAGTAGATATGAGCAGAGTTAGGAAGTGGTTAGTGTTTCAGCAGTGGTGACAGCAATGTGTTGGATAAGTTGTATTCAGGCTGGGAAAAGATAGCCTATGCAAACAAAATTTTCTTGCCAAAGTTACTAAGAAAGAGTGTAAAAACAGTGTTTTGTAATTGAAAACTTGTTCTATCCAACATTGGTGTTGTGCTTCCTTTATCTAGTTTATGTGAAAATAAATATGAAGCATTACTTTCAGATAACCTTTTGTGTAATAGTAACAACACTTTGTTTTGAAAATTCAGACAAATTTTTTTTTTTTTTTTCTTCCAGAATTTTCAAAAGAGGCACTGGAATTGACAAAAATGCAAGAAACAACTCTGCAAGCTAAATATGGGAAGGAAATGAAGGTAAAAGAAGTCTTTGATTTATTTTAGTTCCAAAATCTCAAACGCTCCATAACCAATATTACTAACATCTCTCCTCACTCATTAATAAAAGATTAGTAAGTTTCAATCAAGGGGAAAAAAGACTAGTAACATTTTGGTCATTTTCATACTATAACCCGTTTTCTTTTTAAGCGTGTTGCTAGCTGAAGGTATCACTTGGAATTTTTCACAGCCATGAGTTGTTGCACTGAATTTATGGCATTAAAAAATTTACAGCAGCAGATTCTGAAGTGACCCTTTCCTTAAAATAACAGATCAATTAGCCTAGAAAATGTAAAAACATGAAGAGTTAAACTGCCAAAGTATGTTAAGGAGTGAGTAGATTGTATGTTAATATATGTGATGTTGCACGTGTGTCTATAGGGCATGCATGTGAAGTTTGTGTGTCTATAGGGCATGCATGTGAAGTTTGTGTGTCTTTAAAAATGTGTAAGAGAAACGTGAAGCAGAAAAAGCCAGAACCACTTTGTGATCTTAAGCTGTTTGTTTTAATTTTTGATTTCATAACTGACTAGCAGTATAGCCCGGCGTTGCTCGGGTGTAATGAAAGCTTTCAAACTAATCTATGGTCCTGGAGCTCGGACTCTTTGGATGTTGGCATGAAAGACTAAAAAGCAATAGTTGTTTCCAGTAAAACCGTAGACTGAAAGAAAAATGAATGAATGTAAGTCAAATTTTGATTTTTTGGTATTGATATCAAATTTTCTGCACTATTGTAAGAACTGCAACCTTGAAACTTCTGAATATCGTTTCTTATGTCTTTGTCTATGAGTGTAATCAAATTTGATTAAAATCTGACCACTCCGTCTATAACCCGATTTTTTTTCGATTTTCATCAGGGGTATCTCGGCACAAAACCTAGCTAAGAACACTTGCAGACGCTTATAGTACAATTGTGTAAATTTTCAAGAAAATCGGTTCAGCTGTTTCGGAGTCTATAGGTAACGGACACACACAGTTCCATTTATAAATAAGTTTAGATTAGATAGATTCAGATTCGACATAATGCATTGTTTTAAGATCACTTAAAATTCTTCTCATTTGTCTGGTTGAGGGAGGAGGTCATTTAATTAGTAACTATTTACTAGTTACAACAAAACCTCCTTTTAAAAATATGGAATCAATTGTTACACTGAATTGAATCAATAACATGAAATGTCAAGAAAAAAATTAGAAAAAATTCATTTTAAAATACATTTATTCATAAGAGTTGACAATATCGTCAACTTTGTCTTGCTTAGACTGATTTAACAGCAAGAATATTTCATTACCAAAAAAAACTGGGGTATGTTCAAACGATTACTCTTGGAGTGGAGGTTGTTCTATATACTGGTCAATCTGAATTGTATTCTTAGTTGTATTTTATATATCTATATATATATATATATATATTGTGTGTATTTTGGCAGCATTTTTTCATTAATACAGGTTTCATTGAATAATATAGACAAGTTCTGTCTATTTTGTGTAAGATCCTTTCATATGATCTGATTAACTTGATAGTGTTATGGAAAGACGACAAGAAATCGTAATAATTGTTGATTTTTTTTTTTTTTTTTTTTTTAATCTGGTTTGAGCTTTTGGCTTACATAAGCCATTATCAAAGGATGAACATTTAATATTCAGTGAACATAGAACATTTAAATTAACAGAGTGGAGTTATACAGAGAAAATTAAACTGGTCCCTTTTTTTTTTTTTTTTTTTTTTAGACCTGTTTAATTTTCTCCTCTCTCTCTCTCTCTCTCTCTCTCTATATATATATATATATATATATATATATATATACATACCTAGATTTTTTTCTTTTATATACAGTAGAGAAATTAGGAAGGAGCAATAAAAACTGAGTCTACAGCTATATCGTGTTCAATACACCAGTTCCCATCTGATCACTGAAGTTAAGCAACATCGAGCCTGGTCAGTACTTAAATGGGTGACCATTTGGGAATACCAGGTGCTGTAAACGTAAGGACCAAGAATGGTCCACCGGTCCTCCAGGTTTGAGGGTTGGGTGCAGGGCTAACAACCCTGCCCCGTAAAAAAGTTTGTTACAGAAACAACAACAAAAGGTTGCTGCCCTATGCACCATTTGGGTGTGATGGATAAATAATGATGATAAATAAAAACTAACTTGTATGGTGCAAAAATTTACAAAATCTTTTTTTGTACAATCTTTAAGAAATCTAAAGTGTTTTTCAAGTTTATATGGCACTATTATTTATGCAATATATATTTGGTTGTTTACAATCCTTTGAAGTTTATGCTTCTCTTTATTAGCTTGTGGAATCTGTCAACTATAATATGTCATTTACAAGTCTGATGTGAAAATTCTACATTGAGAAAAATGGGTTCCATATGAACTTGCTTTCTTTTCTTGTTGCAGAAAAGTTTTGAATTCGTTATCAAAAACCAAAACTTAAAAATTTCATGGTTAAGTCTCTGTTAGCTTTCAACAACACTGCCTATACAAACTTGACTGAGGGTGGGAAACATCTTTCAGTTTCTAAAATTGAAAGGGAATTATTTAATCTGAATAGCTGGAACCTGGACACACTGCTATTGCACCAATGGCACTGTGAGCAATTGGCTCATTTGAAAAGTTGAAACATTTTTTTTTTTCCTCAAGAAAGTCAGAGATTATTTTGCTGCCTGGTACTTGGCCTGTACTCAGCTTTCAAATACAGTGCAGCAAATAATCACAGAGCTGGGATGAGAACTTCTTCCACATATAAAACTTCCTGACCTGTCACTTTCAGATGATCATTTGTTACTCTGTGGTTCCAACAAGTTATGCTATTCAAAAAAATTCCTTTAAAAAAAAACTCAAATCAAAATTAGAATAGATTTTATATGATGAAATATAAAATTTAGCTGGAAGATAGCGCACAGTCATGAAAAGTGAGGGGGATACTTTAATTACTGAATAATGATGCTATGAATTTATGTAAATAAAAGATTTGATTAGAAAAGATATGGGAAAGTTTTGCATCAGTCTGATTAATTTTAATGTGATGTCTCTTTAGAATGTAGGCAATCATGGCCCTCCACAGTTTCTGTTTCTTTATCTGTAAATTTCCATTACTTCTTCAGATAGAAGAATGGTTTCTTATTGCTTTCAGTTTTTAAATTTAGATTAGTCCTTCCCTTAAACTGGTTTCCAACCAAGACTAGTCTATTCTGTTATTTAACCCATAGCTAGAGAGAAGAGATATTCATACTTTTCCAAAGGATATTGGAAAGAAAACAAATGCAGCAGATTTCTTAAAACTTAATATTTTAATCTTTTTTTCTCTCTCTCTGCTTTATTTTTATTCATTTAAGTATTTTCATTTGTTTTCTAGGAATATGAAGCTCATCTGGCTCAGCAGAAGATTGAAGAAATGAGAGTTTCTCAAGAAGAAAAGAGAAAAACCATGGCTGAAGAAACTAGGCAGTATCAGCAGAGAGCCCAATACCAAGATCAGTTGGCACGCAAACGATATGATGACCAATTAGCACAGCAGGTAAGTGTTTCATAAAGGAAGCTGTCTTTTAAAAAAGCATTGTCGATTTGACAGCTTTAAAAATGTCAAAGCTGACAGAAATCTTTGACTGACATAGTGTGTAGAAGATCTATTTAGAATTGAATTCACTTCAGTAATTAGTCTGCAAGATTAACTTGTTAACCACCTCTGTAATAAAGTACTCACATGAAAGATCCTGAGATTGACCAACTTAATCTTGTTTTGACGAAGAATCTCACTAATCTCCTAATTTGTTAACCGTTGCTTTAACTTAGATGCCTTAAATTGGGAATACTCATATACGAGGGTCGTTCAAAAGTTTGTAAGCCCCACCCAGAAAGATTTGGGGAAATAATGCAGTTTTACACTATTTTTCAATATAGTTCTCTTTGAAATCAATGCACTAGATCCAACAATGCATAACCATTGCAATCTCGTCACAGAAGATGGTGGTATCCTAGTCCTCCAAAAACTCCTCCACAGCAAATATGATCTCATCATTGTTTCCAAAATGGTGACCACACAGATGTGAATTGAGTTTAGGAAACAGGAAGAAGTCAGATGGAGCTGAATCTGGTTAGAGGGGGTAGAAAATTTAAAGCCACAGTTGACTGCTTTAGATTCAGCAACCTGAGCAGTGTGACTAGGCACATCATCCTGGAGCAAGAGCACACTTTGTTTTTCTGTTTAGACTTGACTGCTTCCTTTGTTTGTCTTAATTCCATTACATGATACTGTCCATTTAATAGTTTTTTTTTCTTTTCCAGGTAGTTTATCATGATTACACCTTAATAATAATAATAAAACAGAAGCTATCACCTTGCCAAGAGACACTCACTGCCTGCTAGAACTTCGTCAGGGGGTGAAGAACCAGTGTTTCTGCTGTTTGATTTGAATATTTGATTCATATTCAAAATAGTGCACTTGGGTTTCATTTTAAGTTACTAATCTGTAGTGGAAAATGTCAGGGTCAACCTGGAAGCAAAGCGAAAGTTTCTTGAAAATGTCAACCCCTTTTCAGCTTCTGCCCTGGTGTCATCATTCTTAAAACCCATTTTGCAGACAGCTTGCTCATCTCTAAAATGTCAGTTAAAACAGTATGGACCAAACCAAAACCAATTCCTGTATATAGTAAAACATTTGTCATTGAAGATCATATGATGTATGATATCAACTTGTTCATCAGTGGTTAAGGTTTTTGGACAACCCAACCAAGGGTTGTCATCTGTGTTTTGCCTGCCTGCTTGAATTCTACAGCCTACTTCATTACAGTTGCATAGGAAAGGAAGTCCTCACGGATTTCCTTGGGTGTCATACCTCTCATTTGCAGATATTTTGACTGCTCTGGCCCCTATTTTGTTCATACTTAGATTTGTTGCACACTTCTCACCTTTCTATGGGCCCCACCTGCACAGAAATTAAGGCATACATCTGAATTAGTTTTTCTAGTTTTATAAAATATGGTAATGTGTTACCATATAGTAATGTTACCATATGGTAATGTGTTACCACAACATAAAAAGTTCAGCTATGGCTCTTCTTTCTGAGCGAGGCTTAAAACTTTTTCAATGACCCTTGTAGTTTTGTCTCGTATTTTAAGATAAGGAATTATCATTATGATACACTTATTTAACTGAACTATTTTATCTTGATAATTATGGTTAAAATGTTTTAGTCCTTTTACTCTCAGGCCTTCTTAAAATGATTTCAGTACCTCAAGTCTCTATCAAATGAGATTGTAATCGAGAATTATATGCATAGCATAGTTGTAGCAGTAAATATAAAGGCAAAATTACAATTATCTAAAAGTTAGGCTAGAAGAAATTTGACTAAGCCATATTCTGTGCTGAGACTATTAACCCGCGTCTGATTATGTGTAAAAAGAAAAATGAGTTACCAACTCCAGTGGAATTATGTACTGCCCCTTGATTTTGACAGACAGCAAGAAACATGTATGTAAACTATCTGCATTATATATATATAATCTTATATTTTTATTCTGAATTAGTGGAGCTGGAGGGAAATCTCACACATGAAGGATTTGTTGGGAGGCGTTAGCCAGTCTCTGTGTCTTTAACTTAAAATTTCTAGATTTTTTAAAACTCTCATGCAACCCATGTAACTATGCCTCTTCATCCGCACAATACATGTTTCTCATTGGTCATTCTGGTTGCACTTTGTTGACATTATCTATGGCCAGATATATCTATCAACCACATCCTTGTCCTTTGTTGGCTTTTATCTATGGCCGGATGTATCTGTCATTCTTATCACTTGTCAACTTTATCTACGACCATATCCATCCATCAATCACACCTGCTGATCAAGGTAATATATTACAGAATCAAATCCGAATAAGGAACAACACTGAAGAATAAGAAAGTTGAAAGCTCAAAGACTATTATACAGTGTTCAATACTATGCTTGACTCTGATAAACTAATCAGTAGGCCAAGCATAGAATTGAACACCATTTGGGAGTCTTGTGTTGTGTTGTGTTGTGTTGTGGACATTGGCTCGGAACAAGAAATCAGGAAGCTGAGTTCAAATTCCAGTCGAATTCCTTGCATTCATTTGCGCGCAAATACTCTTGGGAAAGGTATTAATCCATTTCTTCCCTCTAGTTATGGGTTAAATAATAGGACAGATTGGGTTCTGTAGCCTTGGTTGGCAACCAGTCTACCACAGGAAGCAATGACAACCTACTACGAGATAATCTTCTGCCCAGTCAGTCAGGTCTCTTTCGAGACATAATCGCCCAAGTGTGTATCACGTATGGTACTTAACTGACTGAACTATCATATCTCAGTATATATTTTTTTTTTTTTTTTAACATGCTAATTGTCAAAAGATCCAAGTAAAAATTTAATTCATTTACAAAACAATTCACTTTTTTTTTTCTTTAATTGTATCACCCCAAGCAAGGCGGTAACGCCACTGATGTGCAGGGGGCTATGTAATAGTGAAAAGATTGGGAAAGATAAAGCCGGAAACCACATCCTAAGCAGGGAACAAGGGATGAGCCTCTTAACCTGTTCAATAGACATGGGTGGAGTGTGAACCGGGCGATAGATAGATCTATCTACTCCAATTGAAAAAAAACAAAAAAAAACGAAGTGATAAGATTGGAAAAGATAAAGCCGGAAACCACATCCTAAACAGGAAACAAGGGATGAGCCTCTTAACCTGTTCAATAGACATGGGTGGAGTGTGAACCGGGCGATAGATAGATCTATCTACTCCAATTGAAAAAAAAAAAAAAAACGAAGTGAGAAGATTGGAAAAGAGAAAGCTAGAAACCACCTTATGTTGAAATATTGATGGCACTTGATGTATAAACTGTAGTACAGTCTTGTTTCTTCAGCAATGCAAAATAATCAAATTACCAACACAGGAAAAAAAATTGAATTTTGACTAAAACTGCTTATATTCTCTTTGAACTATTATCTTTAGGAAAGACTTGAATCCACTTCTCCCAGTGTTCTATTGTTTGATGTTTTGCTTAGAAATGTCTCTTCATCGGTATGCCGTGATGTTCTACCGACTCTGCCACAATCACTTCTAAACAGTAGCAGCAGCAGCAGAAAAACTGTTAACCTCTATAGTCTCCCTTTGACAAGATTCTATAAGATTAATGTGACAATTATCATTTTTTCTTTTTCAGGCAAGAGTAAATGAAGAGAATTTAAGAAAGCAAGAAGAATCTATAGCAAAGCAAGAAGCATTAAAAAAAGGTTAGTCTGTACTTCTGAGATGAGGTAGTATTTACACATTTACATAGTTCAGACTATTGTCTTCATCTTTATTGCCATTAATATGATGTTTCAGCCGTTGTATGCTCTGGCCTTCTTCAGGTGCTAGGAATTTCGAACTGAACCCTTTATTACGATCACTGGATTATATCATTCTCGATCTATGTCCGGTGCCACTTTTGGTAACCATGTAGTTATCTCCCTTTAACATATTTTTCTAAGTTATTTTTTCACCACTGCTGTAGTCTGGTATTGAACTCACAACTTTTTGGGTCAAGTCACGGGAACTAACCAACATTTATATCTACTTTAGGACACATGGCCCAGTGGATATAGACAGTTCAAAATTCCTAGTCCCTGAAGAAGGCATCTGAATATCAGCCCAACTTACATACTGGAGATGTCAAAAAAACAAGCAAGTAAAGATGCTTCACCGGGCAATGTTTAACAGACGACAGAAAATGTGACACAAAGATTCAGACTCGTTGAAATAATGAAAGATGCCTTTTGCAAAAATAAGCAAAATACATAAAAACAGAACTTTTGTAAGAAGAAAAAGCAAATTGCTGAATTGTGGTGTAATATGAATTCTCTGATGTGGCAGTGAATGCTTGCCAATTTTTTCACAGATGAAAAGGAAACTTGAAACATCATAGATGTGATTCTACAGAAGGATGCTGAGAATTTCATGGATGTAACAAGTGAACGAGGAAGTTTTAAGAAAAATGAGGAGAAAAAGAACTCATTGCATAGGAGGGTGTGAAGAGCTGTGATTGTTCACATTCTGAAGGCACATGGCATATAAAAGCAAAATGGCTCAACCTTGGGTTGTTCAGTCACTTCCACTTCATCCTGATCCACCCAGAAAAGCTAATGAAGGCTTTGGTTGGAATGTCTGGGGTGGGGAACAAATGTTCAAATGATAACAAGGTTTATTGATGACAGGGTTACAATGCAATTGAACCCTCTTCAATTGATTTTAAGAGTCGCAACTATTGAATCGGCATAAATATTCCCTGTGGTGGGATTAAGTGAATTGCTGCCCCCCCCCCCCTTTTTTTTTTTTTAGTCAAGTGAAAAATACCAAGCATTTGTATCACTTTTGATTCAGTGATGAGTTTATTTTTCTCTTGTCTAACTGAAGATTTTCAGTCTGTATTCATATTAATTCTGGATGCACTTCTACATGAACGCTCTCATGTTTTCTGTGTCATAAGTTTAATAAATTTTTTTTTTCTGTGTAAACATAACATAACATAAATCGATCACCTAATCTGTCCAATAGCACTGGTTTAATTTCTTTTCAATATGGTTTACTTTTCTTTTCTTTTTTATTTACCCACCAGTTTGTGAAAATATTTAATCATATAACTTAAACAGAAATCTTTTTTTTTTTTTATCCCTTCCAAATTTCTCCTTTTCTTCACCTTGTTTTCCTTTCTGTATTTCTCTTCCATCTATCTCTCCTCCTCTTTCCTTCTTTTTTCTTTTTTTTTATCTTTGAATGAATGTCAATTGTACAATTTCTAACATGTTAGCCATTTACAGCTTAGAACAAAAAAAATGTTAAATTTAAGGTTCAGCAGTGTTTATTTATCCTAACTTGTTTAATAGAAGACTTCAAGGTTTTAGAACTGTCAAACAAGCCCATCTGTGATGTTGTTACAGTGTCATTTAATTGTTATTCTTTCAGCTACAATTGAACATGAAGCAGAACTGCGACACAAGCATGAAATGATGAAGCTGAGGGCAAAAATACAAGAGAAGGCCAAAATGGACAGAGAAAACCGAGATCTTATAAGGGAAGAAATCAAACTTAAAGGTGCTGAACGAAGAGAAACTGTTCTTAAATCAATTGAGTAAGTCAAGAAATACATTTATTAAAATACATTTTCCGTGACAATTTTAACGAGATGAAAGTAACTCAGTAGCAGGTTTGTACATAAACAAAATTTGATTAGCAGACAAGTGGTGAGTGTTTTATTCAAATTATAAACAGTCCAGAACACTATCAAAAGGAAGAACTATTTGAATAAAAAAAATTTGATCTTTATTTTCAGTCAAGTAAACAAAGAGGCAGTACGAACCCTTCATTTACAATCACTGGGGTCTATCATCCTCATTCCTTGCATAAAGCCTCGATTGGAAGTCATGAGTTATCTCCCTCTAACCTTGCAAGTTACTTGTTCACCACTGCTGTAGCCTGGTATTGAACTCACAGCTCTAAGAGTCAAGTCAGAAACTAACCAACATCTATATCCACTGGGCCATGTGTCTCAGAAATATAGACAAATACTAAATGAAGAGGATTTTATAAGTTTAGTATCTGTATGCAATTTCTGATTTGAAACAGTTAATGTCTCACAGCCAGTTTGGACAATAGAACCAAACAGACATATGGTTTTTGAGCCCTATGAATGATTTTCAGTTTCCTCCCCAAACTGTATTAATGTTTACTTGTACATAAGAGAAATATTAAAACAAAACTTTCACTTTTCAATTAAGAGTTTGGGTTTACAAACCCTGGTATGCAGTGAAAAGCCAAATTCCCCAAAAGAGCTTAGATTTGAACCATTTTAACAACTTTTTGAGGGTTTACAATTCAAATCAGTTTCACTTCCCACTCAAAAACAAAAAATAAATAAATATAGGAATAGAAGTCATATTTATTTTTTTAGTAAATAAAAATTGTCAAAAACTGGTATTTGGTGCTAAACACTTATCAAAAAAGCTAATGATATAGTTAAAATATAAAAGGAACTGAATATATTTTAAGTATCTTCCTGAGAACGATTTTCCTACATTTTATATACAAGTGCATATCACATATGGCACTTAACTGATTGATTGATCAGAAAATGTGATAAGAAAATCTCCAGTTTATATTTTGTTATATATGCAAAATTACTGTTAACTGGAATGTAATTTGTAATATTTAACTTAAACATTTATAAGATGGTGATTTTGTTTTTGATGTTGATCATCATAAAAGAAATAGAGTACATCTGTGATATCTTCATTTCTATGTGCCAAGTTATGATTTACATTTGTGTTTTGAACAGCTTTGAACTAAGGTTTGTTTCAACTGACATAGTGGTACAACAGAAGTGTGTCATCAAATGAATCATGGCACCTTTGATTGAGGGTTTCATTAGGGTTGTATCAAACTAATTGAACAGAAATTTGAAAGGCACACTGAGTCTGTGTTTTCTCTGTGTTAGCAAGCAGTTATGAGATAGCCTTATTTTTTTTCTCTGATCCTAATGGCTTTCGATTCTCGTCTTTGAGTAGAGCAGCCACCTCCCAACCATACATTTTATTTTTTGTTTTACTTTTATCTATTCTTGTCATCTTAGCATTAGTTTATTAGTAGGAGAGAAAAACCAGACAAAAGTACAAACACTCTGTAGTTCAGTTGTGAAACTGAAAAAAAACCTTTTTGAAATATTTTATTTACAAATTGTATCATTAGGATAGAGGTAACTTTTCTTAGTAAAGCTATGTGTAAATGTTTCAAGATTTTCATTACAGGCAAACAATTTGTGAATTGTCTCCAAAAGGGTTCAATGAGCCTTAATGGGTCATAGTAGAAAGTTTTAATTAAAACTATTATTACTAGATTCATTTTTTATACAACTATAATTAATGCTGAAATTTTAATTTTATAATAAATACCAGATTTTATTATATACATTGTTCAGACTGTTGTCATCTTTACAACATTTCAGCCATTTTACATTCTGACCTTCTTCAGGTGACTGGAATTTTGAACCTAACCTTTTATTTCAATCACTGGGGTAGATTGTTTGCATTCCATGAGTCATCTTACTTCCAGATGTCTTAGTTATCGCCATTTAACTCAACTCTAAGTTTGTTTTTTTTTTTTGTTTGTTTTTTTTTTCATCACTGCTGTAGCCAGGTATTGAACTTAGAACCCTTTGAGACAAATCATTGAATCCAATGAACAATTTAATCCACTGGGCCATTTGTACAAAAAACTTAAACTCTAATGATTTAATATGTAGACACACAATGGAATCTAGATTGAATAATAAAAAAAATATATCAACATTGTAATATTACTGTTTAAAAATAGAATTTAATGAAATTGAACAAGTTTTGTCCCTTAGTCTGTATGTAGTGCATTGAAAAATGAAGAAAGGATTGTCAATAGTCAGGCATTAAAGCAGGTATTCTTGAAAAAAAATAGAATTTTTGTATTTTTTTTATAATTCTTAACTCACTGGTTATAAAAATAAGTCCAATTGCCTTGTTAATGTGAAATTAACTTCATTGGTAAAAAAGATATTTTAGTTAGCACAAGATCAAATCCCCCCCCCCCCCCGAATTTTACAATAAAGAAATTTCATATTTGTTTCTACTACATTACCGAAGATTTAATTTCTTTTCTATTTTAGAACTGCTGGTGATGTTCTTGGAACTGGTTTTGTATCTTTTATTAAAGACTGGGACAGAGTTTCTGCTACGGTAAGATTACAATGAATCATTCCTGGTTAATATTCAATTCAAGACCTTATATCCTGAGCTTACAAATTATATGACTATTTATGACCAGGCTTTGTTTATTGCTGAAGAGTGTCTCTACTGTTTCAGTATTACCATGCTCTTGTTTCTTGTTTCAACTAAGAAAACTATTAGTATGAATGCAAAGGAAAATATTTTATATACTTTTTGAACTTCAAATTAAAAATAGTCAAGTCCAGATTGAAATCTGGGTGTCTTCACTTTGGTGAACATGACAATCAACGGTTGTGCATGCCACAAAGAAGACTGACACCACTATGTGGCTGAATTGGCCAGGAGTCTACAGGCCAAAAGTGTCCAATGGCCTACTGTGGGTGAGCAATGATAAGTGAGTTGACCATGGAGCACAAACAAGTGACAACAAAAGCAAACTTGCTACAAATTCTACTTTGCATACTACTGTGTAACCTTTGCTCATTTTAGTATTTTTTAAGAAGGTGAAACATTCATTGGCCTGACATGTTTGTGGGGTTTGCTTCATTCAGGACAAGTTGGTAGTATACACTTTGTTTTGCAATAAATTCACTCCCAAGTCACAGATGGCCCAACCTCTCACCAAACACCTCTGTCTGCTGGCTGGCAAAAACATCCTGGCATTCTGTCAGAACCAAACCTCTTTGATTGTTGAAGTGGTAAAATGTACGTTGTGCTGTGGATATCTGCTCAAAACGAGAGATTGAAGAACCAAGTTTTAATTCCAGTTGAATTCGTTGCATTCAGTTGCACACAAATACCCTTGGGAAAAGTATTAATCTGCTGCTTCTCCCGCCAACTATGGGTTAAATAGCAGGTCAGATTGGGCTCTATAGCCTTGGTTGGTAGCCAGTCTACCACATAAAATGACAACATACTGTGGGAAAACCTTCTTCCCAGTCATATCTCTTTTGAGACATGCCCAAGCATGTATTACATATGGCACTTAACTGACTGTTAGAAGAGGGTTAGTAAAACATTCTCTATAAATCTTATTTTCTGCCAGCAGTATAATGGTTTGGAATTTAAAAAAAAAAAAAAATTGGTAAGAAAGTTCACATTCCAGTCTAGTACGTTATGTTCATTTATGCACAAATATCCTTAGGGAAAGATATGAATTCATTTCCTCTCCACCATCTATGGATTAAATAGTAGAACTTGTATCTGGAAAAATCACTGCCAGTCTCAAAAAATTAATATTTACTTGCTATAAATCACTCTCATAATCCAAAATAATTTTTTGGCTTTAAATAACCCGCGAAGGATCAGTAAGCCATAAAACACAAACCAATCAAACTGTTCTCTTGAAAAGTCCTTGTGGCACCCTTGCTGTTATATTTTTTTAAAATTCATGTGAGTCTGCCAAGCCTCTCCAATTCCATCAGCTTTGTAAGCCAGTATAATCATGGTGTTAGTCGATTCCTTCAAAGACTAGATGTAATTTTCTTGTAGCCTGTTAGTGTTATTTTAATATTAAATATATGCTCACATTGGATGAAGATATTTATCTGCCATAGATAAAGATTTTATTTTTCTAAAAAACAAAACAAAATCTCATATTCTGACAATAAAATGTTTGGTTCATATTCAAATTTTCAGAGTTTAAAGTTGGCGGTTTTCAATTTGAAATAGATCCGTCCAATTTCGAGTTAACTGTCCTCAATTTGGAAAGGTATAATGCAATGTGACCAATGTGTGGAGAGATTGAGTTTGAATTTTGGCACCATTAAGAAACAAGTTGTAATATATAAAGCATATATATATATATATATATATATATATATATATATATATAAAAT